>JAVJGJ010000057.1:89532549-89543437 GCA_035590215.1 Microhierax caerulescens
TGGAGTCTCCTTTTTTGAAGATACTCAACACCTGACTGGACAATGTGCTGTGCCACATGCTCTGGTGGGCGGTGACTTCAGCCTGGGGGTACAATAGCATAGTCTCTAGAAGTCCCTGCCAACTTCAACTATTGTGATGTTGTGTGATTCTGTCATTTGAATACTTATGCATGTATTCCTTGGAAATAGTGTGAAATGGCATTGTTATTTAGGGACACTTACTTTAATGTGAAGGCTTTTTTACATTATTGAGTTTCTTCATAGTTTGGGAGG
The DNA here is from genome assembly GCA_035590215.1 of Microhierax caerulescens. Taxonomy (NCBI): domain Eukaryota; kingdom Metazoa; phylum Chordata; class Aves; order Falconiformes; family Falconidae; genus Microhierax; species Microhierax caerulescens. Next base: position 89,532,823 of record JAVJGJ010000057.1, read on the forward strand.
AACTTTTGACTAGTAACCTGAAGCAAATTTAGTCATATAAAAACTGCAATATTTTTAGATCTTATATATTTTCATTCTGTATTCAAACTCTGATTGTTCGAATAGATTTTCTTTCCCTCTAGATTTATGGAAGGCCATCTGTGGAGGAGCAATAATCTACTCCTTTAATTCTGTAAATCAAATTATGGTGCTTTGTTCTGCATAGCAATGTTATCAAGACACTGTATAATTGAAAAATGTTTGGTGTTTCAGTTAACTCTGGCCTTGCAGAAAGCACTCTTGAAACAGTGATTTATTTGCAAGAATCCTGCAGTCACTAGACTAGGCAAACACCCTGCATCTGGGTACCAAGGTAAATAACATGACATGATATATTTAGTAAAATATAATATAAACCAGGAGAAATATAAATAGGAGGGGGATAATGCATTCTTTTGCTATGAAATTATGGAACATGTAGGGTCACTGAAGAGAGAATCTGAGAGGAGGCAGGGAGATTTTTCTCATTCTCCCCCATGAATAAGTCAATGTGCTGCAAATCAAACATTTCTTCTGTGATAAGCACTAGACATTCATTGTATATGTGCATCTGTTTTGTTACTATTGTTAATTCATACAATACATATTTTAGAAAACTTAAGACTGAAGTGCCATTTAGGTGAAGAATTTGCCAATGAGACATAAGCACTTGATAGAACTGTGTACCATAACAATAAAACAGTAGTCTGGCATGTGCAGGAGGCTCCAATGAATCCATGCCCCAAGTGCTTGAAAACCAAATGTCTTAAAAAATGCTAATTTTGTGCAAACATCCCAGTTATTCAAAACAGTTAAATGCCTACTTTACTTCAACCATGTCCTTATCAGGAATGGACTTATGCTTTTTTGCATCTGATCAGAAGTTTTGTAATGCCTCTTACATATAATTTTTTATTTTTTTTTTTAAATAAAGAATATTTTGGAGACTTCTACTTTCAATACCTCTTTCCACCAGGAAAAACAGCTTCCAGCAGCAAGGCAGTACAAAAATATTAAGAAAACAATCATAGTTCCCATACCAGTTATTATTTTTTAACTCCCATTTTAATGCTTACCTTCTCTATCTAGATGTTTTTTTTCTTATCTTTAGCTGCTTGTTCAGCAGCTGTTGGTAGCCTAACTGTCACTTCCTATTCACTTTTTGATGAGAAACTTGATTTTGAATATTCACCAATTCCTTCTGAATGTTTACATAATAGCTTGCTACTAATTAAATTCTCCTCTCTTGGACTCTGCACTCTGAGAGTCTCTCCTTTTCAATTTCCCCTTGGTTGTCTCTTCTGTCATTCCCTGCCTTGGCTGTATGCCTGGAATATATTTTCTGCTCAGATAGAACCTATCTCCAAACTCCCCAAAACACTGTGAGACAGGATGTGAGTCCTCCACGTTTTTCCCCAATTAAAATCATCAGGATGGAATGTGCCCAAACATACTCATAGCTTCACAGCCCACCCATTGGCTTTGCAGCTTTATCCTCTTCTGTTCCTCTCTATCTCTATAAAAATCTCTTCAACAGTGGTCTTAAGTTTATAAATAAGCATGCTGAACTATGTTTTAACTGTTTTTAATCCTATATAGATTTTACTCAATTTGCAAACTGTGGTGAGGAATGTGCTTTATAACAATGCAGAAGCATCCAGACAGTTTGAAAGATGTGAATAAGAATTAAAAAACTTGATTATGACACTTGTGAGGATGGAGAAGAGGAAATTATCTTTTGTTCCATTCTTACTGAAATTTCCAAACTTTTTGTTATTTTCTATAAATTGTAACTTTTATTACTGATCACCTTAATAAATTAAAAGACCATTCCCTTAGTTGTCCCATGAGCTCGCTGGTTTTCTCACTTGGCTGTCAAGAGAATAACTGGATTTGCCAACCCCAAAAAGGAAAAGACATAAGTCCTGCAAGCTCTCAGGAAGCCATCACAAGAGTGGTTCACTATTACCACAGTGCTGTTCTCTCTGCTGCGGTTCCTGTGGCTTTCCCTTCAGAAATGTTCCCTTCAGACGCTGTGCAGATGGCTTTTTAGTGGGAACTGTCTCTTATGATAGCAGATTGGGCCTAAATCTCTTCTAGGGCTGAAAAGTAGAGTACACGTAACAATTAGAGTGCCATAGCACACAATCTCCTCGTTAACTTTGGATGATAAAATTATTTTTACATGTACCATACGCTTTTGAATACATTTTCAGGCTTTTAATATTTAAAGAGCGCTTCCACTGTGACACATTAATATACTTTGAATTAGAAATTCATACAAATTTCATTAACTCTTGTCTTGTCAAAAATTTATCAACAACTATCTATTCTTTGCTGCATGAGAAAGAGAGAACTGACACACCAACTTTTACACTCTAATGCTGTACTTTTAAACAAACATGTAAATTGTCCCTTAAATGCCCATGGACCCACAGAAAAGACCTGAGTGGAACAGATTAGTGTAATCATCATTTAATTAATCTTGAGTAAGAAATGTATTTAAGCACTGAAACTGTTCTCAGCGAACGGCAATAAAATATTACATCTTTAATTCCTTCCTTTTTTTTTTTTTTTTGTCCCTGCGCTGGAGCAAATTTAACATTTGTCTTATGCAAGCATTTCTAAACCCTGTGTTGTAGCTTTGCTCTTATTCAAATCACACCAAACCTATCTGAAGTGGTACAAGAAATATGTACCATACCTACCAATACTTCTCATGAAAAAAAGAATGAGAAATAAGGAAAAAGTGAATTTCAGAAGTAGAGCTACTTCTGCTAGTTCTGTAAGAGATATTAAGAGCAACAGTTGTCTCCTTTACCTCTGTGGAAAGAGAAGATAATATTACAGGTGACCATTAATAGTAGGACTATTGGAGTCAGAAACATTCTGCAGTGCTCTTTCTGAGACAAAACTGGCAGCTTGGAGTACTTGGCTGGCAAGGAAAACAAGTGAGAGGTACGGGTGTAAAGGAGGCATTGTCTCCTCCTCTGAGCTTAAAATATCAGTGGTGAGGTCTTAGGTGCCAAATCTGTGACCGTATCCTTCCCTGCTTTTACTGTCTGTGCTTCAGCTTTGCTGATGCAGAAGACAACCACAAGCCATCATTTTGCCAGAAAGACTTGAGTATTCTGTGAGAAATCAAGGGAGGAGAAAAAATGCACTTAATATTTACTGTGAAGGTAGTCGTATTCTTCTTTAAAATGGCTACGTACTATTATTGTACCATCTTGCGTGCCTTCTGAGGCACCAGTCTATGAACTGGTGAATTTTCTCAGTCCTGGTGTGAGGCTCTTCCATACACAGTGCAAAAGAAACTAGTTCTGAAAAGTGGCAACATTTACAAATGTCACGACACTGCAAACATAACAGCATACCATTCAGTTTATATTACATTGCGTAGTATAAGAAGTTCATCTTATACTCACTGGTATAGAAAAAAATATGGACTCATATTTGGCTAGAGCATATGACTTCAATGGAGAGCTCTTGGTCTCTTTGAATGGTATGTAGAAAAGTCCATGCATCGGTTTCTTGCAGTGTACAATTTTCTCACCCTTTCCCTTTAGGAAGGGCTGGCCAGGGAGCTGGGGAGAGTTCTCATTCTCTATACAAAGCAACAGATGAAGTGAATGGCGCTGGTTTTTAGAGTGAATAACAAGCAGCTGGGAACTTGTGGGTAAGTATCAGAGGATATACCAGCACAGGGTGTGTGACATTGTGTACACTTGTGCTACAGAGTGCCTGAGCAAGAAGGGGGAGTACTGACATCTATAGGAAGCCTCACTATTACAGTCACGGTTCTCAGGGGGGGGCTTTACCATCCTGACATATGCTGGAAGGACAATGCTGGGAGGCACAAGCAATGTAAATTTTTGGACAGCATCAAGGAATATTTCTTAACACAAGTAAGTGATCTGTGAGCTGGCAGGGGAAGGCTATTGGACATGCTATTTATGATTAAAGAAGGACTGATTCTTCCTTATTAAGAGTATTAAGGTCAACAGTACATTTGACAGCAGTGACCAATGCTTCCAAATAGGGGAGATCCTAAGAGATCTAAGTGAGAAAGATCCTAAGAGGAGTGAGCGAGATGAATAGTAGCATCTCAAACATGGACATCGGGAGAGCAGGTTTCAGCTTATTCAGAGATATGCTTGGCAGCACCTCATTGGAAACTCCTCTGAAGAGCAAAGGGGCTCGGGAGAGCTGTTTGATATTCAGGAAAGACTCCTCAAAGCACAAGTATCATCCATTTTGATGTGGAGAAAGTCAGGCATCCATGGCAGAAGGCCAGTCCTGATGAATGGGGAATTCATGACTGAACTAAAGTTTGAGAAACGAAGTATGCAGAAGGAGGAAGCAGGGCTGTGCTTCCCGGGAAGAATCTGCATGTGCAGGAAATGAGTTAAGAAAGGCAAGGCTCACCTGAAGCTGAAACTAGGGAGAGATAGGAAAGCTAAAAACAGGCTTCTAAAAGTACCCTGTCAGCAAAAGAATGCCTAAGGAAAATGTGATGCATTAAACCTAGTGATAGAGCACATGGAAAATGGTCTTTGCCTCCATTTTTAACAATGGAAGCCTGGCCTCAGGTATCTCAGGACTATAAGTGAACTGTCAGAGTCAGCGTGAGGGATGCACCACCCACACTAGAAGAAGACAGACTTAGGGAGCACTTAACCAAACTGGTCACATTAAACAGCTATGGGATCAGAAGGGATGCATCTGCAGATCTTGAGGAAACTGGCTGATATAATTATGAGACTGTTCTTCATCATCTTCAAGAAGTCATATCAATTAGGAGAAATTCATGATGACTGGAAAAAGGCAAACATCACGTTCGTATTCCAGAAAGGCAAGAAGGACCATCTGGGAAACCATAGGGTTCACTCCCTAGGAAGATTGGAGTAAATCCTCCTGGAATTAAGTTTGTGAATGACACCAGGCTAAGGAAATGGCAGAGAGGGTCAATAGACTGGAAGGCAGGGCTACTATTCAAAGGCATCTTGACAGATGGAGAAAGGAATGGACAAAAACCCCATGAAGTTCAACATGACAAATGCCAAGTCCTGCATCTGGGATGGAAAAACCTCCTGTAGCATTATTGTCTGGTGACTAGCTGGCTGAGGAAGGACTTTCCAGAAAAGCATCTGTTGGACAAGAATTTAAATATGAGTCATCAGTACGCTCCTATAGTGAAGATGACTGACCACATAGTGGGCTGTATTAACAAGAATGTGACCAACAGGCTGAAGGATGTGAGTATTTCACTCTGTTGAATACTTGTGAGATCACATCTAGAGCACTGTGTCTGGTTTTGGTTGTTCAGTACAAGAAAGTTATTGGCATACTGGTGTGAATTCAGTATAAAGCTATTAGGAAGATCAGGATGATGGGACACAATATACAAGGGTTGTGGGAACTGAATTTGTTCAGTCTTTAAGAAAAGAAGGTGAAGAGGGGATCTTATTGCTAACTACAGCTACCTCCTGTAAGGATATGAAGAAGACCAGGCCAGACTCTTCTTGGAGGTGCAAAAGGTTCCAGCAGACACAAGTTGCAGCAATGAAAATTCCGGTTTGATGTTAGGAACAGGTCTGAACAATGACAGTAGTCAAACACTGGAACTAGTTACCCAAACAGGCTGTAACCTGGGGTGTGTCTGGGTTAAAAATGATAAAAGTATCCTCAAAGATGTTCCTTAGAGGGTCTCTGCAGTAAACATTAAGAGGATTCAGAGTGAAAAGAAAATCTTTCTCCAAAGGGATATTATGTAGCTTATGTGAGATTTTTAGTATTCAGCCTCAAGGACACATAGTATAGGTCTTATCTATTAATTAAACTGAAAGAATTTCTCTAGTCTTCAAGCACTTTAATAGGAGTAACATTCAACCAAAATAGTATTTCTATAGCTAACATCACAGTACAGCAGGTCAGCTGTTATCACAGGTAGACAGCTATGAAATAGCTACTGACTTATCGAAAAGGTGGATTAATTATGGAAACCATTGTGAGTGTAACAAAAGTTTGTTGTCTGTAATTCTGCATTATAGATTCATTACAGATTTGCTTTGAACAAATAGCAGATTACTTCACTGTTCTGAATCATAAACGTATTTTACCATACGTTTCTCAGAAAATTTAAGTTTGGTCCATAGGAAAGAGTATATAGATGCTGCAGGGCAGTCCTAGGTCTAGGATAATTGCTACCCACATTTCTAGTTGTATTATCACGGGACAACTTTGGAGTGTTTCACATGGTGTTTTCAGAGGGAAACTCAAATGTATCCAATCCAATGTGTATATTTACTTGCCATCATCTCTTTTCAGATATCATAGCTACATTCATTGGGGTGATACCGGTTAGAAAAGGTGAGTGAGAGCCTTCTTTGCAAGTGCTGTGATATTCTTACTGTAAGACATTTGGTCACCTCATCAGCACATTTGTGAAGGCTGCTGATGTATTAGGGATCCCAGAGATACCTACAAGATTCAGAGTCCTTTAAGGACTTCTGTAATAGGCACATGTTAGATCCTCCGTCTGAGGAGTGAGAAATAGAACTGATGGTGCACTGTGCATTCAAATTCCACCTTACAGCACATTAATTTCCCTGTGCAAATGAGCCTTTAATTTCTCCTTAATTTCCTTCAACCCCTTGTAGCCTGCAGAGGAATGACACCACCAAGTAACAAGACATTCTAAATTAAGAAACATAGCTGCCTCCCCATTGTCACTAAGAAAAATACCACCCTTATTTTCAGACAAGATGGAACAGCAGATAATGTTGCTCAAACGAGACTATGCACTTGTCTTCTATTTTTGAGTTTTAGTCAGTAAATTACATCTTGTCAAGTAGCAGAAATGTCTCGTATGACAACCGTGCTAATTAATATGCTTGGTTTTCTTGTTCCCTTAAGGAATCACAAAACCTTTAATGAAGCAAATTTATATAATTTGTTCCTCAAATTATATAAATTTACATATTAATGTAAAGGTAGTAGGTTAAGATACATAGGATGTTTTTTGTTATAAGTATCTATTATCAACTTTGCCAGTCTTTAACCATTTGATTGCAATTTCCCACCTGCTGAGTATCTGCTATACAGGATGTTGTTTTAGAAAATGTCATTTGTAGTGGTCTAATAGGAACAAAGAAAAGATAATATGTTACTCTATTGTCTTGGAAATAGGTGTTTGGGTTGTCTGGGTTTTATTTACTAATAGATGATGCACCTGAAAGCCAAAGTTTTTTCCTGTATATATTTATGAAAACAGACCAGCTAGCCTAAGTAAGTTTCTACTAGTGATTTTTTGTCACTGTGAAAACAAAGGTGAAGAGGGATTAAGAATAAAGGAAGTAAAGCAAAGAAATGGGCACAGGAAAATAAAATTCAGAGAATAAGCATATACCCTAACAGGTAGTTTGTGTCCTAATAGGCAGATAGGACATGGACAACAGGGCAAACCAACCAGCCCCAACCTGAGTGAGAGAAGACAGAATACTAGGTCACCCTCAGTGGAAAACAAAGAATGGATGTAATAGCAGTTTTGAGTTTTGAAAAGATGTTATCCTAGAAAAGTTTCTAGGCTTCTCAAGTGAGAATTGTAACAGGAAAATACTCTCTTGCACTCTCTTAACACTGCTTACCCATATGATGAAGACACAGCCCACTGAAAATGATGCTTAACATCTCAGGAACTATCAGACTGCAATGTTCGTGAACGTGATCCCCAGTAATCTGCATAGCATTTGAAAAGGTTACTTTAAAAATAAATAGCTTTGTAGCTCATTTGTGTACATTTTCAGCCTATGCTTGTTTTTAAGATTTATGGACTAATCTGGCACTTCTAAGGCAGCCTGCATAATAGCTTTACTTATATATGGCAAGCCTCTGTCGTCAGGTTGTAGGTTAGTTTTATTGCAGTTTCTAACAGGAGCTAGAAACAGATCTGAACATGAAGTACTCACATGCCATCAACCAAACGTATATTCATTTTCTGACATTCACTGAAATCAATCAAATGAACAAACAAATACTATTTATATAAATAATACTAGCAAAGTTGTAAGAAGATGACACTGGAACCGGCTTCAGAAGGAAATTAGTTACGGTTTTGCAGAAATAATACACACACAAAAAAAATCTCAGTCCTGTTTTTCAGAGAGTGCACAAAAACATTCCCAGTGCCAGCTACCTGTATATAACTGGAGAAAGGCTCCTTGCACTGACACCATGTATTTTCACTTAGTCTACAGGTAGAGATCTACTAAATGAAGTAAACTTCAAATTTTCCAAACTTCTTTCTATAAATACTTTAAGTACTTGCTCTTTTCACTATGAGAACCACATTTTAATAAGTTGTAATTCACTTGTAAAAGTTTAATTTGTTATGCATTCTTTCTCTCCATTTGTATTTTCAAATAATACAGAGGAGGTCATCATAGTAAAATTCTTCAGCTCTATATCTCACCATGGGTATTCAACCATTCCCAAAAAGAGGCATACATTCTGGAAATGGCCAAAACTTCTGATTTAAGATAATTGATTGAGTCCTGAGAAATAAGAATATGATTCATACGAAACTATGAAGCTGATCTGTGTTATCTTATGCTTTGGTCTTTTAGCGGGAAGCATTATGTCAAACACTGAAATGGAAATAATGGTTTTCTCTGCCAAATTGTACTAAGTTTTGGTCAGGATAGAGTTAGTTTTTTTCATATTTGCTCACATAGTGTCTTATTTTAGATTTGTGACCAAAGCAGTGTTGGTAACATAGGGTTAGTGCTGAGCAGTGCTTACACAGCATCAAAGCCTTCTCTGCTTCTCACATCCCTCTGCCAGTGAGTAGGCTGGTGGTGCACAATTTACCTATTGAATTGTCTTTATCTCAGCCTGTGAGTTTTCTCACTTTCATCCTTTCGATTCTTTCTTTGATCCCACTGTTGGGGCATGAGCAAGCAGCTGTTTGGTGCTTCTTTGTTTACCAGGGTTAATCCAAAACACAAATGTACCTCAAGAGCCATTATTTTCACTAACATTGAAATCGGTGAGGTATTTGCTGTATCCTCTCCCACAGTACTATTGGGACAGTAGAACAGCACTAACTACTGTATTATTCCTGAAGTTTCAGTGACTGGCAATAACATCCCAAAGGATTATACTTAGTCAATAATCCAAGTGTTTATTTTGTGGAAAATGTCATGTGAAGTCACCTTATCCTTCACTGGTTAATGTGGTACTTCTCTAATGAATATCTGTTAATATTGAGCTTCTGGTTTCCTAGGCAACAGTAACCAGGTGAAAGCTTTCAAAACCTTCTTTCTGCTTGCTTGATGCTTTCATGTAAAAACCACAATTTTTATTGTAGAGAACAGAACTCAGCATGTCGTTTGACTGTACCTATTACTGAGTTGCAAAAGAGTTGGAGGTTTCAGGATATAGACACTGAAAGTATTTTCATCAGTTTTGATTGGCATTAGTATGTGCTGACTACTCCATTAAAATTTAAATACTCATATATATGTAAATAAAACTCTCAATGCTAAAACACTACTGAAGTTGGATTTATTTTGGTTTTGTTTTCCAGTGAAAAATTGCAAGGTTTGAACCATACCCTACCTGTTTGAATTACTATTACCAAAGACCTGAAGTTTGCAGTTAGGTTCTCGTCAGTATTACAGGGACAATCAGGCTTGGATTCTTGTGTTATCTACCTCAGACAGAGCAGGGAGCTGAAAATAGATCCCACTACCCAAACTGCTGCTCGATTCTCTGGCTTATAAAAAAACTGTCAGATTTTAAATATGTTCCCAGAGATCAGTTTTTATTTTTTAGGTTGCAGTTAATAAGACATGCATTTTTATTTATTTTAGGCAAAAGTAGTTTTGCCTTAGTACCAAAACTAGATAAAACAAAAAAAATCTGGTTTTTCATTAAAGGAAAACACCTAGTTCAACTAAAAATAAAATATCTTTCCATGTTATCTAATATTTTCCCTCACTTTTAAAAATCTTTTTTTTTTTTAACTTATGACAACTATTATACAAAAAGTTCTTCATAATTAAGTGAAACTATTTCCCTTAAACATTTTAAGACTAAAATATTGACACAAAAGTTTCAAATTTTAAAATTTCATGCTTGAAATATCAAGACATAGGATGACTTTCATTATTTATTTGAAAGATTTGTATTTCAACTAGGTTATCTAAGTATTTCTAATCTTGTTAATATTGTAAAACTATTACTGAGGAAGAACCAATGTCAAAAACTTGATAGGCTATAAAATAGAAACAAAAATTGAAAAAACCCCATAACCCATCATTCTTTGACCACTTGCCTACTGTACCACTTGATTGGAAACTAAAATCTGGAATTATTTCACATCTAGCTGATCTACTTGTCTCATTTAGAAATACTACATTTTATGGTAGAAACAAACATTGTTTTAGCATATTTCCTTTTCACAGAATCATAGAATGAATCATTGAATGGTTTGGGTTGGAAGTGACCTTAAAGACCATCTAGTTCCACCCCCCCTGCCATGGGCAGGGACACCTGCCACTAGACCAGGCTGCTCCAAGCCCCATCCAGCCTG
>JAVJGJ010000057.1:89569135-89618013 GCA_035590215.1 Microhierax caerulescens
AGATGTCCCTGCTCATTGTAGGGGGGTTGGGCTAGATGACCTTTAAAGGTCCCTTCCAACCAAAACTATTCTATGATTCCATATTTTATTAATAGATTCTCATAATTTTGGGTTTAGATCCTCTGTTTTGTTCTATTTTCTCCTTACCGAAGTATATATTTATACTAAATTCTCATTGCTGAATGGATGTCTTTTCTGCATTCAACAGTATTGGCTCAAATGAAGCTACTAAAAGTTTTTTTTAAAATCCAGATGTCAATCTCACTGCTTACAAACCACACTTTGATTTTTATCCAGAATACTGTATACAGGTACAGAAAAGTTTAAATTCTCTGGTTTTATGTTTTATCAAGCAAAATACTTTTTTTTTTTTTTTTCCTTTCCACCTCCAAATAGACCAATTTACACTTTACATTCAATCCCTAGGCTACTCCCAGAGGCCTATGGGCTGAGTCTCAAAGGTCCCTTCAAAATCCAGCTCTTCTGTGCTGTATTACAGAAATGTACTGGGTAAGCTTTGGCATAGGATATCAGCTGATTTTCAAATAGACTAAGTAATCTCCTTCTTCCTAACCTGTTTAGAATAAAACCTCAAGTTCTTACTCTCCACCACAGCAGCTGAATGATAATAAGGAAGGAAGCCAAAACTGGCAGTCGAATCTCTTCCTGCAGAATAAGCCTAGAGTTTCTTTTGCTTTGTAGTTTGTTGGGCTTTTTTTAAAGTAGATGCTTTGTAAATGTTTGGGGGTTTTTTTTGTTTTTTGGGGTTTTTTTGTTTGTTTGCTTTTTTAAAGTAAATGCTATGTAATACTCTGATTTGCTGGCAAGGGAAGTCTAAATTGCTAGGGAAAAACTAGTAGCCCTAAAATAGTCTTTGTTTATGCAAAACCAGCTGAATAAGAAATCAGTGGGAAGTCTGTCTGTCTTCAGTTCTGAAACTTTGTTAATGAATCACCTGTCATTCTTACAGAGCACTGGACAAACCTTAGGGGGGAATCCAAACTGTAGTTCATTTAGTGTCCTGTCATAGACCAGCGGTGTGGAAGCAGATCGGAAATGGTAAATCTACAGATTAGCTGTTTGAGAAATTCGAAGAGACTTATCTCTTCCTTGCAGCTCCACTGATACGGGAATCAGGTGAGATGTTTCAGCTGAACTATTAGTAGGCACAGGCTACTTTCTGAAATCTGCGCCATGGCCATGTTTTGAACAAAGCAGGTGTAATTTGTCTCTATTTATGTGTGCTTTGAAAAAGGATTTTTAGAGACCTGCAGGATTTTCAGGGTAGAGACAATGCACCATCTGATGCTTACACTCTCTTGTTCTTTGGCTCTGAGTTCTAGAGTAATCTAGCTATTACATCTATGTGTAATCCCTACACAATATTTGTTACTACTGGATCTGTAGATACATTTCCCCAAGTTCCATTTAGATTTCTTATTTTTCTCATGTACTCCACAAACCCATTCCACTCAAATATTATGGAAGAACCTCTCAAATTCCTCAAGTCCTGAGTTAATTACCTGATCATGTCTAAACTTCTGTCACAGTCAGTCAATGATAAATCCCCCCATTTACAGTTGTGAAGCACGACGGAACTGTTTCATTTAAAGCTTCTCAAACATAATACTCAGAATTCTTCAGAGCAGTAAGGGAATGTCAGCAGGATTTTCATGACCCCAGCCTAGACAGCCAAATTATTATTTATAATAACGATTTTAAACAATCTCACATGATGGGGTTCTGACAGAGAAAAGCTATTAGAAACTGATCACTCTTATTTATTGAACAAAGCAAAACACAAGGTTCTCTTTTCCCTGAGGAGGGCTTCATATGACAGCTGTGAATAGCTGCTGGAAACAGTTAACATACTAGGCACTGAAAGACGGAAGGACAGAACTGAGCTTCTGGGAGGTAAAGACTTTAAAGAGAGTCTCCCTTTTTATGTGTCTGCCACTGTATTCCACATGGATAGTAAGTTTTGTTTCAGTTTCATACAATTAAGATTAAGAAAACAAAGAAAAGAAAGTAGAAGAAAAGAATGAAATATGGATGAAATTAAAGGTTGTGGAGAGTCACTGTTAAATTGTAAATGATTTCTGCTGGCATGAAAACCAGTTTATAAGGTATAACAAAATTATTCCAAAGGAAACAGAGACAACCCAGTTTGAAATTCCATTGTTAAAACAAATCTCTATCAATCAAATGATTAATTCTACCTTCGCAATATGTCAGTTACAAATGGCAACAACCAGAATCGATGCTATATAATTTGTCGTCTCTTTGAAGGCTCAAAGATTGTTGATAGGCAAAATACCAATGAAGTTAACAATTGTTTGGTAAAACATGATTAATATTCTACTCCATGATAATTTTTTTTTTAAAGAAAGAGACACTGTTTCAATTGAATTACAGTTTTGTCCTTCCAAGGGCACAATAAATCACTAATATGTTCAGATGTTCACAGAAGTCTTCAAGTAAATTTACTCACTTATACACATTTGAAACTTCTCCTGCTGTGCTTTAGTAGCCATAATAGATATTCCTGTTTGAACATACTTTGTATCAGGCATTTTATATAATAAAGTGTAGCAGTAGGATGCTTTGCAAATTAATGTAACTGCATTTGGATCAATGGAAAACCAAACATGATAAAGTGGGAAGATTCCCTTAATTTCTCTTTAACATCAGGAACTGAAAGTCTTGCATATTTATTCAGAACTCATCCAAGCATATGTAAAAAGTCTTTGTTAACACATATAATCTAAATAGTACTTGAAGCTCTGAAATGAAGAAGAAATTGAATTTTCATTATTCGAGTATAATGTTGCTTATTAATGCTGTGCTAAGTCTGGAATGTTGTAGTATCTTTTGCAGTCCACCTGAGATTTAATTTTTTTTTCTTCTTTTTAAGCAATGGACCCTGCAAAAAGCAACTTCTACTATTTCTCCCCAATTTTTGCTCAGAATTTCCATTTCCCACGTTGGGTTTTTTTCCCCTCAGAGGCCTTTGGGCCTGTGATGCATCCCCAGAAATGCTTTCAATATTAACCAAAAAGAAACACTGTTGACAATTATATTAAGGTAATGAACAGTCTCTTGAGTGTACTGGTGACTCTTCAGAAATGTATTTCTACGACCTGCTTGTAAAGTGGCTCGAGTTTTCAAAACTGAGACTTGCTGGGGACAAGCAAATGGCCACAGCAAAAGTTCATTGCAGAACTGTAGGAGTACTCAGAGTTCAGCACTGTTGATGTACCTTTATTTTTATCAGCTTATCCAGGGACTAGTGGAAACAGCTAAACATAATGCCATATTTTAAAGCCTTCATATAAAGTCTGGATGTATTTCCGTATGATATTGCTCGCCCAAGTACAAACTATCATACTCAGCATGGGTTTGTGAGATAACATATTGGACAACTGTAAAACCCCATCTGGCTGTTACTGTCCAGCTCAAGAGCCCACCACCACATCCAGAAATGAAGGCAAATAATAATATCCCTCTACAAATTTTTTTTCTCTTTATTCATGCATGGTCTGTTCAAAGAAACACTGTGTAATTATAGATGTACTGCTCTGAGAGAAGACTAAATCTTAGTTGAAACAGAACCGGCAGTGAAAGTTGAAGATGGATTTCTGAGGGGGGCATAGCAGGGCACCTGCCCTTTTAGTGTCCAGGAGGGCCCTAGGCCAGGCAGCAGTGTTCAATTAACAGACCCAGCTGTGAAAGGGGGATGTGACTATAAAAGCCAGCAAGTAGTATAGCTAAGGGTATGTCAACAAAAAGGGAATAGGCTATGATACTGGCTTTCTGTCAGGGTGGTTGCAGGGCAGATGCCCGTAGGAATGGTGCTGTATGGTGACTTGGAGGTCTAGCTCTTGAAGGCCAGAACATGCAAGTATTATGAAACTTCTTTGGTAGTTTGATGTAAAGTATTCTCTGCAATGAGCTTTATTGTCTAACAAGTATACCTATGAATTAAAGGTCTGGGCTTTGGTTGGTTAATTTTAAAATTTAAATTTGAAATTAAACATGCTGGAACATGCCAATTCCAAATGCTACATTTTCCTTTATTTTTAATTAAGTAGTACACATGAATACTTTTGGCTGCTGTGTAAACTATGAATAAGCTACTAAACTATTTTAGGTTCATTTTTAAATTAAATGCTGAAAGTCTGACATATGAAGAGGTGGGGAAGAGATTTAAAATAAATAAAAGGAACTTTGTTTCAGGAAGTGCTGATGAAGCTACAATATTATTAACAGAGATTTGTTCTGGAGCAGTTTGATCCTAGCAGGTCACTTGAAAGGCTTAACTGTGGAAGGACTAGTTATACAATGAAACTTATCCTTTATTTGTACTGTCAGTAACTAGGGATGTGGTGCATTGTGGATTTAGCTTCTGCTCAACAGGTTTCACAACTGTAGGCTTGATGTTTGCAAGACATGTAATACAGAATATTAGGAAAAGCAAAGAAAAAGATGTTTTGAAACAAATTATGACATGGCAGAGACCCATTTATGTTTTACTTGAGGCTTTCTATTTTCAGTGTCTCTAGAAAACTGTCCAGACTGTTATAGCCACTCTTCTGGATTCCTTCAGTTGCACCATTGACTCATAATTATCAAGAAACTAACAACTGCATAGTACCTTCAGACTATCTTTAAATGCCCAGTTCTAAAAACTGCTTATTCTGGACATATTCTTTATATAACTGTATCAGAACATAAATGAAGGAGTATCAGGGATGTTTGATGTAGTTTGGTCTTGCAAGGCCAGCACCCCCTGTGTGATGCCAGCATTACCGTGTAAGGCCAGGAGGACCTAGTTAACCATATCAAAAATACCAGAACTGGTGTCAGAAATACCAGAAATAACAGAATAGATGGATGTAGCAAACAGAACTAGGACCAAGGATGAAAAAAATATAAACAATGAGCTGTTTATTTGGGATGAAACTGTGGTGGAGAAAAGGAGAAAGAAGAGCTGGAGAAGTTATAAAGGGAATAAATCTTGTAATTATGGGTCTGTAGGAAACTGTGGTACAGCCCGGAGTTTGATCACCACAGTCTAGTTGGGACAATAACCCAAACCTGTTCTGATCATATCAAAAGTGCTTTTGAGATCATGAATGTCTATGGAAAGAAGCTGATGCTTTCTTAATGGTAAAACATCCAGCTGAATGGAATAAGCATCCTGCTATTACATTGTCAGTGACTGTTTCAAGCCTGAGATCATTTGCATCTTTTGATCTTTAAAAAAAGTTTAATAAAAAAATCAGGTTTTCCACTTGCTGAAATATGATGTTGCCAGTGGATTGTGTATGATACAGATAGCAGGTGAAAATCAAAGTAGTTGCTGACTGATTTTATGTATTTAGACAACAAGAAATAATCGTCTCACATTCCTGAAGCTCTGGAGACCATTATTTTCCAGTACTTAGTGTATGTTTGCATTGTTTGCTTATTTGTTTTGATTTACTTCCACTATGTGCATTGGGTAATGAGAAATCAAGGTTGAGACTAATGAGAAGACCTGCAACCATGGCTGGCATTATAGATTTTTAGCAATGTCCAGTGGCTGCACAGTTTCTCTCTTGTCTCTCTTTCTTTTCTTAAGCATTTTTTATGGTAATAAATGTATCATTGCTTGTGATTTGTTCAAAAAAATCATAGCTCAGCAGACTGTCAACCAGTCACTCAGTTTCAAAAGTAAAATGATTTTGAATTTACTTCTCAAAGTGGATAGTCTTAAGAAATGTAAAATGGGGTAGCTTTCCAGAGTAATTCAGTGATTCACTGCAGTGCCTCCACAAATCAGATTTTAAGTGTAAGAAAACCTAAAAACCACCAAAACAAAACAAAACAAATTTAAACAGCCACTGAAATAGTGGTATTTTGTCTCTGTGTATGTACCTTGCTATTATAAAGTGGATTTGTATTGTATAGGTAGAAGCTAATTAAACTCTAAGTGCATAAACAGTTCTTCTACAGCAAATATTAACATTATTTCATTCTACTTTTTAATAAATATTCTTGCATATAAAATACACAAATAGAAATTAATGACCTACAGGTTTTGAAAAAAAAATGGGATATTTAATCTGTCAGAAGAAAATAATTTTGAATTTAGGTCAAATCTGCTCAATAGTTTTGCCTCAGAAATAGAATCCATAGAATCAGAAAGTAGGAATGATGGCATCCAGCTCTATTCTTTCTCCAGAAATACAGAGCTTCTGGAAACATTTTTTTCTAACTGTTCTCTATGTTTATGTTACCTGGAGTTGGAAGTATGTGAAGGATGATGTTCTGAATATAGGAGCTCTCTCTGCCTTCTCACTGACTGCAACTGAGTTGTACCAGCCCTGCCAAAAAAGAAATATCAAAGGACTTTGTACTGAGGTAAGTGTCTCCCAAAAAATAAGCATTACATTTCTAGATCAAGAGGTATCAGACATAATTAATGAAATGAAACAATGTTCCATGTGCTAATGCCATATAAGCAGTAAGGCTGACTGCTTGACCCACCAATCTATGCATTTCTCAGCTCAGACTGAGACTGCCTGGAAGTCATCCCAAGCTTGTCCTCACCCTCAGTGTGGTGTAGCAAGAGAAAGTGCTCAGCTCTGCTTGTGCAGCTCCAGTCTGAGGCCCGAATTCCGAACAATCTGTGTTTTCTTTGTTCCAACAACCCTGGTGTCTTTTTGAGGCCATTGCATTTTCTTCCATTGACTTGACAGCCCTGTTTGAATTACTGGTGTGACACTCTAGGAACAAAAGCAGTACTCACTGAGGAAAAATTCCCTTCTAACTTTTAAAGGATGACACAACTTGTGGAATGAATTAAATCCCTGTGGATTTAATTCACAGTGAGGGCTGTGCTTGCTAACTGTGACAGGAGAAAAAAAGAAGAGCTATTGGTTTCAGTTTCCCAAAATAAATGCTGGGTTTTTTTTTTATAGAAGCTGCAGGGAAAGAACAAAGGAGCTAAAGATCATAAGACAGGTCACAGCATACTCTGGGAGACAAGCTATTAAAAACAATTCTGTCTTTCTGCAGTTTTTCCAGGTCATTTTCCCTTCACTCATTATAAGTAGCAACATTTACATGAAAATAGGATCTTGGTTTCTCAGGAGTTTATCTGCTCTTTGTAATTATCCTCTTGAAGTCATAATCCTGGTTTCTGTGGTAATTAGGTTTTCCATAAGTTTTCAATGGTTCTTTCAAGGTGAGCATGGGCTAGGTTGTAATCCAATAATAGCATCCCAATAGCATCATTAAGTCCAAGTTTTTCCAATATAGGAGCCTAAAATCATGTCTAAAGATATATCAGTCTATTATTATGTCAACATGTAGACAGCAGTAAGTAGACTTTCTTTTTTAATTACTGATATTGGGAACTCATCTGTGTCAGAAGCTTAGCATTCCTGAAAATCCCATTACCTACCAATGTTTCTTAATCTTGCCAATTATTTTTTTTTTTAAATTGTGACCTACTTAACTAGAAGCTGTAACAAGGCTGCTCAACTGTGAAAGAGAGAGAGCAAAACAGTAGGAATTAATCCATTTAATCCAAAGGTCATTCCAGCCTCATTTTGAAAATACTGATAATCTTATCTATCATGGAATGTTTTTAAAAAGAAACACAGAATGCCAGGTAACTGAAGCTTTGTATCATAGCCTTGCCAGGTTTGTAGCAGGTGGTAGCTTGTCTTTCCATTTATTCCTGAACAGATGAACTCTATGATGTTAGTACCCAACAGGAAAGTTTGAGCCATGTAGGTATGGCAGAGCATTTGCTAGTTCAAAAGGCTAATTTAAAGTTCTTACATCATATTCCTGTACCTTAATTTTCTATATCTCACTGAACTTTTAATAGACATATGTGTTGCATGCCGGTCCAAGAGTGGAGCAAGGTTCTGCTTGTATTCTCGGGAACAGAATTAAGACTCAAAACGGAGTCAAGAGCCAAGGAACTTTATTTGCCTGACAACAGGTTTGCAAATGCAAAGGAGAGGGTGAGAGATGAAGAAAGGAAGCAAAGAAAGAAGGTAAGAAGGAAAGAATTCACAGTATACACCCTAGAGCTGTGGCATCCCAACAGTCCAACTTGTTTCCAAGTCTGGTGGGGGAACATCCTGTCCAATGTTGGTTGGTTCCATTCTTTTATAGGGTTGTCCTAAACTGTTCTGCTTAACTACACCTTCCACCCAGTGGTGGTGTGCATGCCCAATACCCTCAGGTGGTCCTCAGAGGTCTCCAGGGCCCTAGATCCCTGCGACCCTGGGTCTGGGGGAATGCACATGGGGTTGGTTAAGTTTCTCGGGATTAGCTTCCCCCATTGCTCTATGGTGTCATTTGGTGGGTTTCCTGCCTTAATGTTGAGATAAACCTCTGCTGTGGCAGTGGTGTTGGCTTCCTGACTTAACAATGTGGAGATAAACATTTGCTGTGGTGATGGTGTTGGCTTCTTGCTACAACAATGTTGAGTTAAACCTCTGCTATCCCTAACATAGCAATGTTGAGACAAACATCTGCTGTGGTGATGGCGGTTCTCACCGACTCAGTCTCTTACACATAAGTGACAGAAAAATAGCACAATTTGTTAAGTTTGTGTGGTTTCAAATGCCTATGTTGCAAGTAGTATGCATTCAATGCATATGCAAACGATTTTCTTATCAGATATAATCAGTCTCATTCAAATTCAGAGTATACTGTAATCTTCACATGACCTTCCACCACAGATACCACAGAAGAATTATGGGTGAAGGGTGCTACCCTATTTTTCAATATTACTTGATTTTTCAATAGCTTGGCACATAGGCAAAAATACTTAAAGGTAACCATACTGTCAGGTACAGTTTTGCCTACTTTCTCTTTTCTCTACTGCTTGGCATTATTCTGGGTCCAAAATGTTGTATTCAAACATTCCTTCAGGATGACAATTCTCAGATGACCTGTTTAGACCAGCAATGGCTTGACACCAAAAAACATTATAAAACATACCTGTCTGGGATTTATAGGAAGTACAGGGGCTGAGTTGGACCTGTAGATTTTACTGGAAAAGCATTTAATTAGGAAAGATTTTTTCTATTTCTGCTATTTTACAAGACAGACATTACATGGTAGAAAGAATGCCCTACTTCTATTTGAAAATTCTAAAGCTGTTTGAATCTGATACCATTTCCACGAACAACACACATCTCTCTAAATACTCTGAAAAACACTCTGAAAAACAAACTCATCCCTGGAAACCAAAAAGAGAGAAGTCATCCCTGATAAGAAGGACATATAAACATTATTTATCATGTGAAAGATATAAAAGGTTAAGTTAAAATAAAATGGGTGATGTTCATCAGGGGCTGATATTGGGACCAGTGCTGTTTAAAATCTTTGTTGGCAACATGGACAGTGGGATCAAGTGCAGCCTCAGCAAGTCTGCTGATGGCACCAAGCTGTGTGGTATGGTTGACATGCTGAAGGGAAGGGATGCCATCCAGAGAGACCTTGAATGGCTTGGGAAGTGTGAACCTTACCAGGTTCAAGAAGGCCAAGTGCAAGCTCCTGTACATGGGTCAGAGCAATTGTAAGCACAGACACAGGCTGGGCAGGGAATGGATTGAAAGCAGCCATGAGAAGAAAGACATGGGGGTGTTGGTTGACAGGAAGCTGGAACTAGATGATCTTTAAGGTCCCTCCAACCCAAACCATTCTGATTCCCTCTATGATACCATGAAAAAATATTTCAAGTAGGAAAAGAACAATAAGACTATTCAGTAACACAGTTAAGTGTGTAACTCCTTTTTTTTTTTCCTATCACACATTTGTTTTCTGTTTTTTCTTTCCTTAAATAGCTGTGCATTTTCTGATCTTTTCAAAATGTTTTCTACATGTCATGATATATTATCTTTTCAAATTCATTGGGAATTCTGGTCTACAGTAAAATTTTACCTGACATGACTTAACCTTTCAATGAAAAATGTAGCAGTACTTATCATGTCTGTGAAAAAAGTTTTACTATTTTTTTTCAAGTATACTCTTCTAATTCTAATTAGAAAATCTAGCAACTTCAAAAAATAACCAGAAGAAAATTACATTTTTGGCACATACTTTGAAGTGAATTTTTGTAATTATAAATTTACTGTTATTATACTTGATTACCTCTAATCTCTTCACCTAAATGTTATCAAATCATATTTTTAGCTGAGTATTCTTCATATTAGGATGATTTGCGGTAATTAACCCAGTTATTTCACTTACACAATTAATGCAGACCCTATATAGGTTTGGTTTTCTACAAGATACTAAGTATTCTGGCCTTGATCCAATGAAGGATCATGCACCTGCTTAACTTTAACCATGTAAGTGATCTTACTGGGAATTTTGCATGATCAAGCCCTTCATCAATCAGTCTTTGAGCAAATAGTCTTTTACCTGATTTATTTTTTCTTTTATATCGCTCAAGTTATCTCTTTCTGAAATTATATTTATAAACTCTGTATATTGATTAAAAACCTCAGTTAACGTCATACTCAATATGATATTGAAGCTGACTGGTGGGATCAACCACTAATAACTTGGATGTTTTTCCTTTATTTAACTTTTTACTGTATTTTTTGCAAGAAGGAGACTTAAAAAACCGTCAGTACTTTGAATCTCTCAGGGATAGTCAGGAGGTAACTGCAAACTACTGTAAAAGAATTTCAAGTGTGAGAGGTTTTTTTTGTTGTTGTTCTCATATTTAACTGATTTATTAAAAAAACCCCAACAAAATAATATAATATTTACTGATGAGATTTAGATGTCACCTTTTATTTTCTCTTATTAAAGCCATACAAAGCAATTGAACACAAATACTTCCTGCAATACGTCTTTTTCTCTGATAGTTTCTGCACTTCAGTTGTGCTGAGGTATTGAAAGAGAACTACCTCCAGGTTATGATAAGCCCTGTCTATTGTATTTACCAGATGCACTGACACATTATTTGTAAGAAATCTAGGCAAAACTCAAAATGGTGCCTGAGAAACATATCATCTGCACAGGTATAGCACTCAAGAGAGCAGACATCATAGAGATCAGTCTCTTTATCCAGTGTTACATTAATAGACCACCACAGCTGCCTCTAGCTTCACTGGTAGATATACACCCTAGACACCAAAGGTGATCTCACCTCTGAAACTATAGATATACACATAAAACATTGTCGTTCAAACACAGCATTCCTTTTAAAGAAAAAATAAAACCAAAACAAAACAAAAAAAAAACCCAAACCAAAAAACCTCAACCAAAACCAACCCAAAAACCCTAAGATGGGGAAAGGAGAGAAGAAAATGCAAAAAGTACATTGTGTTTTCCCCCATATGGAGTCAGGGTATAGTTTGAGTCTGTAAAGAGATACAGGTGTCAGACATGAACCTGGTTGTCTTAATTAAGGTATTGCTAGAGAGCAGTATAGTTGTCAGTCCCCTACCCAGACTGAGAAAAGAAGTAGATGGAGCAGGAAGCATGGAGGACTTCAGGACCCCAGATGATGTGAAGTTGGTTGTCTAGTCAGAGGCCGATGCCCACATTATTAACTAAAATCAGGTTTCATTTGCAGAAGTTTTTCAAAAATACTTGAGGAACGACAAAACTATACTAACTTGAAATGCTGACTTGTGAAGAACATGAGGGGATATGTTCATACGCTGTTTGGGAAATACAAATGATTGGAGGAAGGAACATAGAATCATTTAGGTTGGAAAAGACCTTTAAGATCAAGTCCAACTGTTAACCTAACGCTGCCAAGTCCACCATTAAACCACACCCCTAAGATCTCACATTGTTTTCCAGAATCCAAGAAATGTGTGCACAAGCACTGTTGGAAAAGAGGGAATAAAAAACAGAAGATGCAGAAAACAGCAGAGGACTGGAGAATCTCTCAGCATTGCTTCTTCTGCTGCACATAGGTGTCTGCAATAATCACAACTGGTAAGTAGCTTCAGAGTCATAAATAGGCAAATCTTTCCAAGCCACACTCAGCAAGCCAAACTACTTAAACTGGACGATATTCCAGCAACTTTTGTGATATACTCTTGTTGGAGAGGACTGGGACCTAAGACGCAGACATACATATAGAATCATAGATATCCTGGTTGGAAGGGGACTCTGAATGTCATCTAGTTTAGCTTCCACTGAAAGCAATACTGTGCCTAACATAGATTGGGGCAGATGTGGCTTTGAGAGCAGCATTTTAAACATTCCTGGGAAAGGACCTTCCACTACCTCTCTAGTTAAACTGTTTCAGTACAGTGTTACCTTCCTTGTAGATTGTTTATTTTTTTTCACAATGTCTGTCCTAAACCTCTCAAATCATAGTTTATAGCCATTGTCTCTTTGTACATCATTTGTCGACAGAGAAGTTTGTCTCCATTATCTTTTAACTAGCATTCAAGTTGTTTCAAGCTGCTATTAAGATTTCCCCTTAGCTTCTTTTTCACCAGACTAAACAATTCTAGGTCAAATAGCTTCTCTTCACGGATCATCTATGTCCCTGGTGATCTTGGTAACCCTCTACACATAATATTGCGATCCCTAGATGCAGTATTCTAGGTGAGGCCTCACTACCTAGTCCCTTCAGTCTGCTGGCCGTGCTCCTCCTGACGCAGCCAGTAAGCATTCTGCCTTGCAATGAGAGTGCTATGCTGGTTGCTGTCTAATCCGGTGCCCAGTGTAACTCCTAATAACTTCTACCAACATATGTGGTTATTTTGCCTCAGGTGGTGTTCAGGGCTTTTTTCTTACTGAACTTTCTTAGATTTCATTTAGCCTAATCTGCAAGTTTACCAGAAGGGCCCAGTTTCCTTTAGCTTAGAGTCATTTGCAAATTTTCTCCAAAAGCTTTGTGTGTGATCACCCAGACCACCTTTGAAGATGTTGAACATTTTGGCTTTTGGCACTAACTCTTAGAGTACTTTAGTCTTTCCAGGTCACCAGATGAGCACTGAACCACTGATCACTGCTGTTTGAGCCTGACAGTGCAGCAGATTTTCAACTTACTAACCTACTCATCCAGTGCATACATTTAGCTTTCAAATAATAGCACTGAGGGAGACGGTGTGAAAACCCTTACTGAAATAGAGGTATCTACCTTTCACCCTTCATCCACCCAGCCAGTCAAGCACGACTTGCCTTTCCTAAATCCATGCTGGCTACTCCTGAGTATCTTCTTCATTTAGTTGGAAATAGATTCCAGGAGAATGTCCCCCATGGTCTTTCTGGGGAGTAAGGTGAAGCTGATCAGCTTGTAATTCCCTAGGTCCTCCTTATCACCCATTTTAAATATAGACATAATGTTAAAATTCCCAGTTGCCAGACCTTTTCTGATTACCGCAGTTTTCCTTACATGATAAACAACATTCTTATAGTTATATTGCCCATCTCTTTCAACAGCCTCAGGTGAATGCCATCTAGTACCTTGGATCTAAACATGTCCAGCTGTTTTACAGATGTAGAGGAGTGCTAGAACAGTAGCAAGGTTGGTGCTGCAAGTCACGATGAAGCATGGAGATGAGGCTAGCCTAAAATTATTTTCTTTACCTGTATACAAAGATGGATGTTCTTGCATTACATAAAGACTTGGTAAAAAAAAATACTGCAGAACGTTGTGCCTAGCTTTTACAGGCTTGGCATTGAACGTCTTTGTGTATATTGACAGTGCAATGTAGTGATCAAAGGTATACAGAGAATGTTTTGAATGCGATATGATTCATAGCCTTTCAGGAATTTACACAAGAGAGTTCCAAAGCCTCCAGGTGACTCCCTGAAGTTTTTTTGTACTAATCCCTTGAAACCTACATTTTTATATTCATCCTTTGCTGCTGATCACTTGCTCTTTTCTCAAAGCTTATCCTTTGGGCTAGACCCATAGCTAATAAAAACCAAAGACTCCACTTTATGAAAATTGAGGTTCTGTTCCACAGTGTGATCATACAGATATTTTCTGACTAGAAAGGTAACCTGACTGTGATCAGTAACATTAAAATCATACAGCACTTACTGAAGATCATGCACCACTGCTTACAGAATTGGTTATTGCATTTTCAAATTAAATGACTTTTAATTACCGAAAGTGTCCTCACAATAACTGATTTTCTGATAAGGTTTCTACCTCTAAGTGCATATAGTCTGCCATATTTCTTAATCTTCCTACAGAAAAAAATCTCCAGCCTTCATTTTTTGGATGCTTTATTCACTTCACTGTATTAGGACATGGATTTTATGAAAAAAGCTTCATCTTTTTTTAAGCACGAACAATTCTATTGCATTTCAGTAGGTTTAACTTTAATCAATGTCTTTGGTGGGACTTTGGTGGGACTCATCATCCAAAGTTTCCAGGTGGTTTAACACTGCTTAAAAAACAGTTTTATCGGAGCCTAAGACAGCACTAGCCAGCCACAGAACTTTTGTATAAATTCAATATCATTTTGTCCTTGGCAGCAACAGAACAAAACCATGACCAGGATCTGTCTGAGCAGGTTGTGTCCCGCCATTCCCCTGCTTCTCCACTACCCAGCCTTGTCTGACTCAGGACTATTTTGAATCAACAATGTTCAAGATTTGAGAATTTACGAAAATGCAGATAGAGGAAAATATAACAGGAACAGCTGTTATTTGGGTACGAAATAGTGTTCGTGCCGCACGGACCCTATGCAGCACCCAGTTTCTGACCTTTTTCCTCCTCATGACAGACCCAAACAATGAGTGGTGTGATCCACTGTTACTTTCCTAGTGGTATATTTGGTCTTCTTTCTAGGCTGTGAGTAGTAGCTGTTTGCTCACAGGCTATGTGGAACAAAAACAGTCAACTTTTTCTCCTAGGCAATGATAACATTTTTAGCTTTTTCTGGAAAATTTATGTTCAAAGAGCACAATTCTGAGCTTGGAAAACTACATCCTTTCTTTTCTAGGGAAGCTATACTGACATTATTGCATTCTATAATCTCTCTGAGCTCACGTAATTCCCAGGGATGTTTTTGACAGTTTCTGCTGTGAGAAGAATACAAAAGGAATATTGCCCACAGACAAGACATAAGGAAGAGTCTAATAACTTTATGTTCTGATTATCTTTTATGTGGTTGTCCCTATCACTGAAATCCTAGGGAGTCCCAGCAGTCCAAGCATACATGATTTCTGTGATCTCATAATTTCAAGTGTAAATCAACACTGTGAGCATGATGCACCAACATGCTTCTTTACCCTAGAGATCTTTTAATCTTACGGATCAACTACATCGCAGGTTTGTGCTAGAGTGCTGTTAGATAAGCTACTCTTGCAGGAGCACATTCAATACGTTGAAATTCTTGAAGAATAAATTGGTCACTGAACATCTCTTGTTGTTTGGCAAAGGTCTGAGTTTGTAAAGGTCATGAAGGTTAGCATTTGTTGTGACCTTTGTAAACACAGTACTACAGATGACATGTTTTGTGCTGCTGCCAAACATATAAAACCAACTGCAGCTTTAACTCATATTCCATTAATCTTAAAAGTTGCCTTTTAATTACCATGAAACTATGTGTATGACAGTATTAAAATCCAGTTTAATAGGCTTTCTCACATTAATAAAACCTATCTGCCTTTGTGGTTCAACATGCATTAGAGCTGTCAAACTGTTGTCTTCATTCCCTTGCAGTTTATGAGACATTAACTTTCTCTTCCTTTCTGAAATCTGGAAACATTTGTGAGGTGCTTAGAAAGCTTCACAATAAAAAAATAGAAAGATTTTAAAATTTGAAGTTCCTCTGTAGTCAAGTATCCATTAGCAGTGGTACATCTGAATAGTTCATTAGGTCTCGGAAACTTAATTTCTGCTTAAAAATAGAGAAGGCACCCTGCAGGCTTGCATGAATATCAAATTAGATCAACAAGCTGTTAAATCTGTTCTCTTTTTTTAGTCTTTCATTGGTTGATTTCCTAATGTATTTAATTTATTTTTCAAATTTAAGAACAGATGTTGATACTCCTACAAACACTCTTTCAGTTGCCAAAGTGAAATCCTAGAGGGGAGAATGAAATCTGTCAGATCCACTGTACAGTATGTATGCATTTTACACAAATGGAAAACCACTTCACCAATTTACAGGGGTGCAGAAAGTGGCATAAAAATTAACCAGAAGAATTCAAAACTCTAAAATTCAAACTATCTTGCGTGAATCAGGTATGAATAATTACCAGCTTTTGAAAAATAAAGCTCCTGTGAATATCAAAGTGTGAATTATAACTGAATTAAAATTCAGTTGTTAAATATTGCTATGTTTATATTAAATTCATAGAGATGTCAGAGCAAGCAGACAATTATGATCAGCCAGAATTTTCCAGTACTGAATAATGGAAGATATAAGTAGTTCCTAACATGGGAGAGCAATCACCTCTCTTGCTCATCACTTGTTATTGGCTTATGCCTGACACTATCACATCAAAGTCTGCAGTGGAACCAAATGCAAGTTGGCACAATGCAGTGAAAGAATCATGTTGCACAGGAATAGAACAAAGCTATTTGTTTTCTGAAATAAAAGTCCCAGATATTGTGACAACTCTGACAATGAAGTTGAAGTTTCTGATAATTGCCGGTACATATTTGTAGATAATTGGTGTATTCTTTTTGATGAGAAATAATATGTAGTGGCCAATTTTATTAAGGCTTATGCTTAGATATTTGGATATCTCAGTTCTTATAAAGCTAATTTTCAGATGAATACAGATCTCTTCTTGAAAATCCTTGGTGTTCACAGAATTTAGAGATTAATGAAGAAATAAACTTGAACAAAATTTATGTATACAACCCTAAGTGAGTCTGAAGAAGTATTTTCTACCTAACCATATGATAATCAGAAACAAAAAAGCATTATGAAAAAAACAAAATTAAAAATAAAATCCATACACTTGTACCAAGCCATGTTTCCATTTGACACCTCAGACTGCCTATGCTCACCAGAAGAGCAATGGTACTGATGTTACATCTGACATCTCTTATAAATGAGACACAGTCTAGTCTTTTCCCTGTGAATACTCCTGGTCTTGGGCTATATTGTAACTTTTCCGTATGTTGCCTGTAGACCAAAGGCATTAAATCACAGGTACAGCCATCTCAAAGAATTACAGACCCTTTTAACTTCAATTTTATTGCTTGAACACTTACATGAGAATACCCATAGGGGTTCAGACCAGACATTTTTGTAGTCTAGCTTGAATTAATCCTATATCTGAATATAGTGAAAACTTAGGAAAAGCTTTGAATTCATGACTCATTTCATCCAACTGAGGGGCTAGAAGCTACAGTTTTACACTATAAAGAATTGGATGGCAGTACTGAACAAAGATGTTTCCAGCCTGGCTCTTTCCAGCACGGTGCTGCAACTAACTTTCCTCTTGGCTGCTCTGACACTAGTCTTTCATGGGATGAGTCGTGAATAAGACTGTGGAATTGCTGCAGCTTTCAAGAAGCAAAAAGAAAAGTGTGAGGCTTTTTAAAGCTCGTTCACTCTCTTGTTTTGATTTCTAACCCCAAACTACAAATATTTGTGTAGGGCTCAGCTGAGGTCTGCCTCACTATCAGGGCAGGAATGAGTATCAAAGTATTGGGAGAGAAAGTGGGCTTATAAAGATGTCAATTTTGCCAAATATTTTACATCATGAAAGTACAACCTAAATAATTTCAGGTTTCTTGTAGAATGAGAGAAGGAATATATACTTCCAGAATTCAATTCAAAACTTTCTCTTTCTTGTGCAGGAACATCTACAGGGACTTAAGCCAACTCAAATGCCTAAACTTAGACTGATTGGATCTAGGACATGGCGTCTAAGACATAGCAGATGTATACATTAAACTTTCTTTGCTATGCTCTCCCAAGTCTCAGCTGTCTGCTTTAGGGACTCTGTTCATCTTTGCATCTAGACGAGGCACAAATGGACATTTGTTTTATTAGTTTGCCTAAGCACCTTTTGATTTATTTCAGAACTTCACTTCTTAAATAAACTGTGTGGAAAAAAAAATATCTCTCATTTACTTCAGACCGCCACATGACAACTTCGTTGGGTATCTTTCAGTTTGCATGTTGTGAAAAATAGCAAACTCTGTATCTTCATACAATTGATGATTTTATAGGCTGCTACCCACTATTCTGTTCCAGGTTGACGAGTTGATAATCTATTCTTCAGCCCATCATCCTGTGTTCTGCCTCTTTTTAATTCCACTATATCTCTTTGAGACTGGACAACCAGAATTTTACACTGAATTACATCCAGTACATGAATACACCATCCATTTATACAGTAACATAATCTCATTTTCTGGGTTGCTTCCTGTTCTGTTCCTAACAATTCCCAGCTTTTTGTTTGCCACTGTGGCTGCTAAGTAGCACTGAAAAGACATCCTTAAAGAATTATTCATGTCAATCTTGCTTTTCTGAGTGACAGTAACTTATTCAGTGTGGCACTGCATATTTATCATTAGGGTGGCTGGTGTTTGGTTTTTTTTTGTTTTTTTTTTTTTCTCTTCTATATATTACTTTACATTAGCTGATACCAATTTTCATTTATTCTGGTTTTGCTTAATCAGACAGTACCATGGAATTCTTTTTCAGCTTTTCACAATCAGTTTTAAATTAACCATCTTCAAGAATTTTCTATTTACAAATGTTGCTGCTTCACTAATCACTC
This sequence comes from Microhierax caerulescens, assembly GCA_035590215.1. Classification (NCBI taxonomy): domain Eukaryota; kingdom Metazoa; phylum Chordata; class Aves; order Falconiformes; family Falconidae; genus Microhierax; species Microhierax caerulescens. The sequence continues at coordinate 89,587,835 of JAVJGJ010000057.1, forward strand.
CCCTTTTCCCTTGATCATTTATGAATATGTTGAAGATCTTACATACCAAGCACATGTCCCTGAGGATGAGGAATTCCATAATGTTACCCTCAAATGAAAAAATACCGTTTATTTGTATTTTTGCCTCTCTTTTAATGAGTCAGTGATACATAAAAGGATCTTTCTTTTCCCACAACAGTTTTATTTCTCTCAGGCTGTGGCTTATCAAAAGCTCTCTGAAAATCAAAGTATAATGTACTGACTAGTGATCACCTTTATTAACACTTATTGACTATTTCAGAGATTGTTAATGGATTTGTGAAACATAATATTGACTGGGGAAAAAAAGGAAGTTGAATCCTCTGCAAGACAGCATACATATCCTAACATTACAATTTCAATTTTTGTGCCACTTTCTACCAAGATATCTATTATGGAAGCTAGACAAACTAGTCAGTGTTTTCCAGTGTCAGTCCTGGTGGTGTTTTCAAAGAATGTCATCACATTCTGTTCTTTTGCCACTGAAGTTCAGCAGTTGTAGATTCCAACATTTTTTGGTTCTTGAATAAATACTCCTTGTAACGGTGATTTGATGTTATTCAGCTTATGCATTAGTTATTTAACTTATGCTATAGAGAATTCAGTGTGAAACCTTCCTCAACATTTCATACCATAAATAATGCACCTGATGTAAGAACATCGGAAATCTCTATAGAGGCCATTGATGTAAATACCTCATTTAGATTTATTGCAGTGTCTTTGTCTTCCTGCTATTTTAGGTTTGATTGCCTCTTTTTAACTTGCTGAAAATATTCTTTCTCATAGCTCTGGAAATAATATCAGCTTTTAGGCCTTGAACTTCTCTAAAATGTTCTTAGGTATTCCATATTTCATTTTCATTTATCTTGCTGTACTGTTACACACTTATTTTTCTTCTCGAGAAATTATTTTAACTACTTATACACATCTATTTATTTCTTTACAATCTTTGAAATGTTTTGCAAATATTCAGGTTTTATTCCATTTTCTTATATAATCTATTTTGACACATGTTTATTATATGCTGTTCCTCATATATGTTCAAACTCTGTGCCTCCTGCAAGCATTTTGCCCTGCTAGCTTTTGTTTTTTTTTTTCTTTTTTTTTTTTTTTTTACATATTGGGTTTTTTTCCTATAAAAGCCTTGAATTTATTGACTGTGGTGACTATTAGATTGGTGGATTTATTGTTTCAGATTGTTTCAGATCCTGTGCACTATTTAGAACTAAATTAGGAATTGCTTCTTCTTATGGATTCTTTGACTTGTATCTCCAAGAATTAATAACTTACGATACAACAATCAACCCTTGTTGTACAGCCCTTGCTTCATGTATTTTTTCAGATTAAAAAGGGGAGAATTCAGATATTTTTAAGAAATCTTCAGATATGAAACAAGTTTTAACCTCAATACTTCTCCAGGTGACTGTGAGCTGCCATTTCATATTACACATTACTCTTTTTGAATAGTTTTTCTTCTGCGTTCTTCTGCACACAGGGACAAACCTAGCCCTAGCGTGTCTCTAACGAAGAAAACAAAGATACACAAGGGATAAATTTGGCCAATTATTTATCTTCATTTGAAAGTTTCCTTTTTTATTTAACTAGTTCTCATTGATTTTTTCATTTAATACTATCCTCAGTTTAATCTTTTGCCCTTTCAAGGTGAAGGCCCTTTGGCTGAAAGCTTTCCCAGCTGAGTTTAAAAGGACTGCTACTGCCAACAAATGAGATTTTTCTGTGGCTCAGTAGGTAAGCCCAGCACTTTCCAATATCTGGGTCATGAGTTCAATTCCCTGACAAAATAGACCCATCATTAATAATATTCTTGAGGTAATCTCTGCTTTGTGAGCTATCATGCTTCTTGCACTGTCCATTGAAGGTTTTGGTACAGTATCTTTTTGCCATAATTCCTTTGAAAATGGCAATTTTAATTTTTTTTTCTATCTCTATATATTTAATTGCTGCACAGATTATAACACGAACAGACGAGGAGATTCTCTTTCTCTGGAAAGTTTAAACAAATAACTACTGTTGAATAAAAATGTTAGACCTTATAAGCCCAGATCTTGAAAGTTGTCTTGTACTTGCTCAGTTCTGTGTACTGCATTATGTCATCTCTAATTACTACATTCATTAATACTTGCGTTGCAGTATTCCCAAAGTAGCTTATGTTAAATGGCTGTATCACATTGTTTTCAGGTTTAATTATTTTTTATTTAGCTTGAAAATCAATTAAGGTCATCTATTTCTTTATAAGCAACATCTAATGAAATATTCAGACTGGAATTATTCTATTCATAGTAATTTCACCAAATTAAGAAATCCATAAAGACATTTCTATGAGTAACCAGAAATGAAAATCGTATTCTTCATTTTAAGGATATAGGTTTCCTGTATAGTCAGTCCTTCTCCTTTAAAAAGATTACAGCAAGGGAATTTAGTGTAAGAATACTGAAAATTAACATTTTTTATGAGACCATTGTCTTGTGCTCTTATTGCCTTAAATAAGGAACATTCACAGCTGAAAGTTATTAAAAGTTATGAGTTCTCCAAGTTACCACATTTGGCATTAGACCAGATATTAAATTATCTTACCTGTAAGACTGCAGTAAACCAATTAATGAGCAATGCAGCTAGAAGGCAGGACACTCACATTTTTAACTTATAATGGAGTACAAAGCAATTATCTGGCTTTTCAGAAAGTGTTTTTCTTTGTCTGTCTCACTGATAACAGACCAAATTCATCACATGAGATCCAGTGGATCAAAAATAGCTGTTTATCCTATGTTTTCCTTAACTCATATATTTACCATGAGATACCTTTACAGTCTACAATTGGAGAAGTACTGGAATTCATTCATTGTCCCTTCAAAATGAAAAAGGTGACTGTTACATCATTCCCACATTAAAATAATTATTTGGATGCGGATATTTAGTCTGAATTGTGCCCACCAATCAATACTCTATGCCAATGTGTGAGAAGGAGATATTAGTTTTTTAGATAAGGATTGTTTCCTCTTTGAAGCTCAAGGAATGTTTGCATGTAATCTCATTGTGAGGTGAGGGAATAGGATAGGGAATGAGCTTTTTACATAGCACAGGACTGCAGTTAAAAGCTAACTCTTCTGCCAACAAACAAATAAAACCCCAACCTCCAATCTAGTAATAAAGAACACCTGATGAAAATAAATTACATCCTTACATAAACAACTGTCATGTTCTGTACAAGATGTATTTTGTCAGCAAAGAACTAAGGAAGATATCCTAAGTGGTTAGTTCTGCATTTTGCATTTTCATAAAATAAAACATAAATAAATAATGATAAAAAAAAAAGAAATTAATGACACTAAAATGATTTGGTCATTCATATAATTTTTTGCCAAATAATTTACTTCAGGGAAAAATGTAAATATCAGAGATGAAATATTAATTATCCTTTTATATTTACAAAGTTCCTTTCTTTTTTAATGGAACATTCTCAAATGTTCTAGACCACAGAAAACCACTTCATTTTGTCTAAATTTGGTTTTAATTTGTTGGGGTTTGTTGTCTGGCTTTTTTTCATTTTTAATCACATAACATTTTATTCAGCTTTTTGATTCTCTGAAAACTTGCACAGGCTTTATTTCATACAGGAATATTTTTTATTTGTTTGGAATTGCCACTCAAACAAAAAATGTTCTCAGCTTTAAATATTGCCTCAGTATTATCAAAGTAAGCATTACAAAAGACTCACAGATTCCTGGATTTTGGCTGATAAAACATTCAGTTCAAGCTACAATATTTTCTTGAATGTCAAGAACGACAATGATGTAGAATCAATCAGTTGCAAACTTTTTTAGGAGATTGTGAACTCTGATCGTCTTCTCAGTCCTCTTGAGTTTCCCTCACTTTTTGAGAGACATGTTTTATTAGACCATTTTCTGCAGACTAAATTGTTTGTAATTGAATACCACCTTCACTGTAAAGTCATTCAGCAGGTTTCAGATTGCTTTTTGCTTGAGCAAATTAGCCTGCATTTTGAAAATTAGTTAAGTTGTTGAAAGCCTTCTCTCCAATACTGACATCTTTCTCATTCTTTGGTATCCTCAGCCTACAAGTGGCTGTTTATCAGGCCCCCAAGTCTTTTATCAGCTTGGACTTTTTTCTCACAGCCAGCTTTTTCATAAATGGTTAGACCTTTGCCTCATATAGAATTGTCTGCACAATCAAGAAATCTAGATTCTGGTAATATTTACAAAGTCACTACCTAAAACATTATTTGAACCACTGCTTCTTCTGCTTACCTCCATTTTATAGTTTCTGCACTTTCAGGATTTATATGATGAGGGAAGGGATGAGCATGTCAGATATGTTCCAAAACCCCTAAATCTTAATTTTTACATGACTCAGCATCTTGATTCTAAGTTTCCACTACTAAAGAGAAAGTCCTTTGTTTAGTGCCTCCTCACTAGAGATATAGGCTGGATTTGTCAGGCAGTTTCAGGCTTTCAGTTAAAAAGAAAGAAAAAAAAAAAAAAAGGTGTGTGTGGGGGTATCCCAATACAACCAAACCTTTGTGAGTATTACTAAATGGTTGGATGCAATTCAAATAACAAGAATTTCTATGGAGATTGAATTTGAGAGCTTTGGCCCTAGACTGCAAGAAGCTGAGAGGAAAATTGAAAATGCAGAGACAGTGATGGATGGAAATAACATTACTCTAAACTGAATACTGGAAATAGAAAGGTAGTGAGAAATGAAAGAGATGACTGAAAATAATAATAAAGAAAAAATTAAATAACCTTAGATTAAGGAATATATAACCTCAGATTAAGGAACTGACATTGCTAAATTGTGTTGATAGCAGAGACAAGGGAAACAAGAAATCTATATTTCCATAAGTGTTATAAAGAAGCTAAGGAAGAATTGGTTTAAGATCTTTTTTCAACATGTCAAAGAAAATCTTTGTGTGGGAAGACAAGACCTTGCTCAGAAGCAGCCTAGCCTAAAACGATCCAATGTACTTTCAATTTTAGTACAAATCAAATCTATTTAAACATTTGAATCAGTTCTAAAAAATAGGAAACTGCTGCAGAGTTCATTTTATAATTACCCTCTGCTTCTGTCATTCTGCTTTGCAGATTTATTTCATTTGCTTCCTATCTTTTAGTTAGTGATCAAGACAGTTCACAAAAGCTATAAATAACAAATGTGGTGCATTGTTTTATGTATGTTTCTGAGGATCATTGCTGCTTATTCATTTAGTGAGTAGAAATGAATAAAATGCAAGATATATGCCATTGTTCATTGTAAATTAAATTTCTATATGCAGAATTATCTGCATTTTTAAAGTTTGCTTATTAGTATTCTGATGTTTTTCTAGATACTTGGAAGTGTTCACAACCCTTCATTCAATAATTGTGATATCACATAGCCATCTGAGGTATTTTTCGTTCTTCAGATCACTTTGTAAATTACTTTTCTTCTGACAATAACATTAACTTACCATTGCTTAAATTTATAACAGAGATGCTCTTTGACTATGAGCACCTAATTTATTCATACACCCAAGATTTGTATAAGTCTTACTGTTCCTTCTCCATTCTTCTATCCAAGTAGACGCAGCTCAGATTCTTATTAACTTTGCAAATCACGTACTCTATAGGCTTTCCTTGGCCTTCACAGTTGCAAACTCATCTGCTCCATACCTATTGAGAACACCACTGAGTCATTTCCTTAGTCCATGAGATCCCTCTCCTTGCATAAACTCCCTAAATTCTCTGTTTCATGAATGTGAGCTGCTTATCTTTGTTTTCAAGGGCTTTCACTAGCCATCCATCAAGCATCATTTCTTCTTTACTACTGTCAGTTCTTGACCGTGATGACAAGTCCTCCATATACTTTGGAATGCACACAGTCAAGCTTTCTCCCACACTGCTCCTCATGTTTATCTCCTCACAGATACTTTATTAGTTTTCAAAAAACTCCTGAAAGTATGGCTATTTGAGCTAAGACAACTCCCTGTCCAGCTAATTGATATTTTTACAGTATTTTAATTCTCTACATCTCTTTATTGCAGTTGTTTCCTCTGTTTTTACACTCAAATTATAAAGCCATATGTAAGATAACATAGGCCATCTTTCTGATTACAATGTTCCTAGCCAATTGAGATATTGGCTAAGGTCTAGGATTTCTCTAATAAGACTTCTCGGTAAAGCTGAAACTAAGTTCACTGACTTCTAACAAGACTAAAAATGATAATGCTATCCTGAAATTCTTGCTGCATAGATTAACTCTACAGTGATAACGGAAGAAAAGATCTTAAAAATCACCAATTACAACCATTGTTGAATAATAAACAGATTTATCTGTCAGCTACATTTGATAACCAAAATAGTTTTATTCTGAATCTTCAGAAAAATCATTGGCTAATTAGTGATGCAGGATTTTTTTTCTAGCCACCACATTATCTCAGCAGATAATTTTAAAAATAAACTAATTAACCTTTCTAAAACACCTTTCTAATTAATCATGTCTTTTATAGTTCCATTAGCTATAAGACCAACCAAGTCCAAGCAATCATATTTAATTTCTCACACATTGATTTATAAAGGATAGTTTATTGCCTCTTGCTCATTAGCAGTTACAAGCAGGACTCCTGCAGGAGGTTATGACTCTTTTGTAATTAAACCACGTTAGGATACAAAAATGTAATGCAGATGCTTAACAGTGAGTTGTGATTTGTTGGAAGGCTAGTAAAAATTTAAAATCTCAGGAAAGTAAAACACTTTAGCTGATCTAGCTGTTTTCTTCCTTTATAATTCCCTACTCCATATCCCAGTAGCATTAAGATGTTGTCATTCCAGAATTGGTGATGAATTTTGCTTCTAAGGAAAACTTCTTATGCAATATTGCATTTTAGCTCTACAGTATCTGTTATTTAGTATCTTGAAAAAAAATCACAATATTTCATGGTGTTTAAAAGAAGAAATTTAGTCTCTGAACGTATTTTTTTTTTGGGGAAAAAAACCCATACTGAAGTACTCCAGTTAAATGGAGAACAAAAAATTCTAATTGTTCCAGCTCAAAATTTCTTCAGACAGATTAGAAAAGGAGTTTTCATCACAGCCCCAAAAAAAACTGTTCAAAAATCATTAATTTTTATTTCATTTTACTGTGAAGCAATAAACTATATTGCAGCATCTGTAGGATATTCTAGTAAAACTGGTTAGATCATTTAGCCAAATTAATTCAAGAAAATCAGAATTATATAAGCTCAAGTAGACAAAACATTCATGACTTCTCTCTCAGTGTAAAGTTAATTTGGTGTTTGTAGCTCAGCTGTCTTACAAAAAAATACCACCTCAATTTACAAATTAATACATCCCATGCTGTTAATTACCAATATACACATTGCAGTCTGCCAGACAATGGATCTTTTCTGACACTGGTCAATACATTAAATTTAAATTTCAAGAAAAGAGCTACATCAAAGGCTGTGGACCTTAAACAAGCAATCAAACAATCATTTCAAAACATTTAAGTCAACAGAAGCATAAAACACCACAGGCAAAATCTGCAAAGGGAGATGGAAGAGGAGGGAATCTTTGTAATCATGTTGTTCCTTCATTTCAGTTCATTTCTCTTTTCCATCTCTGTCTAGGACCTTCTGATGGCTGAGTGCAGGTGAAAGGACATGAAACAATGAATTCAAGTAAAGGAATGGGGAAGGTCCCTGCTTGCTTTGATTTACAGTATCCATTTTTTTTTATAAAAGAATCTTTTTACAGTCTGCATGAAGAAAAAACTGAACACAGGACACATTCTGGAGCAATGAAGAACTACTCTCAATAGAGAAGGAAGCAAAAAGGGACTATTTAAACAGATTGTACAGACTGAAGTCCATGGGACCTGATGGGTTTCATCCACAAGTGCAGAGGCAGCTGGCCAAAATCATTGCAAGGCCACTCTCTTATCTTTGTAAGTTTGTGATGACTGAGGGAAGTTCCTGAGGACTGGAAGAAAGCAAGAAGGAAGTTTTAATGAACTACAGGCCAGTCAGCCACACCTCAATCCCTGTGAAGGTGAAGGAGCATATAATCCTGGAAACCACTTCCAGGATTGGGAGTGATTGGAAATTGTCAGCATGAATTTCTGAAGGGGAAATCCTGCCTGACAAACTGATAGCCTTCTGTGATGAAATGAGTGGCCTGGGGGACAAGGGAAGAGCGGTGGATGTCAATTATCTTGACCTTGGCAATGTCTTTGACATCATCCTCCATAACATCCTCACCAACAAACTGAAGAAATAAAAGTAGAAGAGTAGACAGCGAGGCTCTGAACAACCTGCTGTAGGTAAGCCGGCTCAGAGCAGGGGGGGTGCCTAGATCATTTCTGGAGGTCTCTGCCTACCTCAGTGATTCTGTGATTGTGAGATGAATAAAAAACAGGGTCACAGAGTTGGTCTGCAGGTAAATGACATTCACTGTAGCAGAGGAGTAAGGTGCGAGTATTAACATTAGCATTAACAAAGCACTAATGTTAGTGTTCTTTTCAGACAATCTGTGTCAGGAAGCACTGAGTAGATGCGGATGCCTTTGGGCCTGCAATGGACCTGGCACAGTAATACCATCTTTTAATTTGTCCACAGGATGTTTAATCTGCTCATCCAGGGGTTTTACTGTTATGAAAGCATCCTCTTTTCCCCCAGGGCTTCCTGACCTCAGAAGATTTGACTTGTGTGTTATGGTCTGAATGACAAATTTGGGTTATTGTCCTTGTTAGACTGTGGTGATTAAGCTCAGATCTGCCACACAGGTTCCCACAGAAAGTCCTGGTCCAGTGGTTACCTTGTCTTTCTGGCCTTACATATTATTTGTATAGTTATGTAGCTGCTGACGGCCTTGCAAGACTACTGCACAAAAGGTCCCAGTACCGCCCTCCAAGTACGCATGCGGTTTAGTTTTATGATCTCTTCTGTAACTCTACCTTTATCACCGGTGAAATCCAGCAAGGCTTTATGGTGTGATCTGTAATTCTTGTCAGTGTTTCACTCTGTTATCTGCTATGACCAGAGGCTTCTCATGTCATATTCCATAGTTTTCCACATCCTGAAATGAAACTCCGTATTAGGACAGGGCCTAATTCAGCCCACACAGTCTGAACACACCCAAAATAAATAAAAAATTTCAGACTGTGTTTTCATAAAAAGTTTTGGGAAATAAAGTATTTGGGTATGGAAAAATTAGGACCTGAAGCACTAAGCCTTCCTCACTGTGTAGCAGAACAGAAGGTAGATAGAGAGGAAGACCACGCACAGTCAGTCCAACCCTATTTTTCTCCCTCTAGTCTTTCCATTGAGCCATGAAGGAAGGTAATCAGTTAGAGGCAATAGCTGTACTGGGAAAACATTCCCAGAGCTTTCCCCAGGTAATGAGATCAAAACAGTCCAAAATCCTGCTTTGTATGGTAATATTCACTGTTTTAAAATACACATTTAAAATAATCAGAGGACAATAACAATGGAGCCAAATTCTGAGTTTTGCTTCTTGCACCTTTTATTGTATTGATGTGTGTTATTTACAGCGTCGGGTGTGTCACCTCTAAATTTGACCTGAAGTTTCTGATCCCATAGGAAATAACATAAAAGGATTAAATTACAGAAAATATACTCTATCACAGTTACCATATGTTGTTTACTAGAGTCATAGCTAAGTGATCAAGGAAACTATTGAGTATGTCTAAACATGAGGGTAAGATTTATAGTGCTGCAGTGTACATATTTATTCAAGGTCTCTGTGATACATTACATATTTAGCCAGATTACGATTACCTTCAGTGTATGGTTACTTGATCAGCAAACCTGCTATATGGTTCATCCCCTTATCTGGTTAATGTTGAAAGCATGGTGTTGGGTTCTCAAGTAACAGTAAGAGGATGCTAAGTGAGGAAGCAAAGCCTGAAAAATTGGGTGTTGTTATTGGATGAAAGGGTGATAAGATAAAGGAGAACACCTGAAGGAAAAAGTTCAGAATATCTTCTTGGTACGGATTGAGTGAAAGTATGTAACTTCCTGAGATGGGCAAAACTGTGATGCTCCAGCTACTGAGCTTATTACTAGACTTGGTTGTTTAAGAAAGCTTTAACATAAGGAAACATCTATTAAAAATTGTCTGAAAATTAGCTTGAGTGGTTTCACACTAAATCTCTCTGTCTTCACAAAGAGCTGAACGAATGATATGCTGATCTTGGCAACATACAAATTCAGATATATTGACGTCATTAACCAAAATCAGTTGTCTTCAAAGGATACATCTTCATCCATGGTAATCCTCTAGGGCCCCTTTTCAGTCAATAGGAAGAAAAGGAGGTACTTCTAAGGCACTATTGATTTCTCCTAAGATTGATGTTTAAAATAGGTCAGTTGAATTGTACCCTGAAATTGCTTATTTCTCTCCCTTGACTCAAAAGGGAATGTATAGCTCAGGTTTGTCCACTGGAGATGTCTATGTTACAGACATCTAAAGTTTGATTAAATGACTCACATAATATAAACACCCTTGTCACGGTTTAACCCCCGCTGGCAACCAAGCACCACGTAGCTGCTCACCCACTTCCCCTAATGTGGAGGCATGGAGAGGAGAATCGGAAAGGAATATAAAACTTGAGGGTTGAGATAAGAACAATTTAATAAGTTAAAGAGAATTAAAAGGTAAGAACAACAACAATAACAATAATAATAATAATAATAGTTGTAATGGAAAGGTGAGAAAAAGGATAAAGTCCAAAGGAAAAGGGAGAACAGAAAACAAGTGATGCACAGTACAACTGCTCACCACTCACTGACCGATGCCCAGCCAGTCCCTCAGCAAAAATCCCCCCAGCTCCAGCTCACCCCTCAAGTTTATATACCAAGCACGATGTCCCATGGTGTGGGATATCCCTTTGGCTGGTTCAGGTCAGCTGTCCTGGCTGTGCCCCCTCCCAATCTCCCATGCCCCTCCAGCCCTCTGGCTGGCAGGGCCTGAGAAACTGAAAAGTCCTTGACTTAGTATAAACTTTACCCAGCAACAACTAAAGCCATCCGTGTGTTATCAGCATTGTTCTCACATCAGAGCCAAAACACAGCACTGCACCAGTTACTAAGAAGAAAACTAACTCCATCCCAGCTGAAACCAGGGCAACCCTAAAAAAGGGTACTTTGTTAACCCTTCTTGCCAAGGCCATTTTCTTCAGATGCTTCTTAGCCACGTGTGAGGATATTCTACAAGCGGAACACACAATTTAAAAACGTAAAGCAAGTATTTACTAGCTAGCTCACACAAAAGAGAACTAGGATGGAATGAGTGGCTAGTATAAGCAGTATTACATTCCCTGTCCCAAAAAAACTGCCCAAATGCTCCTTGCTGGCCAGGTAAGGTTTGGTCAGGAAGAAAATGGCCATCCTGTACTGCTTTCTGAAACAGATGCTCAGGTTGCCAGCTTGCCATTTTTTATTTAATTCTCCAGGTTTCTTTTTTCTTTACAATTTTCTATCTGTTCTTGGTGGTGGTTTTCCTTTTTAGTCCTTGAAAAATTAATGATTTCTGCTCTGACATTTGTATCTCTCTGACTTTACCTTTCCTACCTTGCACGATGCCACTGTACGAACTTTCCCGTTAGTCTTTCTTACAACTTAACAATTTCTTCAGTATAATTTCCTCAGTGTAAACTGAGGATATTCAGCTGGACCATGCCAAATCTTGGACCCCTTGCACCATAGACAATAGGACCCACAGACTGGCATGGGACATGTGGGAGGCAGGGTACAGAGTGGGCAACATTCATCTGCTATTTGTAGAAAATGTGAATCATTCACTATTTGACATTTGAAGGCAAGATACTCATCCACACACCCACAAAGATATCAAATGATGGTTAATAGCTGTCATTACAGCTGTTGTAATTATACCTGTGTGAACACGTTCTAAGACCCACAGATTAATTCTGCAGAAGGGTAGGAGTTTTGGGTCATACCTGTGGGACTGCTAAGAGTTAGAGCTACTACTTCGTTTAAAGGTGTGACAACTGAAGTGCCTGTGTAAAGCATACTTGCATCTTGCACTGAATTATTTGCCAACTTTCTTGTAAATTTATAAAAAATACTGTCTTAATCCCCGTTTTACTGGCACATGCAAATATAAAAACTTCGTAATTGTGAAGTTGTACTTGTTCATTAAACAATTCATATGTGAACGTGCCTAGTCCTGGTTACTTATAAATTGCTGCAATATAAAATGGGAATGACACTAACAGAAAGATTTAAGGGAATTTGGCTATTGTCAAGATTAGATCTTTAAAGTTTATTCATGAAAACCTTTGGAATGATGAGCGGTTTCTTAAAATACATGATAATACAATATTCAAGGATAATTTTAAATTTAAAGCATGACTTAAAAATAGTAAAGATTTTTTTAAGATACTCTCTTTATCAGAGAGTAATGTCAAATTAGACTAACCCAGACTGGTTTCCTAGTTTGCATTTTGTGCCTGATTTCATAGCCTTATGTGTTTGGAGTTTTTAAAAAAGTATAATAAGATCATATGAGGATCTTCTGGGTATTCTGCTAACATCAAACAGAATTTTGGTATACATTCTCTTTTCACTTTATTTAAAATGAAGTATAGTATAGAACTGTGAATTTTAACAAGATAGAATATTAAACCAAAATTACTGAGACCTTAAAATTCTGCATTCATTGATTTGGTATATGTATAGCTTAAAGTCAGATTTCATCTATAGGTAATATAAAGAGACATACAGTCAAAACCAAAAGAAGGGAAGAAAGGAATATTTTGACTCTCAGCTCAAAATATCAGAGACACTTTCTGGGCTGCCATTCCTTGGTCTTTCTCTATACCTTGCAGTATAGTGTGTATGTGTGTGTATATACATATACATATACATATGACAAAACACACTGTGCATACCATATATTTTATACATAATTTCATATTTATACTTTGAAACATTTTAGGGTTTGTAGCATATCACTGTGCTGGGAAAGAATACTTCCCTGGCTCTTTCTTGAGCAATGGTAGGGTTTACATCTCTTGATTTTGGACACCTAAGAGTCATCTAGGTTATGCTAATTATGTGTATGTAGGTAATGAAGATAAATAAGCCTCCTCATGAAAAAAATTCTACACCACCACCACCACACCCCCCCCAAGATAGCTAGTTTAGTTTTTTGGATGGGGTTTATTTTACCAAACTGTAGTCTTTTTTTTTTTTTTCTCTATTTTGATTTTAATATGTCGGTTAGGTTCTCAGGTGTCCATTGAAGTTTGTTCTAGTGTGTAGTCAGTGGACTTAATGACAAACTTGTGATAAACCTCTTCTCGCAGCACTTTTTTCATGATCAGTGCAAAATTTCAGTATTTTACATAAAAATAACTTGTTCAAACATCCTGGTTTGACAGATTTTTGCTAATGCAGCCTTTGATTTCTATTGAGTTTTTACCAGGGACTAAAAAAAGTTATAATTGCTCTTCCCTATTGATTCCTCTACTTGGCTTTTTGTCTACTTCTAGGTAACAACATGTGGTGTTGTAGTTGCCTTTTTCCTGTCCATGGAGATAAGCGAGTTAAGAACTGGCTAATTTCCCTGCCCTTAGCTGGATCATGCCTAGTCTCTGGAAGCCCTCACCTTTTGGAGATACAATTGCTAAGGCACTGAGAACACTCCTTTTCTCAAGAGAGTTCAAACTGCTAGACTCTTCAATGGCAATAAGTAGTTTTTCTGCATGGCCTTATGTGATGGGTTGAACTTGGCTACCAACTAATCACTCACGGACCTGCTTGCTTACTTCTCCTTGCAGCAGGAGGGGAAAGGAATGTAAGAAAAACTCACAGGTCAAGATAAAGACAGCTTAATAATTAAAGCAGGAATAATTAAAAAAAAAAAAGATGTAATTTATCACCTCCTACCACCAGACCAATGCCCAGCCAGTCTCTGAGCAATATCTACTTTGAAAAGACCTCTTTTCTCCCTGTTTTTATTGCCAAGTGTAATGTCCTGTGGTGTGGATTATCCTCTTGGTCAGTTTGGGTCAGCTGTCCTAGATGTGTCCCCTCCCAGCCTCTTGACTATCTCCAGGCTACTCACTGAGAGGGGCAGAATGGGAAACAGAAATCCTTTGTGCTGTGTAAGAGCTGCTGAGCAACAGCTGAAACACTGGTGTATTGACAAAACTGTTTTAGTCACAAACATAAACCACAGCTCTGTACAGGCTGATATGGAGAAAATTAACTTCAGCTCAGGCTGACCCAGTGCACCGTAAATGAAACTATGAATGAAAGCACTGGGAATGTTTAAGCTATGCAAACATAGGCATATAATTTCATGGCTGGCAGATGTAACAGAAGACCTACAGGAGATGTATGGCCTTTGCAGTGAGATATCCTAGACCAGGGGTCCTCAAACTTTTAAACAGGGGGCCAGTGCGCGGATTAAGTGGCAGGCAGTGATCTGCGGCTGCTTGGTTTCCACCCCCAACCCCTGGTGGGGGGTGTCTGTAAATATTGGGGGGCCGGATTGAGGATCCTGGTGGGCTGTATCCAGCCCACAGGACATAGTTTGAGGACCCCTGCCCTAGGCCATCTGCAATGGCATAGGACACCTATGGTTATCAGTGTTGAAATCCAGCTGTTACTGTTACGGTACTAAACCCAGCTAATTTAGATTTTTTCATTTGTCAGAGGAAGTTTTTCCTTAAGCATTAGGAATGTATTAAAATCTAACAGGCTGTTTACCATCAGACTTTCTCACTTCAATTTTGCACTAACCAAACTTAGAAACCTCAAATTACTGTGTATTTAAAAACTTAAACAAATTGATGAGTTGCATCTAGAGCAAATTATATCATTTAGAACAATCCATATTTCAGGACATGTGACAAAAGCAGGGAAGTTCATTAGATTTCATCCTTATGGATACTGAGGCTTGATAGCACTGGACCCATTGTAATAGAGAAAACAGAGTGACAATTGATTCAATCTGAGTAAATTGTCAAAAACCACAAAGCCAAGATCAGTTCATCCTATATAACTTCTAGTAATGGTCAAACTGGTAAAAGAAGGAAATCTCAATGTACTGTACCATAGAGGTCAGTAAAAGGACAAGATTTAGGAAGCAATTTCTTTAAAAAGTTTTTTCAGCACATACAAATAGAAAAGAAAGAGTCATGATATTATTTCAAATAGATTCTGTACTGTTAGTTTCAGAGATGGCATTGAAAACAGTGGAGGGAAGGCTGGTGGGTAGCTTTGCAATACAAAGAGCAAAAATAGTTCCATTATTCAGAGCTGACGTGATAGTCTTTTCTTAGTCTTAGTTATGTCTAGCAGGAGAATTTTAGCGCTTTGATTTTGCAGTGGGAAATGCAACTAGGTCACAGGATATAAAATTTCATTTACTTCCACCTTAAACAAGTAACTTGTGTTTGATAGAAGTACATCTTCCAGGGCAAAATCCAGTTTTGACCTGAAGACATCAAGGGATGAAAATTGTGCTGTTTCTCTTCACACTATATTCTAATGAGTAACTATTCTGAGTGTTTCTTAAACGTATCGACTTATGCCTTTGCTGGTTCTTGTTATGCTCTTGTCTTCTTGATAAAAGAACTCTTAATACATGGCTACTGTTTCTTGAGAAAGTGATTACACCCTTAAGTCACTCTTTTTGTTGTTTGATATAACAAAATTAGATTAAGGTCTTGACATCTGACATCTGTCACTAGAAGGCCTTTTCATATAGTTGAGGGTAAAAAAATAAATTCTGTTTTCTACTCTTCTAATAATGACATTTTCTTAAAGAATGGTAACAGCACAGCTGTATGCATGGTTCCACTAGTGGTGTCACACATGCTAGGTACAAACATTACCTTACCTACCACATTTACCCCTCTGTGAATGGCACTAGCCTTTTTTTGCAAGGACATCATATTCATAAATCCCATTATTCTGTTTTCAACTTCTTTGCCACAAAATTCTTTCCAGACTCATTGTTATGAAAGACGCAGTTTTCCAATCTGTAGTTGTGGCATTCATTCCTGTTCTAAACCTCAAACTCGTGCTGTGGCCATATCAAAACGAGTTGGCTTGCATGGACCCAGCATGCTGCTATGTCTAACTATCCTATGTTAAAAAAATCTGTATTTCTGTGTCCCCACCCAAGCTCTTGCCCACACAAAGACTACGCAGGAGGCAGGGAGGCAGAGCATGTGGAGTGTGAAACAGGGAAACCTTGATGCTGTGCAATGTTCAGCAGTAGCTAAAACATTGGTGCATTACCTACAAGGTTTCAGTTACAAATACAAAGCATAGCAGTATATGTGCTGCTAGGAAGAAAATTAATGCTATTCCAAGCAGCACAAGTACAACCAGTTACACTCAAAATACCTACAAGATCAGGCCAATAATGGGGCATTAACTTTTAACATAGAAATCACCAGTATAATACTTGTAGTCTGCCAGTAGCTTAATCTCCCCTGTATTTTTGCTTAATTATGGAAAAGGCATCCTCCTGCATCAGACACCTTCTTTTTCAGAAGCAAATGTGTTTTATAGCTATCTTACAAGAAAAAGAAAGCTTGAAAGCTGAAAATCATAGTACTGTGCTGAGTATAATCCACTGTGATTTAAAGATTTTATGCAGCATTATATTATGGCTCAGCAAGAATGAGAGACGGAGATGCACTGCACTTGCAGTGGCTGTCTTTGATTTCAAAACAGCATTACTGAAATCCCAGACAGACAGTAGAACTGCTTCTACCATGTAATTTATTTTCAGCTTTATGGGTATTGCAAAACACAGTTTATAATATTACGAGATTATTTCTTTTTTTAATACAGGAGATTTCTTTGCTTGGATCTGCCCCAATCTCTGCTACCACAGTGAAAGAGCAGTTACTTGTGGACCATAATGGGCACACTGTATTGTCATATGGTGAACATGGACTGAGGAGGAAACACATAATTTCACTTTTGTGGGGATTTGGGAGCTTCCAGTATGAGGAGCAACAGCTTCAGACTGCTAGCTAGAGGAGGAACATGAAAACCTCTAAATGTACACAAGTGGCAGAGGAATATATTTTCATATTTACAGCATTGGTTGATTTCTTATTATTCCCATTTTTATTCCATGGGTTCTTAATCATCTTTACAGTTATGTGTCTTCTAGGTCACACACAAAGCCAGAGACAGGCACTTTGATTAGTGTTTCATTTAAATTTAAAAGCTTTCTAATTACATCATTAGGAAGTAGAGGAGCGTTTAATCTTAACCTATCCATTTTAGTAGTCTGTATGTAAGGCCCCATCATGACAGCTTCTAAGTATCTCATTATCTTCATTGTAATCATTCTCACAACATTTTAAGGAGGTAGAAATGAGACAAAAAGAGCTAAAGGCCAAAGCCATAAAAAATTATGTGCTATATTCTTAAAGATAGCTTCCTTCTCTCTCTGAAGGAATTAAATCTGCATTTCTTAACTCTCAAAAACGTACACAAATGAACAGTCTATAGTTGTTCATGATATGGCTGTGGAAGGTCCCTTCTTGTGTGGAAGAGGAAAGATGCGGATCTCCTGAATCCATAATTAGACCTAGGGCTTACTGTTACTGAGTTAGAGAAATACAGGCTTCTGATCTATGTTCTGAGGACTGTTCCCATGCTTCATAGTAGAACACAATTGAATACAATTTCTTCCTCTCTATTCACTGTCCTAACACTTTTCAGGAGCAAATATTTGCATTTTATATTAATTGAAGGCAAAATAGTACCTATTAGAGATGATGTGCCTGAGAGATTTCATAAGTCATATAGGAAAAATACATATTTTTCAAGATGCTGAAAAATTACATGGTTTCTAGTACAGGATGGTTTCTGTATCTTGAGAAAATTGGATAACTGAAAGCCAGGAGACTTTTAAAGGTTTTGAACTCAGATATGGACCATATTATTTAAAGATGGCAATTAATGTCCTAACACAGAATTGAATTGCTAAAGTACATTCACATTAAATTGTAAATGTAAATTGCTAATTTACATTCAGAAGGTAAACTAAATAATAGTGAAAATCAACTACTTCTTTCCTAAATTTTAAAATTTAATCAATTCAATAGACATAGATGTTTTGAACTTCTTTCTGGGAACTCCACTTTTGTTTATTTCCCATATATTATGTAGAAATACTTGCAAGTTTATTGGAAGGAAAGTATCTTAATGAACATTATATACATTATACTATTTAAAACCAAAATGTTTTCCTTATTTTCTTGTCAAGTAGCATTCTGGAAAAAAAATGGAAATTACTCATGGAGAAATCTGGGCTCAATTGTTCCCTTGCTTTTCATACACTGAAGAACTTTATGGAAAACGAAACCTGAGAGATCTAGTTCCATAAGTAGATTTAGTAAAATAATTAATAATTAGGGATAAACAAGAGCTAAAGCAACATTTGGTGTGAATAGCTAACACCAAAACCACCTGAAAACATTCTAAGTACAACTCACAATAATTGGGTTATCCTCTGTATCTTTGAACTGGGATATTTTCTGGTGTACCTGTTATGTGAGAAAAGAATTCTCCAAGAGTTTGAAGTCGTTGACACAAGATACCTTCTCACTCAGAGATGCTTTAGTGGGACCTCTGAAGAGAAATTAAAATTGAGACAGTAATGAGGGAAGGAATGACAATGTGGTGACAAAATTTATACAGGCTGTAATGAATTTTTGAGCATGAGTGCACTCTTCTGCTGTGAATAAACACTGGGTTAGCCTCATATTGCATCAGATCAACACAAACTTGTAAGAACTATATTCATTACTGAAATTTGAAGTAGTAAAGCCTGGAGAAAGAATGCACAGGATAAAACATACTCATAGAATTACAAGAAGCTTATGTATTGTTTCCACCCTATAAAATAATGTGTCAAAAGAGTTAATTCTTCAACAGTTGCTTCTGCTTGAAACATTTTCTGGAGTCTTGTCTACATGATACTTAACACAGTGATTAAGCAAGTACCTAGCTGGCAATTATTTCCTCATTCTGAAACAGTTGCTTTGGACTAAAAGAGATTTAAACTGGTAATTACTAGGATCACTTTCATTACATCTTCCATGTTAATGTCAAAATAGATACTGTAAATATTTCTGAAATGGACTGTGTAATAAATCAAAGGTAGGTATTAAGAAATAGCTGGTTCAGTCCATGTAGATGCCTTCTCCAGCTGTGCCATCCCTTTCAAAGTTTGCAAAGGAATGCTGTGTTTGGAAAATTAACATGGAGAGTGCTTTGGGTAGAAAGAGATCTGTCTGTTTTAGATGCCTGTCACCAAAATATTAATTGTTTAGGACTTTGTGAATGACCTATGGGGACAGGTTAAGTGCTTCTCAAGATACAAATTCCATATGCTTATGAGTATGGGAGCAATGGGAAATATGAAGGTCTCCATTTACTTGCAGTTCAGTGTGCCTAGACTCCTAAGAATGATTTTATGAAGGGAAGTACTGCTGTTGTTGCAGGGATATTGCCTGCCTTCTGCTTCCTAGTTACACCGTGGAAACATCCAAGGGTATTGTAACCAGTAGGTCAAGAGGCATCTCGACTGAAGCCCACTTTGTAGCCCAAAATGCAACAAAAGTCTCTAATAGCAGAGACATCAGGAAAGAATTTGTTTGTATCCTAGTGGCAAGGGCATATAACTGGACATACCTGGTGTTTTCCAAATGTTTTCTCTGGAGCAGATCTACATTTCATATCAGGACAGTATTAACAAAGAAATAAAACTCTTTTAAGCACACAGACTAGAAGCAAACATCTTCTAACCTTCTCTCCACCCTTGCCTGCTGACTGTCTTCACTCAGTGAAGGCATGATTACCCCTTGGGATGAAAGACCATGCTCTGTAGATTTGCAGTGGTCAAAGCTAGATTGAAACTGCATTCAAAAAAGAGGAGAGCCAGTAAATTGTACCCAGATGTGTAAGATTGATATATTCTACTAATTGCTTGACTGTCTACTCTTCCCAGTCTCCTTGTATACCGTAAGTATGTTGGATGACTGAATCTTTCACTGAAAGGGTTATTGCACATTATATCACATTTTAAAAAATCATATATACCCTGTGAAATTTATATGGTGAAAAGCACAGATAAAATCCTGAGCTGTTATAAACAAGGACTGAATTAAGCTCAGTTTGTTTCACTTGAGAAAACAAAGAAGAACAAAATCTAGCTCAGGGAAACAACAACACTACCACCAACACCAAGAACCTGTATGTCTATTTCAGTATCTCAGAAAGCATGATATTGCTTCATAACGCAGTTCTTTTCTTCAGTGCTGTTCATGTATCGAGCTGATACTAGTAGCATATTAACAAGTGGACTTAGTGCGTGGGCTATTACAAAAAAATTCAGAATTTCTACTCTAAAACATTCAGATCTTTTCTTGTAATTGTATGAAATCCTTAAGAAAACCTATCAGGAGATTTTCAAGAGCAGTTAAGAGTGTTTTAAGTCTGATCAAGTTGAAGAGTAGTTGTCATTGTTTCTAATGAAAGCACAGATAAGCCTACATTGACTTTGTAAAATCCCAACCTGACTTAATAGCATAGCTTTCTTTCTAGTCAATCTTACACTGAAAGAGAAAATAGATTCACTGTGAAGAAACAGAAGTGGAAAATGCATTTTTCTTACCTTTTTTCCTACTCATGAAGCAAATGGTTTTCTTCTGTCACTTTCCAGCCTCGCAGTCTTAACTCCTTTTCATCTTCATCACCCTCAGCTCTCTCATCATTCTCACCAAGTGTACATATACTTGACAATTTTCTCTCCATCTGAGAGAGTCTAACAAGATCTTATTTTCCCTGTTATAAAAGTGGTGGTGCAGTTTAGCTCACACCTGTCTGAAGTGTAAACATAAGAAAAGAAAGAAAGAAATTGATGAAGGTCTATTTAGTATCAACTCTGGCATAGTGAATTAGTTTTTTGTTTCTGTACAGAACTCGGAAGAGTTGTTTGATCCTTTATACATTTATGTAATTGCCTAACAGAATACATAAAATACATTCTAACTGCTTATTTTCTAAATCATATCAACTAAATTGAAAGACCTTTTCAAACCTTTTGGCTATGATGATACAAACAAGCCCTTTCTCTTGCATTTTTTGTAATTTGGGACAGTCTTTCTGTGTCCTAGTGTCTATCCATTCAATCCATACAATTTCAAACACCAGGCTAATTGTTTTACTTCTTTTCACTCTAGTTTTGATTCCTATAAAATGTTTTGGGTATTAAAAAATGGTAATTATTTGGTGGTCACTTAGATTAGATTTAGGAAAAGGAAATTATTGAACCATTCTGTTAATATTTTATGCAAAATTATACACATTAGAGAACCACAAAGCTTAAAATACATTTGCTTGTTTCTTTCTTTGAGAGCTGCATTATGGCATCTACTGTCTATATTCTTCCTAGGACTGGTTACCTGATTGGATATTTTAGTTAGAAGTCTTGGAAGAAACTCAGCAGAAGTCAAGCCATTCTGACTTTCTGAAAATCAAGTTTATCTGTCACTCTCATTCTGTCACTCTGATTTTGTCACCATTATTTTGCTTCTTTGAAAAGTATAAACTTCCAGTACTTGATTAACCCTGTTGTTTGTTATTCACAAGATATCTGCCACTCTTGGCACCCATGCAGTAGGTTGCTGAAAGCAAGTCTTCTTGACACAGGGATGTGAATTTTATTTTGGGGGCAAAGGAGAGGAGAAAAAATAAAATATCACATCTGAATAAAGTGTACTGAGAAGGCTGCTGTCAGCAACCTACTGAAATCATAGATGTTTTACTCAATAAAGTGGTTCAGCCAAAGCTCAAAATATGTGTTTGCTGGGCAAACACCCCTAAGTGGCAAAGAAGGACATCTGGACACCATGCCTCCACAAAATTATTCATCTCTGTAAGATGGACTATACCACAGACAGGAAGGTGGAACATTTTTAGTTGCCTTTTTTCCTGACATCATAGTCACACCATGCTATGGTGTGACAGTGCTTCACACCATTTCATCCATATCTACATAGCCTTAGGGATCTATATACACTGAAGAAACAATGTGGTCTGCCTATCAGCTTCAGTTCTACCCTGGATCTGTGTGAGTCACTGCTTATTGCTGCCTGCCTGCCTGCCTCTCTGTAGCAGTACAGTAATTCACTATGGAGTTGTCCTACTGGAATAGAATTGCTCTGGTCAAAACTGAGCCATTTTGTTCCACCTTACATTGGGATGATCCTTTTGTTCTATAAAGGAGTCTGGAAAGAGTGAGAATTTCCTCGTGTTTGCATTATTTTTAATCAAGGATTTTATTTACACTAGATATATTGTCTTACTAAGAAGTTTAATTGTCACCCTGTGTTTGCTTGTGTGGCTAATGATTGTTTTGGGCAGAGGAATTTTGTTTCAGAGCAGGCCAATCTTTCAATTTTTGGGACTTTAATAATGAGGCTGCTTTGAAAATGGAAGTAGAGAACTAAAACTCCTCTTACTTTATTCACTAGTATCATCTTTAGTATGTAGAAAATATTAAGGACATTCTCCAGAAATATAATAATCTACACTGAATAGTTTAGTGACAGTATTGGCTGAGCACAGATAAATCATCAGCATTGCTCAACCTCTGAAAAAAAGCTTTTCAACCTTTTGCTTACATAACTAAATTGGTTTTAAAGATCCAAATGTCTAGATCTGCTATAAAAAGAAAAAAGAGGTAGAATTTGTAGAAGACAGTATGCAGAGCCATCAGCACAGAAATGGCTTTTCCTGAATACTGTGTTAAAAGTCATTATCACATTCATAAGGCTTCAGAGGGTACGGTTTCCTTTCACATGATATACTTAGGCATCTCAAGAGAACAGACAGACCCTTGATTTTTCGTAAAGCTTATCCCCAAGCTCTTAAAGTTCTACTGGGTTGTTTGGGATACAACCAAGAAAAGCAAAAATTAAGGCAATCTCATGCCTATTTCATTGTGCAAGAAATGTTTATCACAGGCTTCCTGGGTGACAAAAATGTAAATAGAAATATGTACTGGTGGAATCATAAGCTGTCCCTTGGTAGTGCAGGTTTTCTGTCAAGCCTCAGAAGGTCAATAACTGTCTACAGCATACATGAACCTATTTCCAGTTCACTGGTGCCAGACGTTGTGCTTGAGAAATACCACAGAGATGAGTAGCTCTGCATGAGCACATCAACAGACAAGTTTCTATAGTGTAGCTTTTACCCATCAAAGCTTAAATGCTAGTTTGCCTGCAGTTTGGCACTGCCTCAACTTATATAACTAGTGCTTGTCTGTAGTGCAGACACGATACTTGCATGAAAGGTACTAAAGCAAAAGCCAGATGAGATATTTTAGCTGATGAACTAGCACACGAATAACCCACAATTTTTCTGCAAGGCTGATACATGTAGTCACAGTACTGTTCCTACTCCTGAAAAATAAGAAGTCAGAATTTAGAACTTAGATGAATCTTTAAATTAAGAAGCATCAAACAGTAGAAAACAGCCTGTAACTGCAAGATGGGGACTAGTGTGTTTCTTTCAGACTGCTTATAGAAACTTATTCTGGGGTTCAAATGTTCAGCCCTAATTTGACCCTTACCTTTTGGTTGAGTCACCATCCCTGCAGGTATTTAAAAGGTGTGTGGATGTGGCACTTAGGGACATGGCTTAGTGATGAACTTGGCAGTGTTAAGTTAATGATTGGATTCGATGATCTTAAAGCTCTGTCATGGTTTAACTCCTCTGGCAACTAAGTACCATGCAGCTGTTCACTCAGTCCCCTCCACAACACCAGCAGGGTGGGGAAGGGAATTAGGAAAAAGGTAAAACTTGTGGATTTAGAATATAATAATAATAATAATAACATCAACAACAGCAACAATTGTAATGACAAGGAAAGACACAGAAAAAAGAATAAAACCCAAAAGTAAAAACCATGATGCACAATATAGCTGCTCACCACCCACTGCCTGATGCTCAGCCAGTACCCAAGCAGAAATCGGCAAGCTCTGGCCACCTGCCCCCAGTTTATATACTGAGCATGACGTTCTGTGGTGTGGAATATCCCTTTAGCTAGTTCGGGCCAGCTGTCCTGGCTCTGCTCTTTCCCAGCTTCTTGTGCACCTCCTTGCTGGCAGGGCACAAGAAACTGCAAAGTCCTTGATGCAGGGTAAGCACTACTTAGCAACAACTGAAAACATCAGCGTGTTATCAACACTATTCTCATATTAAATCAAAACCACAGCACTGTACCAGCTATTGAGAAGAAAATTAACTGTACCCTAACCAAAATTAGGTCAATGTCTTTTCCAACATAAATGATTTTATGATTCTAAAGGTCCACTTATCCTCATGTTTCATCCTCAAAAGGAAAATGGGTAATACACAGAACGTTTAGTGTAGTCTATAGAATCCTACTAGTCTTTGAATTCTTTTTTCTTGATGCCCTGAAAAATCTCAGGAGGTTTTAGTTAAAGTATTGCTTTTCCTAAGGACTCCTTCAATGTTGTTTCACTCCCTTGTTTTATCCATAATCTATTTCTAATCTCTTTGGCTTTGAATCTATCTTCTTTCTTCTTTTCTGGGAAAAGTTGAAGATATCTTTCTTCCATCTGTACGTTTCCCCTTTTATAACAGTTGTGTTATGTGAACAAGATCTAGGGTATGGAATATCGCTGCCTTTCGCTGTTAAACAAAATTTGCATATATCATGGATATAAATGCACTAGTTATGTGACCTTTTGCTTCTGATGGTGTATATATATAGGCTTACAGCACCTTTTTTTTTTTTTTTTTTTTTTTTTATTTTTCATATTTAATAATAATCTGGTTCTAAGACTCTGCTAGACTGTATTTTGGCAAGTAGAACTGTCAAGTTTGATATACCACAATTTACAAGCATTAAAGGTGGACTTGAAGTTGACTTTTCAGCTTTTCAAATATCCATTTGATAATATCACTATTGGCTTCTTCAAAACATTACATTACAGATACCCTACTTCTGCAATGTTTCTGATTTCCTGGTAGTCAATTTGTCTGTAATATGTTAAGGCTCAAGTCAGTGTGTCATATCTAACAAATGTTTATTTGCTTACAATTCTGTACTTCAAAGTTATGTTTTCTGTTACATTAATTTACAAATAGTGAGAATATAAGTGCAGTATATACTTCTTTCCAGAAGTTGTATTTCATAAAAATAAAACATTTCATATCAATCATTGCATATAGGCCTACAGTTTCTACATACATTGTCACAAGATCATTTGCTAGAAAATTTCTGCATTTCAACATGTTCAATTCTTTTTTGGTTTTAGTCCTAATATTTGTCACACACACGGGTCAACTTCATTTTCTTCACAATTTCATGTCTAAAACATTAGAAACAGATATCATCTCCATCATAAAGTTCACCTACAAAATAGTTATGAAGACTATTTCTGTAGTGTGCAAATGCCCATGTTGCTTTTGCAAAATTTTTTTATTGTGCCTTCTATGTTGACACAATACTTCTGTCAAACACAAAACAAGTTTTCTAATCTTATTTGTATGCCCAACATCAGATTTCAGTGTTTTTGCCTCACACTATTGAAAACTCCAGGCAAGTTATGTGCTACCACTAAAATTTTCTGTGTTTATATTCAAGGTTGTAAATCATACAGGTACAACTGAAAGAGCAGACTCCTCAGTCTCGCTGCTAACTCCTTTGTTATCATTGTCATTAGCAGCTGAGAATATCCTTTCATGATGATCTCTGACAACCTTGGTCACATAAACAGAAACAAAATATTAACATTAGAGACACTTTCATCTTTGTGCATACTGATGGTGAGTTTAGATTAAGATTTAGAGTGTATAATAGAGTTCCCTAGTATATAGAGTATATATTCTTGGCCTCAAGAACTTGTTTACTAGCATCAGTTGGAAACATCCATTATCTGATCCCTAAAGTGTGGATGCCAGTCGTTTTTATCAACTGAGAGATTTCTAGATAAGCTGTCTGCTTCTTATCTCTTTCTGACATACTAGATTATATCCTCAGGTGGAAGATAATGAGAAATGTGAGTCAGGCTTTACAATTAAATTTACTGAGCCCTCATAATTGAGTCCTTAGCATAACAAAAATTAAAGTAATAGATACTAAAGTAATAAATACTAGCAGCCAGAAAGAAAACGAAGATCTGAATCTGTGCTGGCGCTTATAAACGTGCCTTGTACTCACCATCATTTTTATATTTGGAAGACGGATTTTTGGAAAATTCTGTTGCTCCATCTATGGATTTTATTCTCATAGAAACCATAATACATGTGGGAAACATGAACTGAGTGTTAGCCATGGCGTACACCCAGACGTGAGAGATGGAAAGCACTCCTGAGTCTGTTAGCATAAATAGCTAATATTTTAGCTGAGGCTGAATGTTTATTTCAGTCAGCTAACAACTCATGCAAATAAGCAATTCTGAAATAAAACTAAAATGTTCCAGAAAGCATAACACTTCCACATGACCATCTAAAACATCCAGCTACCAAAGTCAGTCAGAAGATGATGTAAACACTGCCTGCTTATAAAGCATGTTGAACTCCACACTCATATTGGGTCATATTCATACTGATCTAGGCTTGCAGAACACAAAGTGTTAGCAGCAGTACTACTTACAGATTTAATAAGGTGGAATATTTGCATAATCACATGAATATGAAACAACAAAATATGCATTGCATTTGTGACAGGAATCTTAAGTATCTGAGATGTAGTAATAAATAAATAATTATGCACTTCAGTTGCATCACATCTGAGGAAAGTACAGCCACTTATTAACAGAAATTATCTTTTATAGCAATTGAATAATGCTTAGAGGAAAAATACAATGATTCAAATATAGGAGACATTTTCATAGGTTTAACATTTGTTTTCCTATCCTTGCACATATGCTAAAAATACTTAAGACAAACTCAGCAAAGTGTAACTGCTCCTCATGGATAATTTAGACCCCTACAGGTAGGACACCTGGACCTTCATATCTTAGGCCATTACTTCACAACCCAAGTTCTCAAAGAGATACCTCTGAAAAGGATATATTTGCTATTTATATTTTAGGGTAGGGAATTGCTGGTTAGCTATCCAGGATGAAACACAAATTCCAGGGTGTGGGGTGTGGGTGTGGGTGTGGTTATGCACGCTGGTAAGACTATAAAGTTTTGCTAAGCTACCTTGGCACTTCAGGCACAATAAAGACTCGTCCTTTCAGGTTTCAGTCTGCCATAGGAACCTAAAGCTGAGATGCAGTGAAAGCCCCAGGGAGGACCTGTTTATGCTGATGTGATTCCTGGAGTATTTTTCTTCCTCCTGAGAAGATCAGAACACAAGGATTTTTGCTTCTGAGTTCCCTAACAAACTTGGTTTTGTTAGTTCTTTCAGGTGCTTGACATTGCCTTTAGTTCAGCTGAAAAAAGAGTCTGGAGGGCTTGATGCTTATGGGTCAATACCTTGGAGAACACCTTAGTTGGAGCATACAGATATCTAACCCTCACAGTAGCATAAAGGAGGAAAACCTTTACTTCTACTCATGCCAGATAGTGCTACTGCCTGTGTTAAATGATACTCTATTTTAGAATTAATCAAGGTGATGTTACTATCCTTGTTTCATTTCTTTTCAAAAAGTAATTCCATTCAGTATATGTATATCCATCTACCTTCTGTTTCAAAACCACTGCCTTTTATGTCTGCAGAACAAGGAAATTTTATTCATCTCTGAAGGGCTGTTTACAGACCTTTAGCACAGATTCCACAAGAGTTTGGGATCTCCTGATTCAGCTGTGAAGGTCAAGAAGAACAATCTGGGGAATTAAAGGTCAGTCAGACTCACTTTGATCCTTAAAAAAGTGGTGGAGCAAATCATCCTGGAAACCATTTCCAAACATATGATGAACAAGAAGGTGATAAGGGGTCATTAGCATGGATTTATGAAGGGAAAATCTTGCCTAACCCATCTGGTAATCTTGTATGAAATTACTGGCTGAGTGGATGAGGGAAGAACAACAGATACGTCAAGTAGCAAGGCTTTCATCAACGTTTACCATAACATTCTCACTGACAAATGGATAAAATACAGACCAGATAAGTGAATGGCAAAACACACACAACATTGGCTGAAATATCAGCACCATGAAGACCAGCTGGAAGCCAGTCAGCAAGTCTGAAAACAGAACTGGGAGAAGTGGCTGGTAGACTGGGCTCTACCATTCAGAGGGACCTCAACAAGCTGGAGAAATGAGCTGACAGGAAACTCATGTAGTTAAACAAAGGGAATTGTGAAGTCCTGCACCTGAGGAGTAATAAACCCATGCACAGTACACGCTGAGGAAACCTGGCTGGAAAGCAGCTCCTCAAGAAAGGATCAGGGATTTTGGTAGACAACAACTTGACATCAAGCCAGCAATGTGTCCCTGTCACAAAAACCACCACCTGTCTGTTGAGCTGCAATAGGTTGACAGCAGGTTGAGGGAGGTGACCCTTCCCCTCCGCTCAGTGCTGGTGAGAAATATCTGGAGTGGTATATCCAGTGCTGGGCTCCCAGTACAAGGGAGACATCAACATATCGGGGCAAGCCCACTGAAGGGCCATGAAGGTCTTTGAGGGACTGGAGTATCGGTCATATGGCAAGAGGCTGAGACAACTGGAGTTGTTCAGCCTGGAGAAGAGAAACAGTCAGGGGGAAGGGGGAACTGATAATTAAAGAGCTGGACTCCTCTCAGTACTGACCAGTGAAAGGCTGAAACAGACTGAAATAAAAAAATATCCACTTTTTTAGTGTGAATGCAATCAAAACCTGGAATAGGTTGCCCAAAGAAGTTGTGGAGTTTTTATTGTTGGAGATGTTCAAAACCAGCTTGACACAGTCCTGAGCAAGCTGCCTTAGCTGACGCTGCATTGAGGAAGAATTTGGACTAGATGATTTCCAGAAGTCCTTGCCAAGTTCAACCATCCTGTGATCCTGTGATTTTATGGTTTCTCTCTAAGACACAGAATCACAGAAACACAGTCACAGAATGACTGGGGTTGAAAGGAACCTCTGGAGATCATCTAGTCCAACCCTCTGCTAAAGCAGGTTCACCTAGAACAGATTGAACAGAATTGCATGTCCAGGTGGGTTTTTAATATCTCCAGAGAAGGAGACTCCACAGCCTTGCAGGACAGCCTGTTCCAGTGCTCTGTCACTTTTAAAGTAAATAAGTTCTTCCTCATATTCAGATGGAACTTCCTGTGCGAGAGTTTGTGCCCATTGCCCCTTGTCCAGTCACTGGGCGCCACTGAAAAGTCTGGCCCCAGTCTCTTGGCACCTGCCCTTAAGACATTTATATGCACTGATAAGATCCCCTCTCAGTCTTCTCCAGGCTAAACAGGCCCAGCCCTCTCAGCCTTTCCTCATAAGGGAGATGCTCCCATCCCCTCATCATCTTCACAACCCTCCACTGGACCCTTTCCAGCAGTTTGCTGTCTCTCTTGAACTGGGGAGCCCAGAACAGGACACAATTTTCCAAGATACAGCCTCACCATAGCAGAGTAGAGGGGGAGGATCACCTTCCTTAACCTGCTGGCCACATTCTTCCTAATGCCCCCCAGGATCCTGTTGGACTTCTTGGCCACCAGGGCACACCACTGGCTCATGGTCAATTTGCTGTCCACCAGAACTCCTAGCTCCTCCTCTACAGAGCTGCCTTCCAGCAGGTCAACCCCTGGACCAACACCCATACTGGTGCATGGGGTTGTTCCTCTCTATGTGATGGACCCTACCCTTGGCTTTGTGGAACTTCATTAGGTTCCTCTCTGCCCAGCTCTCCATCCTGTCCAGGTTTGGCTGAATGGCAGTGCAGCCTTCTGGTGTATAAGCCACTTCTCCCAGTTTTGTATCATCAGCAAACTTGCTGGGCGTTCCTCTGTCCCTTTATCCAGGTCATTCATGAGTAAGTTGCACAGGACTGGACCCAGTACTGACCCCTGGGGAACACCACCAGCTACAGAGCTCCAGCTACACCCTATGCCATTGATCATAACCCTCTGAGCTCTTCCATTCAGCCAGTT
>JAVJGJ010000057.1:89619984-89630255 GCA_035590215.1 Microhierax caerulescens
TTTTTTTTTTTTTTTTCCCTTCTTTTTTCTCCCTGCCTCCCCCACCCACCCACCCCGAGCTGCCGGAGGGCTGCAAAAATGCGTTTGGCCTCCCTCCTAAAGTACCTATTCAAGATGGTTTTGTGTAGATAATAAAAATCAAAAGTCAACACCCCGCTAGTATGGGACAGAGATTGATATAAAGTATCTGGTGCTTTTAATTCATATTTTCTCCTCAGTGACAACTGAGTCTCCTCAGTTACTTTTCCTTAAAAGAGTGCCATAACTACACACAAAGAACTATTTTCTTTCTTTTCCATTTAAATAGATCTTGATGGTACACCAAACTGGAAAACTTCTCAGACAGCAGGAAAATGCCATCAAACCATCAAATGCATTCCTAATATGAGAGCATGTCTGTGCTAATGTTCATAATCAAGAGCTGTTCAGGCATGGGGGACTTTGCTTATTATTTCAAGCTGAGAAGTAAATTTTAACAGTGAAAAAAGGTTTGGGAGCTCTGGGGATCTGAGTTATTCCCACTCTGGCCTGGGGCAAGTGCAATCTCAGATAAATACTTCACAAAATCTGTTGAGCATGAGTATGAAAAAGGAGCAGAGACTGTAGAGTAAAGAGAAATGAAATGTTCCTTTGAATCCATTAAAGAGACTTTGTGGCATTTTCTCTTTTAACCTTTGTGATATCCTGTACTACGATCTGCGTGCAGCTGCTGAAAGGAACATTTCTTAAATTTGCTTTAATAACCACTACTTAAAGTGAACTCATCACAACAATTTTGCAAATACAGATCTGTCCTAGCTATATTCAAATTTAAAGATAAGAGGTTATTGCATTAATCCAGTCTAAGGCTTTGTGGAAAAATAAATCCAGTGAACTCATTCAAGACACTATGCTCCATATCATCTGCATTAAATACATGAATTAAATATGTGACACCAATGGCATTATAAGACTAAGATGAATATGTAAGCAGAAGCAGCCATGGTTGTTTAAAGTTTTACATAGTCTAAATTTCAAGGTCATTTCCATAGTGATAAAACCAAAGTAAAAAAAAAAAAAAAACGCACCAAACTGAAGAGTACTTTTTTTTTTTTTTTTTTCCACTTTCTGTCTATATAACTATTAAAAATACACTCAGATATTTTTTATCTTTCCCATGCTAAAAGCAACTCTCTGGATTTTTCTTGCAAAAGGGAAGAGAATATGATACTTATCTAAAATGTCAAAGTGATTTATATAGTAAGTTTTGTGAAAACTTTCAGGGTTTATTCATTACAAGTGCCATTTCTAAATATGCAGGTTTCATATAATGCTTGTATTCCCTAAAAGATAAGTGAATCACTTGAGGAAAGCTGCTTGCACATTTTGAAGAAATCTTTCATAGCTCACTCTATCTCAAAAACAGAATATATTTAATATGTTGGTGATTGTGAATCAAAGAGATGCAGCTTAGCTTATAGTATGTGTTGAATCTTCGTATGTTTACCTAGAAATAATTTACAAGATACACCTATGATTTAGAAAGTTTCAATTCTATTTTCAAGGTAGGGATGTGAATCTTTTTCATTCTTCATCTGAAAATGTATGTGCAGTCTATATACATACATTAAGCCTCAGAAGTGTCTAATTAAATTGGAAACTATAGTTATACATATTTAACAGACATTTAAAAAGAGAACAGACTTACAACTGGATGTCTATGGCAAAACCAAGAAATCAGCCTCCAGACTCAGTTCAAAGCCCTGTCTTAAACATATTTTATAAGTAATTTACAAATGTGATCTCTTTTCTGACCAGTTGTGTCACATGTATTCTTACCTTAGGCTACCTAAAACTTCTCCTAATTGTTATATGGAAAAATTAGGTAGTAAGATCATTGCTTATGTCACTTTTCATCTGAACTAAAAAAAAAAAAAGGTAAATTCAGGTCAAACTTCATAAAATTGTATGAAGGACTGTAGCTCTATACATACAGGGATAATTCTGCCTTCAGTCAGCGAAATTAAAATTTCAGAAGTACCCAGATGTTTGGAGGTATAATTTTTTACTCATTTAATAATTTTTGTCTTAGTAACTATTACCATGGGCTTGTATAAAAATAGAAACTCTAATGGATGAAGAAGCAGATTTAATTTTGCAATTTGAAAATTGAAACTCAATAAAAGCAAAAATTAATAACAAATAACACTGGTACTTAGGTCATATATAAAAATGAGTCTGTTCACTACATATGTTAGAACAGATTAGTATTTTCTTACTCACAAAGCAGTATATTATTTTAATTAGTATTACTTTATTAAGTTTACTATATATTTATATATAGTAAATGTATATGTAATAATGTATATATATTACTATATATATTTACCATATTTATACTGCATAATACTTGTTTAAAGAAAACATACAGTTTAGTATTACAGATTTGTTCTTATACGGTTGTACGTGTAATCTCTGAAATGCACCTGCTCACCTTGTTCCAGTATTGCCTGATCTAGAGCCACCAACCCAGTAGTTTTCTTATTGGGACTCAGATGATTTCCATGCCATCTTCTCAAATTCAGAAGAAACTAAATAATCTCCTGTTTGTATGCAATTTGTCTCACCCAGCACATCTGAGAATGAAGAAGTTAGTAGGGCCCCAGATTTCAGAATTGTCTCTCTTATAACCCCACCACCAATACCACCACCCCTTCTTCCTTTTCTTTCTTTTCTTTTTCTTTCTTTTCTTTCTTTTCTTTCTTTTCTTTCTTTTCTGTCTTTTCTGTCTTTTCTTTCTTTCTATTTATGTCTTTCTGGATGTATCCTTTTGAAACCACTGTTAACATGGATGGTTTCATGCTACCAGAATACACTTCCACAAGAAAGGAGTCCTAAAAACATCAAAACTGTCTTTCTTGGTGTCTCCCTAAAATAGTGTAGAATTCCTTCAGTCGAAGGACTTCAGAAGGGAAATTCAGATATCCTGACAGCTATTCTTGAAAGAATAGCTTCTACAATCAGTTTTATTTTACATAAGAATGCAACATTTTCCTATGCCATTCCTTTTTATTTTTGACCAAGAAAATTACAAACAAAAATATATAACAGGCAAAACTTGGTCCAAATGAACTAGATGTTAAAGCTCTCTTCATTTCCTTCCAAAGCCCTCATGATTCCTTTCCTGACATCAACACTTTTCAGCTCAAACTAGACTTGCCTTTCATAATTAGCACAACTACAACCACATAAAAAAGAGATCTGAGACTCCAAATTCCTTTTAGAGTCCCTCTCAAAGATTTCTAATTCCATTCCAATTCTGAATCTAATTATGATTCATATTCCACTGATGAAGAAAGGAAGAATAGATCCTTGGCAAGCTTTTCATTGCAGTCACTGTGAAGACACACTTAACCTAACATTAAGCTGAATAACTTCATCTGTGGAAGACGGGCACTCAGCATGAATTAGCTCTCTGCATCTCACTGCACCACACTTCAGTGACAGTAACATTGGCATATTACCTAGGAAAAAAATCTGAGCTGAGAGTTTTCTCTGTACAAGGGCCACATTGCACATTTGCTATTAGAGAAAATGACAGGCCAGAATATGAAAATGAAAACACTTTTTTCACCCTTTCTCACACTGAACTTACTTATGCCATGTCTTGTGCAACTGTCCTTCACATCTCTCATTTCAAGATGAATGTCTATTACATCTGGGTAATAGTGGTATATTTGGTATATACCCCAGCTTCTATTAAAAATATACTGAGCACTGACTTCAGTGAAGGTATATGAGGTAAGGCAAAGTATTTCTGTGCAGATTTGGCCAGGAAGCCAGATTATCAGTGTTATTTTGTAGTTAGAATCCAGTACTTTGTCATCACCATTATTCTTAGAAATAATTAATTACATATTTTTTGCTTTTTTTCCTTAAACTTAATTTTACTTTGGAAAATCTCAGCTCCATGCTCTAAAAGATCAAGTGAGAATGATTTAGGAGATTTACAGGGTTCAAATTCACCATGTTGTACTGCAGCTTTTGAGCATCATTTCCTCTGAATAACTGTTTAATAAATTGAATTTATGGTTATTAGTCTTCAGTAAAGACAAATTGGAAAGAGCGTATTCTTCCGGACATAAAACATGATTAAACATATACCTTCATAACTTGTTTTTTTTTATCAGCAAACTCTTTTGAACTGCTACCTGGAATTCAAGGTATGATTGGAAACACTGTTTAATTGTCAAAACATCACATATTCTGCTGACTTTCAGAGACTAGTCCTGCATTTCCTTGCTTAATTCAGTTTCTTCACATTTCTTCCTTCAGGTGAACTCCTTTCCAGATTCCCCATTTGGAGTCTGCAGAAATCTTTTTGAAGAAAAAATGCCTGCTTGCTTAACCTCAGCAGCTGCCTTGAGAGGGTTACCTCTACCCTCCCCATCTTAATTCTTGTTTGCTTCTCTCTTGAGCTTTAGTGACCTAGTAATCTGGAGGATTAGAAGAAGAAAATGGTGGGTAAAATATATCACCGCAGTTAATCTGTGCAGACAGCGTAAGTATTTTGCACAGGTTTCAGAAGCTGAGTCAAATACGAGTTCAGGTTCACAAGTCTAAATACAGAGAAAATTCATGTGTGAAAGACCAGCGTTCTAAAGCTAAATTACATTCCCCCCACACTTGTCATTCTATATCAAAGCTTACAAGGTAGAGGGTCTCTTGGTACAGTAAGACATTCTGAGAAGTTCTTAATGTCAAACAGCTGCTTTGGAATATTTTACATACTCTTCATACTGAAAGTAATATTTTGAATACCTATCTACTAAATGGTAAGACTTTGTGAAAAAGAGAAAGGATCCTAATTCTTCCCCAAACTCACTTCAGTTCTCCCTGTGCGTAAAAGAGTATGAAAAGTAACCCCTGGAAACTAGATTGTCTAGTTTGTCTGTAAACAGGCAAAATGGCCAAAAGAATTACCATCCAATTTAGACAGAGAAACCTGGGGTGGGGAGAATATTTCTCCTGCAAATTCCAAGCTACAAAAACAATCTGCGGACATGGAAAACAAGGCTTTAGAGCATCTTCATCTCTGAATTCCAGGACGTGGAAGAAAAACTTTTATTGAGAACAACGTAAACTGCTCGTGCATAGATTTTATCCTAATATCTAGTAGTAATTCTGAACTGCTTTACAGCCTCAAAACTCTTTTTAGTACAGGGCAACTGAGTAGCTCTCTGCTCTGCCATTATGTGAAAATTGTTCCTCTAAACAAGTGGCACCATCTCTTGTTCATTTCCTTTAATCCATTTTACTTCCTTCTGCTTTAATGAGAAATTTCTTCCTGAAAATATGATGGCTCACAGTGTTTTAAGGCTCATAGTATTTTAACATAGTTTGTTAGAAGTTAGTATTTTAATGTTGCTTTAGAAGGAAAGTGAAATAAGACTCAGATTGACTCTGCTCTTGGTATCTCTGCCACCGAGAATCTATGGAGCTGTGAGGTGTTAAAAAATATCCAGTCGGTTCTGAATGGGTGTGTAGGTTTGAGGTAATTATTTCATGAAAGGTTTGTGCAGGAGCTATTGCTAGATGGAGCAGAAAGAGACTCAAAATAGACAAGTAGGTCATTCAAAGAGAAGGTCAGAGGTGACTGCCATATGTCTTATCTGGTTTAATTTATAAATCTTTTCCATTTTTGCTACTCTCATTACAAATTATGTTGATGTGACTTGCCATCACAGGGAAGCATGTAAAGGAGTGGCATTGTACATACTTACTCTAATTACTTAGGCCTTACCTAAAAAAAAAGAAAAAACCCACAAAAAACAAGAAACAAACAGAATGTAGTAAGATGCAGGGTCAGATATCTCTTTATACCTATACATAATTACACTTTAGGCCAGTGTACTTCTATAGCTATGTTTCCTGAGAAGAGTAAAATCTAATCTCTGTCATATGTCATATGCTTCAAATAAATCATAAAATATTGTGAGAAAGCCAAAGTCTTATTTGCACAGTGTCGTGCCAAGGAGAATCCAATATACCAGGATAGTTTGCAGCCCTGATTTTTGTACTTTTGCATGCAGTACTGCCTTCTCCTTGTGTAATTCTACTGGTTTAATTTGATTAGTTCTTTTGTAATTTCTTTCCCTGCAGCTCTGCTCCATGAGAGAAAAATTATTACCTTACTGGATAGTACATAGGAATATAATAAAAATAATAATTTATTTACTTGGAGCTTTACAAAATGAAAGACTGCTGAACAAGTTTATTACCACATTTCAGATGAGGTTGAGATATCTAGGTCATAATTTTTGAAACTGGTCATGTTATTTATATACATGGTTAATAAACATTATTTTATTTTATTTTATTTTATGTGTGGGATAGGTACAAAATGTACGTCTCTGCACCAACTTATTTGCTCCGGTTCTACTAACAATGCATGGGGAGTTTGTTCAACTAGCCTGCATGGTTCCATCAATGCTTTTCTGCTTAAAATGTAGATGGTAGTGGAACAAATCAGTGTTCTTGAATAAAATGTCAATAGTCACTGGAGAGAAGACGCCTTTGAAAATCTGTAGAAAAAGGTTATGCCTGCTTATGTTCAAACACAAGCAGAAGGGCTGTCCCTGTAGAGGTCTTCAAAGGCACCTGACTCTCCTGGTTATTCAGGGAATTAAAGATTATCTTTTCAATAGTATCCTAAAATTTAGCCATAAACTGCATGCCTAAGTTAAAACTCCTGCAGTTCAAAGTCTGAACACTGATAGGACACGCACAATTAACCTGTGCATGTTACTACAAACTGGAACCACTAGATGAAAAGCAGGGGTGTGCCTTTTCCTCTTTGTACTATTATTTTCAACCTAACAAGCCTCCTCCTGCTTCCTTTGCAGCTTATTTGTGTACTAAGGATATTTTTCCTTGGGGTGCTTTATCAGTATTAAGTGTAGATCCTCAAGTAAATTTACTTTTGGCATATAATGTGGAGCCTGTACCTGCTATTCCCATTTGTGTTATAGCTGGAAGTAGAAGGATGTTTCATTTTAGCTCAATCTGTCACATATGTACTACTATTAATTCCTACAGCTACAGGGTAAAAATATTTTTATAAGTAGCCCTCAGTTTGATACAGCTGCTGGGACTTAGCATGACTTCTCCCAATTATCTCCTATAAAGAACATTTGGCTAAAGACAATTTGTCAAGTGGAATTCAAGATTTTGTAGTAACAACAAGTCCTTTCTTATCATTCTTAAAGTATTAGCTGACAGAAAGTAATACTTATATAGAGAGAGAGAGCCAAAAAACAAACAGCATTGCCGAGACACTCAGCAACAATATCCTACATAATTGTGATCATTTAATCTCTTTGGTTTCCAAGTCATGCACATCTCAAAGAAGTTTCAAAGGATTTAATATAACTTAAAACTTCAGACAGTTTAGTCAGTTCTATTAAATATTATATTGCTATGCTGTTCTCAGACCAATATAAAACAGATCTGTGATTTACTTCTGTTTGGAGGAAATTAAATAGGAATAACAAAAGCTTAAAGCAGACCTTTTGGTATCCTATAACACATGCCTTCCAGAACTCCAGTTTCTTAAGCTGTTTTCTCTTGCAGAGACAGCCAAAGGTCCAGAGGACAAACATGTCCCCAGGAATTAAGGAAAAAATTACTGAACGGTCTGGAAAAAACACATCAAATAATGTGCTGAACTCCACACAATTTGTGAAGAGACAGCTTCCTACCTTGGAGTGGGAATGAATATGCCTTAAAGGCAAATTTAACTCTTCTCGCTAAATTTTAAAGCCCTGAAGTAAAGTTTCAGAGCAGAGCATAACAAAGGCATGGACTAAGGTCTCCTCACCAGTGTCAGGTCTAGAGGGTCATTGTTAGGCTACTGCCAGTGGGCAAGAGCAATCATCCTGTCAGCTCATTCTCCTGTGACCCCTCAATGGCTAGTAGTAGATGTTAAAGATTCAGGCCCAAGAAGTGATTAAAACTACCCTGCCCATAGTAGCACATTTTTCCAGTTCAGCCAATGGTAAATTTATTCCCTGAACTATAAATTGCTGTATCCTTTTATAGTGAAAGATTTAGAAGGAAATTCTGAGTTAGTTTTTATACATGATCTGCTATTTTCTTTATATTGACTGTTTCTTCTTTTATTTGCTATAGCTCTAAATTAATCATACCTTGTTCTTAGCTTCCTTTTTTTCTTGTCTGGGAACCTGACTCTTACACCCAGTCACGTAGTCAATCCATCTCTGAATCCCCTTTGTAATAAGTGAGCTACTACATCTCGGCCCCAGTTTGGTTTCCAAACAGGCTACATGTATAGTCCATGTAACGTACACTGTAACAACCTCTGAGATTACAAAAGCATGAATTTTAGCTGCAGTGCTCATGGAAAGAAGAAACCTTCATGCTTTAAAGGGAAGACTGACTCCTTCTGATTGACCTCTTCTTCTTAGTGTCATGAGTTTCCCACTCCTATGTTTGCTCTTTCTTCTTGGGAAGAAACAGGAGGGAAAAACAACTGCAGAGCTTAATGAAAGGGTAAGTCCTGTGTTAGATAACACAGCATCCAGGAGGCTTTTTCATTATACTCCACTCTGATCAAGTAAGTGATTTCTACGAAAAAGCTCAAAAAAAGGAAAAGAAAAAAAAAGAAAGAAAGAAACCAGCTCAGTTTGCCTTTTCTAATGTCAATGGTAATATTAAATTCAGAAATCATGTTGTAAACAAATACTGGTAAAATGGTCACTTGAAATACAGCATAACCTTTCTTATTTCATTAACCTGTGTTTGTGTAATCTAGAAAAAAAAATGGAAATTACTTTCCACTGCTCAACAAAGATTAAATATGAGAGTGTTTTAGTCGCACTACAAATTATTAAAGTATCTTTTTTTAAAATAAATGCATTAAAGTGTGTATCATGTTATCAAATATAAGAAAACTATAAGAGATTTAATTGTAAAAAAAAAAAAAAAGTTATCCTTGGTATTTCAAATGTTTTTATTTGTTTGTTAATTCAACAGACTTCAATATTTTACAGTCTTCCAGACACTAGTTGTCATGACTTAAAGAAGGTATTATAATTATTGCTCTAATCAGTGTACTATTTAACAGACTACAAAATTTAGCGCATGTTATTTGCTTGTGCTGTCCTTTGAGTAAGATTCCAGGTACGTAGTAAAATTAGATAGAATCTGATCTGGAAATCTTTATTCTTTCAGGCAGTTCTTATTGAAGTGGTCTTCTATGCTGATGCTACCTAGAGTTGTCAAATTTGTCAGCTGTCCCCAAAGGACAATGCTGAGGAACAAGCATTATTACAATAGTTTGTATTATTGCACATGAGAAGTGCATAACAGTTTTGTTATTCAGTGCTGATAATGCATTGTTAATTAGCACAGTAAATCAATCTTCTTTCACAATCTTGCAGTGATGTGACTTCTTCCAGACCACTCATTTGAAATGAGAAAGGGCTTCAAGTCCTCAGATATATATGTGCACTCTTTTTTTGCTTGTGTGCAGGTACCTCCGCTGTTAGAAATGGGTATTTGCAGCCCTTCTCTCCAAAAAGAAGGCACTAGCTCTGAGAACAGCTACAATACTGAGATTTCTCTTTCAATTAATGAAGACAAACCTACATCAAGCCAGTCTGAAGTTTGTATAGTAAATTATTCTATTCTTAGCTGCTGCTGTGGGAAGAGTACAGAATGGTTAAAGCACAAAACACTGCTATTTCCTTATTAACTGCAGGGATTTCTTCCTTGAGGATTTCTTAAAACAGAGGTGTTAAATTCTTGTTGAATATCGCTTGATGGATTTTCTTTTCTTGTGTTTTTCTCTTGTACTTGTTCTACTGCTTTACACAGGAATTTTTTTCAGTATTATTTTTACCATTGATGATAATTTTATTAATTTTCTGGTACCTTGGTTTCATAGGAGGTCCCATTCTCCAGCTACAGGGCTTACCATGCTTTCTTCTGCTATATCTTTGAAACATATGAGGGAAACGTGTAGTTGAAAATACTTGTAACTGTAATTGAAAGTACTGTGGAAGGTCATTTAATGGGATATCCATTGATGACAAAATGGCACAGAGTAACTGCTCAGAGACGAATTTTGTCTTTAAGCAGCAAAGGTACCTATTTCAGGCAACATTGGGGAGCTAGCTGATTCGCACCGGACTGGCTCCAAAGTTTTCAGTGAAAAGTCAGGTATTTTATACAGTTTTCCATGAGAGGTTACAGAACACCTTTATATACAT
>JAVJGJ010000057.1:89648282-89680967 GCA_035590215.1 Microhierax caerulescens
TACATTTGGTAACCTCTAGTCAAGTGGGGCCTTCCTGGTTCACCAGAACCGATGATAAATGATTGGAAGTAGCTCAGTGAGCACTTCTGCCAGCTCCCTCAGTACTCTTGGGTGTATCCCATCAGGCCCCATAGACTTGTGTGTGCCTAGTTGCTGTAGCAGGTCATTAACCATTTCCACTTGGATTATGGGGCTTCATTCTGCTCGCCGTTCCTGTCTCCCAAGTCAGGGGTCTGGGTACCCCAAGAACAACTGGTCTTACTATTAAAGACTGAAGCAAGGAAAACATTAAGTACCTCATCCTTTGTCGCTGTGTTTCCCCCCATATCTAATAGAGGATGGAGACTCTCTTTATGACTCCTTTTGTCACTAATGCGTTTATAGAAACATTTTAAATATTTTAGTTTCTCTGGTATGCCTGATTCATAACTGCTTTTGTGAAAAATAAATACTTCTAATGAACAACTGAGATGTATTTGAAGTTTTAAGTTAGAGAACAAAAGAACTAACATGTATGTGACTAGCATTTGCACTCAGGCCTTCTGAAGAAGGTGAAGAACTGAGTGTGTTTAGAGAAATGGGCTATTTACTTCATTCCATCCTGATGTCTAGTTCACAGAATCACTGTGTTTAACTGTTACTTCTGAGAACACAGAAGAATACCATGCTGAATGTTAGATTTGAAAGATTTTGTGTAGCTATCCTTTAGCTAAAAAGTTTGAAGACCATTCTATCTGTGTGACAAGTGTGAAGGAAAAACCTATTTCTGAATTCTTCAAGATCAAAAAGATGTGTTTCAGTTTTGATGATTTTCCATAACTCAAAGAGCTAGAACCACACAAGTATAATCCAGGTCTGGGATTATAATCCCAAAACTTTTATTACGGGTTTCAGTGAAGGCACACTTCTGCTTTTTATTTCTTTCCATGATTGAATGTTAGGAAATTCCTGACACAGAATTCAGCAAATGTTTTCAACTTCAGTCCTTGCCAACTCTTCAATAGCTATGTCTCCTTGTTTCAGAAAATGAATATACACAAAGTTTTCATTTGTCTGTTTGACAAATATGCCTGAATGCTCAATAACTTATCTTTGAAATTAACCTGTCATAGTAATCATGACACAAATATAATGATGAAACATTACTCTGTTCTAAAGATGAATTTCTGTAACAGTCATAACTGGCCTCTGGGACGTTACTGATTGATGAAGCAATACTTTAATAGAAATTGAACTAATTTATGTGCAGGTCTACAAAGAAAAATCTACATATTCTACTATGTGCAGATTCATTTGGCTAAGCATCAACAAAATCATGAAGGTTGTAGACTGTGATTTGTGTTTGGTTGGGGGACATATGTTAAAATGATGTATGCATTAACCTAGAAAAGAATTAAAATCTACATGCACATGTATCTTGTTCCTGTATTGTACATTATTTCTTTCCAATGTTCCACATTAAGATAAGAAGAACTTATATAGCATTAAAAGCATCTAGCAACTAATTAGTAAATGAAAATTAAAGTTTTTATACACCAACAAATTTTACATAGTGAAGAAGCTATAAGACACATACTGACAAATTCAAACCCAGAGCTGTACTTTCCTTGATCAGATGTTAAATCTGTG
The DNA here is from genome assembly GCA_035590215.1 of Microhierax caerulescens. Lineage (NCBI taxonomy): Eukaryota > Metazoa > Chordata > Aves > Falconiformes > Falconidae > Microhierax > Microhierax caerulescens. Next base: position 89,649,912 of record JAVJGJ010000057.1, read on the forward strand.
AATTTAACCCCTATATTTCTTTCCTGATTGAAAAGATGCAGAATTTGTAATAATTCCAACATATAGTATCAGTTATATGCCCTTCCATTTTTTACTTCTTGTAATGCAGTGCAGATTTTACAACATATTGGAAGAAATCAAAGACACAAGGTCTTAAAATAATCCAGTCCAGCTGAAATTTCAAAATAAGTTCCTTTCAAAATAGAGAATTTACTGACTTCTAAATCCCATAGTATAGTGATTTCTTTATTAGTGGGTTTTGGGGGTTTGTTTTGGTTTTGGGGATTTTCATTGTTTTTACGATTGCCTTGCAATGTTAGACTATCTGCCAGTCCAAATACTTAATCTATAAATTGTTAATTTGCTAGAAAGATAAGAAGTAGCCTTGTGGGTTGAAATAGCTTTGGGTTGAGGTAAGTTGTGTCTTGGGCTCAATAACTTTTGACCAGCTCTCCATTCATACAAAGGGACCCTGAAATGACATTTTCAGTTACAGAAGCCTATGATGTAAGACATGCTTTCATTACTTTCATTTTATTATCACAACATTTTTTACCACTTTTCCTCTTTACACATTGGCTTCCAGTCAGATGGTCTAGATTGATGATTGACTCAAAATGTCGTTGTGTGACAATGCAGCTGCTCTATGAGGATAATACAGAATGAGTGATTTAATAACATCATTGCAATGTCTCAGAAGAATAAAGCCTCTGTTCCTTTTGTTAATTAGGTGTAAGCTGATAATTAATTCCTTAAATTATCTAAATGAATACACAGGTCAAGCCTGTTTGCCTAAAAAAAATAAAAGAAGGTTGTTAGCAAGTGGTTTCTTATATACACATACATACATATATATAGTCTAAGTACGGCATTCAAAAAAAAAAACCCAACCTCTTCATATGGGTAGGATATTACATAGATGGAATATTACCACATTTAAGTGTATGTGAAACAAGGTGTCAAAGGTAAGGGGAATTTGTTTCCAACTCTGCTTTCCAAAAGTCATACAGCTTCTTTAAGTGGTAGGTTTTATTTAGGCAGAAGATATCTTTTTTTTTTTTTTTTTTTTGTGGTATTGCGGAGAAAATGAAAAGAACTTTTAGCAGGATTTATTGAACAGAGTTCAATAAGGGTCATCCAATCAGCGTCTGAAAGATCTCTTCATCTGCTTGAATTTATCCAGGAGTTCATCTCAGTTGCACCTATACAATACATTATTTAGTGGGAACACTGTGTACAGAATTACCTAACTATTATTACTATACTCTAATGCTTTTGAAAGAGGCTATTATTTTCTGAGGAGATAAAGAAGCACAGATTAATTTTCCTATAATTGCCATCACCAGTTCTTTAGACACACAAATGATCTTTTTTTCCCTTTGATCAAAAGAATTTGAAATGCTCTGAAACTTTGAATTAAAGTTCTTTTCAGTTCAGACTGTTTATTTTTTGAGTAACCTTATCCACCAACATATTTTAAGGAAGAATCAGATAATAATTTGTTTGGGTTGAGATGGGTTTGGTTGAGATCGGTTTGTTTATTTGTTTGATTTGTGGTTTGGGCATTCCACAGTGGCCCAATCATCTTTCTTTTCATATCATAGTCATTTCATGGAATTTAGGAATAAAATAATTAAGGGCAAAGTTTGTCCTTCCTAATTTCAAGAAATAAGCCACTGGGCATGCAGCTCAATCAAATTCTCTTAGTGCAAACTGTTCATATGCAGTCATGTACCATATCAGACAAGCTATGTATCAGTTCAGTAGAAGGAACTAATACTATATATTCTATCAAAACTTTTCAAATATTTTAACTCTTTTCCCCAGATTTTTATCCTTTTGAATTCTTTGCTTACAGATATACATGGTAGCTGAATTTATACATATTTTGTTACATTTTGTTACATAAAGTTTCTTCAATGAGTTTGTAAGATTTGTATGCTGTTTAAACCTGTCCTCAGCATTCATTTTATTCTACTTCTCATTTTGTGACCCTGATATCTTAGAAATGTACTGGAGAAATTTGAGTCTGTCTTTAATCTTCAACATCACTGATTCTGAAGCACTCTCCTTTGAATGGGTAAACACAGAGACTTACTAAAATTTTAAGTTTCCCTGGCTTGGGAAATAGGGATGAAATAGTGATGGCCATTATCTTATGCAAAGCCTTTCCTTACATTAATTTATTTGTTATAGAGACATTTGAAAGCCCAGTAAGACATATTAGCTTTTTCCCTAATAGATACCTTCCCTAAATTACTGCAAGACTAGCCTGTTTCCTCTTCACATAGACTTTCCCTGTGCCATCTGAGCAGAGCTTTATTTCAGCTGAGGAAGCACAACGAGAGAGAGGGCAAAGATGCTGCCTCTTCAAGGCTCCTCTCTCAGTATGGAGCATGGCCTCAGTCAAATATGGACAAAAGGCTGTGTTGTCTGTCTGCCTTCCTCTTTGTGGATAGTCTGGGGATGTGTGATTTCCCACAGCATGTAAAGTATCTGTAGACTCTAGGGACTTCCCCAGAGTGCAGTATGACGATGAGTGGGAGGAAGGCTTCTTGTGTTTCCTATGTTCTTCTCCCTACTTCCATGCAGATGAGCAAAGGTTCAGCTTGCCCTTAACCTGGCAGTCATAGGGTACCTTTTCCTACAGCCTTTAGACAGGTTTTTTAGCTGTTTTAAAGCCATAGTGAGCAGTTTACAATATGCAACATTTTTTGTGAAGTAACTAATGAGCAAACTCTTAAAATAAGACAAAATATTGTCACCAACATCAAAAAGAAATGTTATTTTGTTCAAGCTGGGATATGGTCTATCTTGCTAAATATGTTTCCTGTGATGGGTGGATGTTGACTTTGCTGAAGAGTGCCTTCTTTCACATAGCTGAAGAGTAATTTGGCAGCTCTATGATCTAGATATTGCCTGTGTCGATCCCTCTGCCAGGTTACACTAGGAAATTTGAAACAGAAACCTAAATTAGTATCACAGAAGATGTCAGTGTTATAAAAGAACAATGTTACACATTACTGTATATCAGTCTTCCTGGGAAGCTGAAATTACATGAAGCTACATGTCCCAAGGTTTTAAGGTATTCTCCTGTATAAACGGAGTCTACAATGGGAGATGGGACTTGTCCGGTATGAATTCTTGACCAGTAACTAGCCACAAAATATCAGGATGTAAAAAAATTTTTGTTTAAAAATGCATTAAAAAAGAATATATCTGTTCAAATTGCCCACTGCTGCATAAAACGAGTTTAAAATATGCAGTATGCAGATGTTTATGCTTTAGGGCATAAGTCAAACACTAAACTGCCTCAGGCCAGGAATATATTTTCCCTCTGGGCCATTATGGGTTTCAGAATTTTTTTGACTTTTCTCAAAAACATTAGCTTTTACTTGTTTTTCAAAAAAGCAAACTAGACCAACTAAACCATTGGTTTAAGCCAAAACAGCACTTCTGCAAGTTCTGCAGCACTAGCAATTTTTACCTTTACATCAGAGGTATAACTTTCTCAAACAAGCAGCACAATAAGAGCAGAAATACACCCTGGCATTTGCCTGCATAGCAGATTGTGGTGACCTATATTTGTCTTCTGCAACCAATTTTCAGTAGCTCCTGTAATGATCAAATTGATGGTTTAAAGGTATGGATCACTGGAAGTAATAAAACATGATGTTTCCCTCGTACTTCAGCTTTTAAGCAGCTGAGAATTTGTGGCATGTAGCCACCAAAAATACATCACAATAATTTTCTGAATTTAATGACTTGTGGTTATGTAATCCCTCAAACACGTCAGTAGTAATCTTTTTAAAACTGATTGATTTTGACCCATGGCTTTCTCTATGGTTTCTTCTGTAAAAACAGCACTCTAAAATGTTCTTCAACTTGATCTTTATGGTATAGATTTCATTTTCATTTCCAGTTGCCATTTCTTTTAAAATGGAAGGCACTTATTTAGTATCTTACAGGATTGTTTCTTGGGCACAAGTGACGCTCCTGTGGTATGTTACTGCGGTGACATCTCTTCTGTTTAGTGCAATTCCTGACTAAGCCAAGCTACACAGACAGGAGATAGCAAACATTAAGGAGAGCAGGAGTAGCAAACATTAAGGCAGCTGTGTAGCTGGGGTAACATAGTTTGTCCTTTATTTCATTTTACTACCACACATCTCATGTATTGTACTTCTTCTTAAAATGATCCCCAAAGGTATCCCCACAAAAGTGTTTGTCACAGGGTCCTTTTTGAATGGAAATTTAGAAGGACTGTGCAGGCTGCATCAACTCTTACTTCATGTATCTGGAAACACAGAGGCACTTAAGACTCTCCAGCAGTGTGGATTTTAGAAAACTGTAACCCAGATTTGGTCTGGAAGTGAATACTTCCATTACAGATCTCAGGCATCTCAAATTCCCATGGGACATCCTTCATTTTGTACCAGTCATCCTGTCTCTTGATGAGCTGCTGCAATACCAAACTGCAGTACCTAACTGTGAAGAAAGACAGCAATACCCCCCATGCCAGACCGATTTGTGGCTAGCTAGCACCAGTATCCCTGTGGAACAGATTTTAGTATGAGTGTTCAGCTGTCTTTTACAGAAACAAATTGATTTATCCAGAAGTCATTTAAAAAAGGAAGGTCCAGAAGGAGAAAACATAGGACAGAATCTCCCACCATACAGAATCAGAACCATTCTTTCAGGATGTCTGGGTTTTCACTGTGTCCCCAGAGTTTTATTTATTCTTATTCTCAGCAGAGGGGTTAATCTCTAGCTTGACTGGGTACTGTGTGCTGTGGCTCCTGAAAGTGCTCTGCGAGAAGATATATGAACAACTAGGAAATAACACATCAGGGTATGGTGCCTGAGAGTAAGAAACACTGCTCCCCAGTTTTGCAGGGCCAATAAGAACCATTCTTTCTGCGGTGTTGTGCTTATACAAATATAGAGAAAGGGAACTTTGTTATCAGAAAGTTAAACACGGCTGGAGACAAACACACATTACACCAGGAATGGACGCTATTATTCAGTTGTGAGAGAAGGACAGTAATGGACCACTAGAACAAAAGCTGAAGGAATAGAGCATCCATAAAAAAATATTTGGCTTATGCCAAACACAACTGATATATAACAGAACATCTGTGAGACAGCCTAGAAGGTTAAGGTACATACAATATTCAGAAAAAGTTTTTGTTCTTGTTCTTGGTAGACATATTTTTTGCATTTTTGAGCAATTATGAAGAACAACACTCCTCATTTTTAGCTGCATTAATTTTTTAAGTCCCTGTCTGTCTTTTGTATAAAGCCTATTTTATGATAGCAGTACCAGCTGGCATACTGAAGATTTCCATGTATTACATAATGCATATAGTCATGGACTGGATTTGTAGACTTCGTTACATAAAAGAAGATCCTGTTACATGCGATAAAACCCTGGAGGTACGATTGTATATGCTTCAACTACAGTGTCTACTATAAATCTATATTGTTCAAGATTTTATTTGTTGCAGCCCTGTTTGGGGCAGGGGGAGGTGTTTAATAGCCAAATACAGTCTACAAATCGTGCCTGTCTGATGACCAAATGAATGGAATATGCTCAGCAGACACTAAAGTCCCCAGGTTAGACAGTGGATCTGGCAGCCAATTTAACTGCTGACAACTTTGCTATGAATTATTTATTTAAAATTGAAACCTAAGCTTCTAATTCTGGGAATTACAAACCTACTAAATTAGTTCTGGCATATTTTCCCAGTCTCTCTTGAACCCTTGCAAATATTCATGTCATCTGATGCTGTTACAAGTCAATAACACTCCAGGAAGTGTGTTTATTTTTATTAGATTCATTTCATCCCATATGTTCCCTTGCAGTTATTTCCACCTGTTGGGAGCCATAGTGCACACTTTTAATTCAGACTAGATAAGAACCTTGCATGAGAATCAGCCCTAGATATTTTTACCTTCTGAATCTACACTGAATGTTTGTTCAATTAAGTGTAACTCTCCGTGAGAACCTAGAGCTTTACACGTACTGTGAAAAGGGAGGAGAAAGAGTCTGTTGAAAGCTCCAGCATTAGCTGTTTGCTAAGAAAACCCGTCACCCACAGGAAACCCTATACCACTATGGCTGTGTCCTTTCTTCTGTGAACTGAGAGGTAGTAAGGAGTGAGCCGCTAAAACTGTCTCTGGGTGAAATACTTCGGTTTGACCAAGTAGAAATACAACGGTGCACAATGGGAGGTGAAGAAGGGCAATGCCCACAATTTGTACTGTGAATAGAGTAATGGGAGAGATAAAAGGTCAGGACAGGCAAGTAGTGGTGGTGATGGATATGACAAAGACCAAAAAGTCAGTGTGAGAGAGATGAGGAGAAAACTGAACAATGCACCATGGGTGGGCTAGTGCAATAATCCTGTCAGCAGTGGGTTTTCTGGCAAGGCAGATAAATCAGTCTAAAGGCCCCCATATAGAGGGATACAAGCACTGACATTAGAAGTAAATTAAGCTGTAGGAGTAAATACAGCTGACTATTGTGCCTTCTGCACTCAAGGTGGGACTGAGAGAAAGGGTTCCCTCTTGTTGAAATCGTATGGGTGGCGTCTCTTGTCCTTTTCCCAAAAAATTTCATAACTCTATGGGAAAGTTTCTTTTGATTCTTCAGTTCAACTGTTGAGCCAGCATGCTCCAAATTCACAAATTTCTCTATATTGACTCTATTTTGGTGTAAATTCTGAGGAAGATTCCTGGAAAACAACCATAGTGCAACTTTCATAGTTACCTGTTTTGTGTTTTGGAGTGAAGAACCTATGCATTTCAGAGCGAAGGGACTATACAGTATCGATATTTGGGTCTGTAGTCACCAATATTTTCTTTCAAAAATTACAGATGTAAGTTTGAAACTAAAGACTGACATATTTGGTTCATCTGAGGCAGCAGGCTATATAATTATGATGACATGAGTGAAGATTAGATGACATGAGGATTACTTTCATGGTTTTAAGTTTACCTACACCTGGATGAAAAATCAGTAGTGATAACATAGCAGCTCTTCACAGTAAGACATACATTACTACAAAACACTTCATCCATATTAATTTTTCTTAGTAGAAACAATAATCTTTTTTAACATCATTCAATGACAAGTTACAGGTGACATTTATTACCTCTTGCAGAACCTACTTTAAGAAAAATAATTAACAATGCCATCAACAACACTTTGCACAGTAACACCATATTGTGGCAGTATTAATGCTGTGTTTCAAACTGGTGAAGTGGTTGGGAAAATGTAAATTATCGTCTAATTTTTATTCCACCTGTCCCTGTTTTTCTGTCCTGCCTGTCAGAAACATAAGGCACAAAACTGAAGAACCAAAAGGATGAAAATATTGATACTGTCTATAGATATAAAGGCAATAATGAAATCTATGTTAATTTGTGCTTGTGTTAATACTGATGTATTTAATATTCACGTATGGTTTGGGATACCTGTGTGCTAGAGGCAATCTTCTTCCTCCTGGCTGCAATCTGCAGCACTTTCATTACAAACATCGGATAGAAATCCGAACATGGGCCTCAGGGAAAAAGCAGCCAGCCCTCACCACTGCCTGAATCTTTTGTGAAAGGATCAAGCAAAATTTGTATGTTTGCATGTCGTGTCTTCGGTCTGTCATATACACTGATACTACAAGTTCTGTCTGACTTTAGAGACTTTTAGTATGAATACTATCATCTGGCTGTTTCTACAATGCGCTATTGTTTTGTTTCAAGTTATTAACCATATATTCAAAGTTATCTCAAATTGTAGAAAAAACACTTCAAAGTGTTTACTGACTACCTATGAACTTGTAGTCCCCTAAGGGGCAGATAAGTGTTTTGGGAGACCTCTTATTTTGGCCAAGGAATCCACAAGATTTTTTACTGTACCTCGGAGCCTGAGTCCCAGTGGGACCCAGGAGTCAAATAGGTTTATTTATAATATTTTTGGGTAAGGGTATGTGGCAGGAGAGAGTCCTTCCTTTTAAGGTGTCTGGTCAAGGACCTTTTTCAATGCAAGAAGGGATAATAAGAAGAGAAGGAACACATAAACAAGAACAGACAGGGACACAAACCTCACCCACAAATGGTAAGGGAGGCAGTGGCCACAACCAGACCTGGTCAGTCACGTTGGTCTATGAGGGCTGTGAGAATGTTTATTCCCATGAGGTTATCTGATCAGGGATCTCGTCATTTGGGAAACTAAGGGAAAAAAGGGAAATCAGAAACAAAATATACAGACACAAACCTGACAAAACAAACATGGCGATAACAACAAGAAACAAACCTCACCACTCACTAATTGATGGGCTATTGAGAGACCACAGATGTCACTTCAGGGAAGAGCAGCCTGAACGTTGCAACTGGTAGGGTCATAAACCAGGGGGATCCCAAGCTGGGAGGTGTGTGGGAATCAACAGAGCTGTACAAATCTTGGACAGATGCACAGGGGGAAGAGGAAGCAGGGAGGAACAAAGAGGGGGGTTGAAATAAAAGGGTATCAAAGGGGCCAGTCATGTATAGTGTGTGTGTGTGTGCATGCATGGTGCAAGGACTAAGCCAGCTACCAGTGAGACCTGTACGTGGGCAAGTGAAAACTGGTGTCAGACACTGGAGTCAGACCAGGGGTGCAGGTGCCCCTGGCCTGTGGTGTCAGTTTCAGAAGCGAGTGGGGTCTTAGTGTCAATGGCTGCAGTGAGTAGGGGTCTTTAACCTCCAGCTATGGAGTGGGAACAATGTGTGTCCCAAAACCAGCTACTGGTGGACGGGTGTGAACAGCGTGAGTGAGGGTATCAGTGCTGGTGGCTGAAGCAGGACCATGGGATGCAGCTGTGTGCCAAGTGCCTGCTTCTGAGGGAACTGAGCACCTGTATCTTCCCCAGACAGGGTGTGCTTGGTGGGTGGGTGGGTGTATTAGCTGGAAAACCTCAATCTGGACCAGCTGGTGAGGAGGGAGGCATTGAGTCTGGGCAGGACTTTTAGCTGGTGAAGAGTTCTTCCTGGTATCTGGGAGACCCACAAACGTGGGATTCTGTGGGATGAATGTGCAAGTGCTGCATGTGTACAGCCAGCACCAAGCTGGTCTAGATGGCAAAGAGGGGACCCGTGGGATAGGTAAGGGGACCCAGGATGTGGGCAGGGTGCCAGACACACAGAGGGGTTCTGCCAGTACTTGGGGTAACCACAAAGCTGTGTGTGCTTGTGAACTTGGAGAGTGTCACTTGTGTGCCTGCACTAGTGACCTCCTGCCTCTGCCAGGCCAAGAGGATGAGGGGATTTAGTTGCCTGTGCTTGTGTTTATGTGAGACCTCTGTGCAGGGGCTGTTGAAGGCAGCACCTGGTATGCAGAGCCTGTGTGACCAGCTGTGTCAGTGTCCTGCTTGTGTATGTCTGTCTCTGGGATACGTGATCAGCTTCACTACTGGTTGACCCTGCAAACAGGAAAGTGGCAGTTGCGTCCCTCAGCCTGGGCCAGGACCCCAGGTCCCTGTGTCCCTGGGCTGGCCTCCAGCAGCCAGGCAGGAGAGGTCCTGGGCAGGAGTGGCTGGAGGAAGCAGACGTGCTTGAATTACTGAACAGTTTGGTCCATCAGCTGTGCTCAAGACATGCTGGCACAGACTGCCTCCCTTCAACTCTGGAGGTTTGGTATATGTAAGGTAGTCAGTCCGGTACCTAACCGGTAGGTGCTCCAGCCCTGGTTTTGTATTTAGGCCCAAAATGCTTACCTGGGTGCAACCTTGCATGTTCCTTCTCTGAACACACCACAAAATAGTTCTTATGCTTTAATTGATGCCTTGACTAGAGCAACTGTTCTCACAATCTATTCAATTCTATTATGTGTTTAGCTCTTCTTTAAAGAAGTGGCAATAGTTTCTTAACATTAATTACCTGAATATATATGTAAATTCATTTTTCTTTAATTACAACCTCTCTGTGACGAACTCTGCTGCTTGTGATTCACAGGAGTCTTGTGCCTTGTGTGCCAGAAGCTCAGAATTACACACACACCCACCCCTTAAAGATCACTGACCTACATATCAGTTTCTTTGCCTTTTGATTAGAGTATGGAAAATGCCAAGTTTCTCTGAGCACAACTGAGTCCTGTTTCCGTAAGTACTCTTCTAGTGATTTGATGCAATGTAATTGCCCATTAACATTAATAACAGCAAAGACAAATAAATTTTAATGTCATTCTGAGTTTTCTCTTGGTTAAACAACTAAATATCTATTCCATTTTTATCACCATGCACAGGATCTTGTAAAAAGAATATTCAAACATATTTTAAAAATTCAAACACAAAATAACTGATGCATTGCACTGGTATACTGTTACTTTTCCTGATATGTTTTTGAATAACACATAAGGAATATTACATTTTCTTCATTGTATTTTACTTTTTAATTTTCATACATTTTCCATATTTTAAAAATCCTCGTGACAAGCATACTGAAACAATTTTAGATGTTTCTCATTTCTCTTATGTAAAAATTAAACATCATATTTTCTAAAGTCAATTTGACTAACACCACAGATTATTTCAACCAATAGACCATTAAAAGCAATATGTTTGTTGGGATAAAAAACTGCCAAAAGATGAGTACCAATAATTTTTCTTTTTTTTTTTAATCTACAAAAGGCAGCCATCCACAATTTATTCTTAAAAAATGGAAAGCATTTAATTCCCAATGATATTATCAGCTTTTGCTGAACTCCAGTTACTTCTCTTTCATATTCTGAAGTTTTAATCCATTATAGTTAGTCCACAGAAATTAGACATCATTTCCTTTTGTGTCTCTTCAATATAATTGCATATTTTGAGTAAAAAATATAATCCTCTTTATCATCATACTTACAATTTAATTTTATGGACATGAGAATTATTAGTCCCATTATTACTATTTTATTACTATTATCATTTTAGTTCTCAAAAGTCCCATTTCAGATCTAATATTGTAAGATTTTAAAATCATATGTGAAGATGTTCATGTCCTCAAATGTTTACAATCTAAAGCAACAACCAGGTATTTGATACAATTGGACAGATGTACTAGAAAATCCCTGCTTTCACCATACAAAGCTGTAGTATAAGGCCTATTCTACCATCCCCACCATTCTTCAGCTTGAGAAAGCTGCTCCAGAATTACTTACAAAAGCATAGAAAATAATTGAGTCAGGAACACCATCACCTCTTTACGAAGAGAAGTCAAATCTTTCATAACACATTTGGCATGGAAAATGGGTGATATTCAGCAGTGGAAGTTCACAGTGAACTTCAGGACAGAGCATCCATGATAAGAAATTAGGATGATTGTATCAATACAGATTAAACAAAAACTTTCACTAAAACATCCATCAAAAGCTGACAGAAGTTTAAACTACCCTTTCAGTGTAAAAATATTGTTTTCTGTACATCCTTGAATTTCCTGAAAGGAAGAATTACATAATGATATAATAAATATTATTACCATTGCTGGGTAGAACTTGTGGACAAGCATAGGTATGTTTTGAACAACCATGTACTATTTTGGAATAAAATTCAACCACCAAGCTCTTTGCAATTCATCCATTCTTACCTGAACAACTATCTATTAGATGTGTTTGAAATGGAATTGCATAAAATTCAGGAATTTACTACTTGTAACAGTGTATTAGAAGTACTGTCTGTAACTACTGCCCTTTAATGCAAATAAAAATTTAACTTTTCTTGTGAGTATCAAAACCTGCATGATGGGGTGGGGTGAGGGTAGGTGGTGGGGTGTGGGCAGCAGCGAGGGGCACAACACCCAGCTGCAAAGCAGCTTGGCAGAAAAGGACCTGGGGGTCTTGCTGGACACCTAGTTGAGCATGAGCCTGTAATGTGCCCTTGCCGCAAAGAAAGTGAATGGTATCCCGGGCTGCATTAGGCAAAGTATTGCCAGCAGGTCGAGGGGAGAGACCCTTCCCCTTCACTCAGCACTGGCCAGGCCACAGCTGGAGTAATGTTGGCTCCCCAGTGCAAGAGAGGAATGGACATACTGAAGAGAGTTCTGTGAAGGGCCATAAACACGATGAAGGGACTGGACCATCTCTCCTGTAAGGAAAGGCTGATGGAACTGGGATTGTTCAGCCTGGAGAAGAGAAGGCTCGGTGGATCTCATCAGTGTATATGAATACCTGAAGGGAGGGTGCAGAGGCGATGGAGCCAGACTCTTCCTGGTGGTGTCCAGTGACAGGATCTGAGGCAATGGGCACAAACTGAAACACAGAAGGTTCACTCCAAATTTTTCACTATGGGGGTGACAATGGGCACAGGTTGCCCGGGGAGGTTGTGGAATCTCCATCCTTCTAGATATTCAAAAGACATCTGACCATGGGCCTGGGCAAGTGGCTCTGGGTGGTTGTGCTTGAGCAGGGATTTGGAGAAGATGACTACCAGAAGTCCCTTCCAACCTGAACCAGTCTGTGATTCTGTGGTGTTTGTGGTGAGGAATAAGTCTGGGGATTTTTTTCAAATAGTTAGTACTGAGACCTTCATTTATACTGTGTCTGTAGAAATGCATTTTTTGAAAAAAAAAAAAAAAAAGTGCTTTCAAGTTTCCCAGTATCTATTTACTTCTTTAAAAAAAAAAAAAGCTTCTCCTTATTGTATAATTGTATGATACTAGTATGGCTTTCAATTTGAGGGACCTATACATGTATTTGACCTTAAATATGGACTTGAGGATTTGCTGACTAGTGACAAGCATACCCTTAAAGTGAAGAACATACACAATCGCTTTGCCATTCAAAACCAAACCAAACCAAACCAAACCACTGTGTTACACTGTCTTGTTAGGGGAATCATTCTACATTTTCTTCTGTTGAGTGTGCCTGCAACTTGTCTTATTATTTCTGTACCTATTTTCACATACTGAAAAGCAATGACTGTCAAATGTTTTCTTCTCTGTTTGCCTTTTTTTTTTTCTATATACATTTCACTTCACCTGTTCATTTGACTTCATTACAGAAATTCACTGTGCATATATGCACTGTGCATATCTTAACACTGCAGAAAACAGAGCAAGGAAGGAATGCTGTTGCTTAAATATTTATATATTGTTTCTTCAAGGTAGTATATTACACCTATGATTTATACCCTGCATCGATTGCCAGCTGATTTTTAAGGTGGTCATGAAAAGCTGAGGCCCAACTTCCCAAGAGAAACTGTCACACTCTTTTCTGATACCTCAGGAATGACAGTTTCCTCTGCTCTGAAGAAGCTCATGCATTAAGACTCTTTTAAACACACAGCCAAACACTTCTCCCTGTGTGAGGCAGGGGAACTGAATAAAAAGGGACTACAGAAGGCAAAGGATGAGCTTCATTTCAGTAGCTTGCTAGTTTTTTCACTGCTGCGTTTATTTAACAGAAGTACAGTTATCATTCTGCACTTGAACCATCCTACAGGAATTTAAAAATAAATATGAATAGCCACATTCTTTGAAAGAATATCATGAAAAGGTGGGGAATTTTTTTAAAGATTTAATTCACTGGTATATTTATGGCCTTGTGCTATGCTTTGAGCATAAACAGCAAGACTTCACCTTTACAATTTTCAGATGAATATTAACAGAAACAAATCAGAAATGAGGACATTCCCACAAAGAAAGGCCATTATGTCCTTCACTGGCTCTCTAGCTAGGTCATGGATGTAGCTTCTATTTATCAGAACCTTCTTGCCATCTCTTGGGTGTTTCATTTTCAGTGATATTCAGAATTATGTACTCAGTAACTGCCGAAGGTCAAAGATCAATATACAGAGCAGCAGAACATTGTGCAAATATCTAACTGTGTAATCACCGTAGATTTTAAAATAGATTTTCTGTGTCTCTCAGCTGCCTAGCTACATGAAAGTAGTTAAGAAAGCAAAGAAAAACAGTTGACACTGACAATCCACTCATTTAGCTTAAGCTACTACACATAAAGAAGTTCTTCTCCAATAAAAGCAAACACAAGCATCTGAACATCTAGTAAAGAGATTTTAGAAGTGCCAAATAACCTTGGATTCCTTTTTACCTTTGTAAAATGTAAGTAAGCAGTTCAAACACATATTGAAGCATTGGCACTGACATCCTTCTACTTGAAAATTGATCTGTGAGTTTAACAGCGCAATGCATACAATGATATGGTGACATTTGTGGATATATGGCATCAGCCTAACATGCCTTATTTGAAAGAGTCCTGATTAGTATGCAGCTGATCCAGTTTCAAAATGGTATATGTGTTTCCCAGTACTGGGAAACCATACTTCTTCAAATCTACCTTCCAGAACCAGGATTACTAAAACACTCATAATCTTCCCTTTAGTACTCCTCCATATGGAAAGTTTCCATAAAAATGTACCACACCAGGCACTTCATATGGATGATAAAGCTGCTGAGAACATTTTGGAAATTCAGTGAAAACATAAAATATTCACTCTTTTGAGTACACAGCAAAATAATTCAAATTTTTATTGCCTCTGTGCAGCACAGGTTCTTTACAAACCAAAGACAATTTTTTCTACAGAGAAATGAAGAAAACCTCAAGCATGATCATAATTTCCTAAATAAAAAGATGAGATACATTGAATACAAAATATGAAAGATAAGAAATCCAGTCTTACACATGGTGTCACAAGTTATTAGTCCTTAAGCCAATTTCAGAATGTTTAGGGTTTTTTCAGGGTGGGGGGGACTTTTCCCCCTTCAAAACTCCTGTTATATCAGACTATTTATTTTGCCAATAAATAACATCAAACCTGTGTTTAGAATCAAAAGTCTTTACTGAAATATGAATTTTCCAAAATGTCATGGAAAGGCATTTTGGTCCATCACTCAGAATTGGGTAAGTATGTAAGCACATGCCTGTGACCACAGAAGGCCAAGAACAAAGTTTTGTTACAAGCTCTTTCAAAAATACATGGTCCTTCCCCAGCTCAGACTAACACCTTTTTCTGCTTAAGTTCTCAATACCTTTAACTGCTCCACATTAATCTATAGGACATTGCAAAATGGTAGTGTGCAGTGGTCAGATACCCCTTACACTAGAATCAATAATCAGGGAGGTGGCGGGTCGTATGCAATAGGAGAGCATTCCTCCTGCATTAAACAGATGTTTCTCTGTCTTTTGCAGCACTTTGTATCCTCTGCAAATGAGAGTAGTGAAAAGTGCTGAAGGAGCAGCTGACCTTTCTCTGCTCCATAGTAGCAAAGAAATGGCAGAAGGAATATGAACGGAAACAACACAAGGATCAATCCTGCAAGACACAGATATTTTGCTGAAGTTGTTGAGTGCTGTTGCTAATCTCAGCTACAAGTGAAAGTGCTCAACAGCAGGGACAGAATTGGGCCTTTCCAGAACTCTAACAATGTAATAGGAAAGATTTGCTAGAAAGAAAGCATCTTCATAAATTGAAAAAGAGCACACAGGATGGAAAAAGACATGGTATTTTGAGAACAAAGTGCCATTAAAAGTGGCACCAATAAATAACATGAAGTTTATAGAAGGGGAACAAAACATAGTCAGGGCTCACAACAGTAGTTTTTTCATGTATATAAGAGGCGTGTCCTATTGGAAGACCACTAATGATTAATAAACTCTAGCTGACTATCTACAACATCCAAAAATCCAGGCTTGTTAATGACTTTAGATTAAAACAGAAAATACTCTGTTTTGTGAAGGAGATAAAGGACATGATTCACCTGTCACATCAAATCTTCCATTGTTTGACTCTAATGACTTTAATAGGCCAGTTCCTTGTTTGCACTGCTGGCACTGGAAAAAAGACCGTTGCTCAGTAATTCTGTAGGACAGAGAACGCAGATGTATTTTACACATATCCATGAGTTGCCATACAATATCTTTTCTATGACATTTTTCTGTATGTATCTCTAAGCTTTAGAACATATCATTTGTTGGAGATTGGAGATGTGGATAAAATCCTCTCAACCTGGATTTTAAAAGGGAGTTGGGCTGCAGGATAGAATCTAGTTGTGGGTCTGGAACATTCATCATATGTGGTGAAAGCAGCAAGGCAAATATCAGGGCATTTGACACAAGGTTCTTCTGTGTCATCTTTTTCACTCAAGTCAGCCTCACTCCTGTGAACAGAATAACATCTAGGAAAATAAAAAAAAGCTTATTGAAGACTGCAATGAGCCTGGTTTTCTGGAATGGAAGAAAAAAAATGCTCTCATGAATAGATCTTTTTCTGAGAAGGGTTCAGGTTGCTTCCCTTTACGTTGAGTTAGTGAGTGTCACAAAATGAATGAACTTGTTCCAGGCAGTTGGGCTTCACTGGCCCAGTAAATGACATGCTTTAACCTTTCTTTGACCCTAAGGGACATATAACAAGATGTAGGTCCTTATTAGTCATTCAAGTGAATTTCAGCCAAAAAAATATCCTCTCAATATTTGCAAAGAGATGTGTTAGCAAGCTAACATGATATTTCCCTTGGTTTATTTTGCACTTGTTCAGCAGCTAGGTATTGAGTAAAACTGTTGCCTGTGTTTGAAAAAAGGTAATACAAACTTTTAATTTACAGAACATCTCAGTCTGATTCTCTTACCAATATTAGACTGTGACAATTCTTAATCAAACCTCCCACAGGGTACAAATAAACGCAAGATTTCAAGCAGTCTGTGTGTGCCTTCCTACAGACAGTAGTCTGGATAGCATCCACTTGTAATTACTGAATATTTTTGGTATCTTGCATTTCTAATTCTGACCAGCTTGAGAAAGCATAAGAACAAGATATTCTAGAACTGCAGATACATAAATCATGTGAAGGCAACAACCAGAAACTGTTACCTACTGATAGTTATAGTCATTTAGGTTTATTTATTATGTTAATACTCCAAGCCAGTTAATCCTACCATTTCAGGACAGATTAACAGCATCTACTGTTACTACTTACTACTTGCCCACATGCTGTATCTACCTACTTGCCACTATCTAACTGTGGAGGTTCTTGGAGAGTCAATGCAAAGATGATGGATAACCATACCTTAGACTTGACGTTTACTTAGTGCTTTTAAATCAGCTCTTTATCCTTCCATTCAAGGCTGTTTATTCTCTAAGTGATGCAAAAATATTTCGTGTGTCATTCTCTTCAAGTGTTCACTGAAATGTTATGCTTTTCTAATCTTATGCTTCTTTTTCTGGGAACTGTGATTCGATCACAGCTAAGCAGAGGGATACTCACTTATGTTATATGTCTGTATTCCAAGAGAATGCGTTTTTCAAAATGCCCTGCCAAAAATATTCTTCTGATATATACTTCCTTTTTTATATCTAGGCTAAATTAAAGAATGTAGTGACAAGTGTACCATATAACCAAAGCTTGGCATGTTAAGCATATTAAATAGTAAGCTGTTTCTTAGGGTCATGCAATGTTATTAAAATATTACAGGAATAAAAAATCAATACTTCTGTGGAAGGAAGAAGAGTTAGGGTATTGTGGAATTTATAGAGTTTTTTAAGTTAGAAAGTTATAAATTTAGGAACTTTTAAATTCTTTCTTCTTTCTTTCTTCACGTGGATCTAAATCTTTTCATCTATCCTTTTACCAAAGGGATTTTGATATATATTACCAAATATATATCTGATAATTGAATTATTTTAGCTGTCTCATGAATTAAATGCACTAAAAATAAATGCAGTTTTAAAGTCAGTATCTCATATTTAGATTCATTTCAGCATTTTACTGAGATGCATGATTAATTTCAAAATCTACTCTGAATCCGTGAATCCTTTAAGTCACTCCAAATAGACACTCTTTGTTCTATTTTTTGTGGAGAAAAACAGGTTTTTTTGTTGTTTATGATTCATCAAATCTATTTTAAAAGTCAACGGCAGTAAGATATGAATCAACCCCGAGTTCCATTGACTATGTTAACTAGATTGGCTCATTCAGATAGTCTGTGTTATAGATGTTTTCAGAGTTATGACAAACTAAGAAATGTCTCTGGTGTATTAAACACAGGCACAGTCTAAGTCCTTATAGTTCCAGTAGTATTGAAATGTAAGATTCTGAAAATACTAACTTGCAATCTCAGAAATTATTTTCAGCTCTTGTACATAGAGTATATCTAAAATACTAATCTTTTTGCTTTTCATTTCACAATACTTTTTAAGACCAAGTTTTTTCCCTTTGACTTGACAACATACCTTTCAAACATATTCTCTCTTACTTAGGAAAATAGCCTTCCCGTTATTCTTCCTAATGCTCACTAGCTGAAACAAAACGGCACTACTGAGTACTCCAGGTGCTGTCCCAGCCCTTGATCTGACCACATGATGTTCATTGTATCATTCCATTTGCATCCTCTTCAGGGCACAGAGTTGAAATTTTTTTATTATCACCCCTTTCATTTTTTACATTGCCTTTTTTACATTTTCTCTTCCCTCTGATTCATTTTGGTATCTTCTCAGGTATCCATAATGTTTTTCATATTTAAATGTTCTTTTATTTCTCAAGAAAAGCTAGTAAAACAACCCACTTCAGTACTGCAACTCACTGAAGTAATAAAAAACATTTTTCTGTAAGATCTGGAAAATTCAGTCTGTTTTTCTTCCCCAATTTTGCAAAATCTCCCCAGATTCAAACATTCCCATAGTGGTTACTTAATTCAAATTTGATTTTGAAAACTGCTTGGTTTTTACTTGTTTTATAAAATTATGTAGTTTATTTAGTTACAAGAGAAAGGGGTTATGGATAAATGTAGCAGGCATATCCTGCTATGGGTGCTATTTACAGGCATAAGCAGGATGATGGATGTTATAGCATATTTTAACATTGAAATAAAAAGAAACTTAGACAAGCAACCAGAGAGCATAACAAAGAAAATATTTGCCTACTGGTATCTCCTGATACTTGGATCTCATTGCATGCTTTATTATTTCCTATCACCATTTCCCCTTTATGCATCTCTGCCTTTTTTTGATTTTACATCTTTCAGACAAGATATGAATTAAAGTGAACTTTAATGTTGTGTGCTAACTTTATGCTTTGAAGAAGCCTAGCAAATTTTAAGTATTATTGCATCAGAGGTATATGATAACTGTTAATAATAATGAGAAAGAAGTATGTGAATGAATATGAGATTCTCATCAGGAATGTTTTGTAATACAAACAGTAAACAGAAAAAAAATCATAGAGCTTGAAAATAACAGCTTCAACAAGCAGATGGCTTAAACCATTGAAACAGACTTGCTATATTATGAAGATACAGGAATAACAGAAGTTACAATTACTAAATTAATAAAATTAGACTATTTGTTTAAATTATGCTATCATTAACATATTAAGACTGTTATTAATTTATTCGTCAAACCAGCAATAACAATAACAATACCAATAGCAGTAGCGATAGTAGTAATTCAAACTGCCTTCCATCAAACCTGTCAATATACTATATAAAGTCCAGAATTACCTCAGGAATTCCTATCATAGAACCTGGGTACAGGGATTTTCTTAAGCATTTATGGTCAGATTCTGTAATATCCAGCATTATCTCATGTATTTCATGTGAGGAATAGATGCAACAGTAGGGTAAAATCCATCATAAGCTTTATTATTACAATACTTAACCAATGCTATTGTTGATATTTTGTTAAAACTTTCAGAAAGCCCTGTAGAATTATGATGATATTTATGATATGTCGTGCTTTTTTTACCCCATGACTGATGCACCTTTGACAAACTTAATGAAGGTCAAATAAAATAAGTTTCTTGCACATTCAGTTAAGGATTGACATTACCTAAATCTATTGCAAAAATGAAGGAACTGAACTATTTCAGATTAATTAGTCTGATGATCATCTACTATTGCACAATTTGGAAAGCGTTAAATTGCTTGTAATCATATCAAAATCATATTGCCAATTACTTGCAATCATAAAAAAACTACATATTTTCTCCTTTCCTATTACAGAGACATGTGTTTGTGATTTAGAGCTTAATTTGTTGCTGCTTTATTCCTCTTTTACAGTACTAAGACTCTAATGAAATGAAATTAAAATAACACACTTTGCTTCAGCACGGTTCTCAAATATGTGACTAAATTTCAGCAGTCAGGTAAATATCATGCTGAATCAGAACTTTTATTCACAGAGTCTGCTTTAACTCAAAGGTGTTCTGTAAAAAAAAAAAAAATCCACTTTGGAAAAAGTACAAGCTTAAAGCAATGTGTATTACCGGATGCTGTCAGAAATAAAAGAATATCTATTGCAGGCTCAGGGAAATCAATCACTGTGAGTTCCTGCCATACTTGCCCCCTCGCAGCGTGTAACACGTGCTAAACCCAAGCAGTCAAGCACATTGTACTGCTCACAAGAGATGTTCGAGAACATTGTCGCATGTAGAACAGTATAATGTTAAATATCCTACATCAACCTTGTTTTTTTGGAAAATAACAACTCTTTGTGTAAGGAAGACACAAGTTTGGCATCTTGTGGGACAACTCAAGAGGCTGAGCAGTAAGTGACTGCTGAATATTGCATGAACTTACAAATGTGGCCCAAAAGCACCAGTGTAGCAGCAACACAACCTTTAAGATTGAAGGAACTTAAACTACTTCTCATTTCACCAGCTTTTTTAAATATTTCTAATGATTTTTTTACACTCTCCCCATTTTTCTTCTCCTGCTTTCACCCTCTGACATAGTCGAGTCCTGGCTTTGTGTTTTGTACATACATACACAGATGCAAACAGACTCACAGACGTTTTACACAGATTCATTCTACTATTCAATTTCCTTTGTTACAGAAAATAAATGGACTACTATTTTCAGCAGAATTGTTGTTTCGAGTGTTAGCAACCTGAAAAAAAAACAAAAAAAACCCACATATCCTACAGTTCAATACTTCCTTATAAAGTGGGCCCTCACTTGAGAACAGAAACAGAAAGATGACTGACTGGAACTATAATTCAAAATCATCATGGATTCAGATTACATTGGTGCCAAGGTACCAGACAGATTGACCGTTTGAGGCATTTGCTTGGCCAGTCCAGCAGTGTAGATGAGAGCATTTTAGCAATTGTGATCTCCCAAAAGAAATCTAACAAAGGATAAAACTGGAATAAAACAATATACGTATATTTCAAGTAATCAATCAGGTGGTTTTATTAATGAAATATAACTAGCTGGGCCTGAAGTTCTTGCTTTATGCCACTCCAAGGGAGACTAAGAAATCCAGAACTATTGATCTGAAGGCTTCTTGTTATTTTATTAATATTTTTACCTGAAATGTCTGCATTCTGAATGCACTTAAGGTTTCCAAGGCACATATGGGAACTAGTTGTCACTATCAAAATGATATAAACAGTAGAAGACCATCTATTTACCAAGCCCTAATGGGCTGCATGTGATGGTCACACTCACACACTCACACACTCACACACTCACACACATGATGCAGGTTACCTACCTGAGGTCCCAAGGGCCTATAGCATTTCTGTCTTCCATTGCCTGGTAGGTTGTATCAATGTCAAGGGAACATTTGCAATAGCTAAGCTCTGTGTTGAAGCCAAATGACAAAAATAAATCCACTGTATTAACTATAGGAGCAAGAGGGATTTAGAAATGGAATTGGCAAAGAAAGCTTTGACATGTAAAGCAGAAAAGAAATGGAAATAAGCTCCTCATCACAGACCAGTGTGAGAGGAAAAGAAAGGGTTGCATAGCCCAAATTTGAAAAGGAACATTTTGTGTACTATAACATATAAAAATGTAGACTCATAGAATCCATTGCTCCATCTGCAGATTATGAGCCGACTGAGAGCTCATGGATAAGGATTAAAAAGAAGGCAGAAAATATGACATTGTAGTGGGTGTCTGCTACAGGCCAGCTGACCAAGAATAACAAAAGGATGAAGCTGTCTACAGACAAATAGAAGCAGCCTCATCTCCACAGGCTTTGGACCTCATGAAGGATTTCAACTACTCCAGTATCTGCTGGAGGGACAATATAGCAAGACATAAGCAATACAGGAGGTTCCTAGAATGTATCAATGACCAATTCCTCCTCCACATGATAGAACATCTAACAAGGAAAGGTAGTCTTCTGGACCTCATACTTACCAACGAGGAAGGGCTCAGTGAGGATGTGAAGGTCAAAGGCATCCTTGACTGTAGTAGCCATAAAATGGTGGAGTTTGGGAACCTGAAGGGAGAAAGAAGTATAAGAAGCAAGTTGACAGCCCTGGACTTCAGAAGAGTAGACTTTGGCCGCATTGAACATCTGCTGGGGAAAGTCCTTGGGATAAGACCCTGGGGCAAAAATGGGCCCAAGAAAGCTGGTTAATAGTCAAGGACTACCTCCTCTAAGCTCAAGAACTGTCCTTCCAATGAGTCAAAAACACCAGGAGGCCTGCATGGATGAACAAAATGCTCCTAGCTAAACTCAAACACAAAAAGGAAGCATACAGAGAATGGAAGCAAGGTTGTGTATGTAACCTGGGAGGAATGCAGAGACATGATCTGAGCATCCAGGGATGAGGTTAGGAAAAGTAATGCCCAACTGGAATTGAATCTGACAAGGGATGACAAATGATCTGGCAAAGACAAGAATGGTTTCTATTAGTACACAGGTGGCAAAAGGAAGGCTAGGGAAAATGTGGACCCACTGCTGAGACAGCAACCTGCCTACACACAACATGGAAAAGGCTGTTTTACTGAATTCCTCAGTCTTTATTAGTAAGACCAGCCTTCAGGGATCCCAGGTTCAAAACACCAAGGAAAAAGCCTGGAGCAAGGAAGACATGCCTTTCATAGGGGGTCAGGTCAGGAAGTCCTTAGCAAACTAGATGTGCATGAACCTGTGGGCCCTGAGTTGTGGGAGGTACCCATGAGTCATGAGGTTGCTGGCTAATGTTATTACAAGACCACTTTCTATAAATCTTTCATTGATCGTGGTGGCTGGGAGAAGTGCCCAAAGACTGGGCAAAACCAAATGTCACTCCTATCTTCAAGAAGGACAAGAAGGAGAATCCAGGGAACTACAGGTCAATCAGCACCACATTGATCCCTGGGAAGGTGATGATTTCTAGGCACATGAAAGACAAGAAAATCATCAGGAGTAGTCAGCATGGATTCACTAACAGGAAACCATGGTTCAGCAACTTCTGCATTGAAGTGACTGGCCTGGTAAGTGAGGGCATTGCAGTGGATATTGTCTACCTGGATTTCAGTAAGGCTTTGCACACTGTTTGCTTTAAGATCCTCCTGGCCGAGCTGTTGATGTATGAGTTGGATGAGCAGACAGGGAGGTGGATTGAAATCTAGCAAAATGGACAGACCCAAAGTATCATGATCCATGGTACAAAGACTAGCTTGAGGTCAGTAACAAACGGTGTAACCCGGAGGTCAATAGATGGTCAAATGCTGTTCAACATCTTCATTATTGACCTGGCAAATGGGACAGTGTCCCCTAGCAAGTTTGCTGCTGATACAAAACTGGGAGGAGTGGCTGATATACTAGAGGGTCATGCTGCCATCCAGAGGGACCTTGACAGGCTGGAGAAATGGGATGACAGGAACCTTGTGATGTTCCACAAAGGGAAGTCCTGCACCTGCGGAGGAGTAACACCATGCACCAATAAATCCTGGGGTACACCCAGCTGGAAAACAGCTCAACAGAGAAGGACATGGGAGTCACAATGGACAACGCTTGACAATGAGTCAGCAACAGAGCCTAAGAAAAAAGGGCTACCTGCCTGTTGGGTTGCATTATGCAGACCATTGCCAGCATCCAGGGTCATGATCCACAAGTTGAAACAGTTATCCAGCCATGTCTCTCCAATTTGCCTGTACAGATACTACAGGAGACTGTGCCAAAAATCTTGCTAAATTCAAGGTAAATCCCATCCACTTCTCTTCCCTCATTCACAGAGCTACACCACCTTGTCATGGAAGGCAATCAGGTTGGTCAGGTATGACTTACCCTTGGTCATGCTGGCTGTTTCCATTTAGGTGGTCCCTCATCTGCTTTGCCATAGCTTCTAGGGAGATTTATTTCTTAACATTCCTAGAGACTGAAGAGACAGACTGGTCATTACCCAAGGGTAAGCTCAATGTCTGCCTTTTTCTCTCCATCAGAAATCTTTTTGAGTCATCATAAATTTTTGAAAATGATGAAAAGTAGGCTCACAGCTGTATCAATAATCCCCTCAGCACCCTTGGATTCATTTTACCTGGTTCCATGGACCTGTGTATGCTTATGTTGCTTAAGTGATTCTTAATTTGATTTTCCTCTAATGTGGATAATACTTCACTCCTACAGATTGTCACCAGCTGCATAAAGCTGGGAATCTAAGGGTATACTTTAACAGTAAAAATTTCACTTATTTTAGAAATTGTAAGGGAAAAAAATTAAGAAAACAAACTGGTGCACAGATTGTGTTTATTCTTCATGATTATATGCTGCCATGCGAGAGTCATCATAGCAGTTAGAGAAGGTGTAAAGAATATACATCCAAAAAAGAATTTGTGATGTAAAAGAATGAAAATAAATGCAACTAGTACAATTAGTGGACTCATTGCATGTCATCCTTATTTTGGCATGAATCTCTTTACATTATGCAAAACAAAGGCAGTCACAGATGTCACAGATCTCTTATCCCTCAGACTGTGTTCTACTTGGCATAAATCACAATGTACTTTTAAATATTTAGAGACTAGAATTTCCCAGACAATGATCATTTGCTATAACATACAGGAGAGAAATCAAAACTATTACTATTATTTTAGCCTTCATTCTGTTATCATAACTCCTGTGTGCGAATTAAAAACTTCTTAGTAGAGTAGACAGTGTGAAGAGACATTCAGTTCTTCAATAGATAAATTTGAATCTATTGATAATGGTCAAGAACATCACTTGGATGAAAATCCCTCCTTTGACAGTTTATGGCCAAATAGAGAAAATATGTCAAAAGGCTGCAAATAAGATTAAGAAATTAACCTCTCTAAATCTACTAGGATTTGGATCCACCTTTTTGACTTCTGCTGTCAGCCCCTCACATATTCTTGCTTTTGCTTTTGTGAAGAATCATCCCTAGCATTCTCAAGGTTGACTCAGTTTAGTACTGAACATAAATAAGCAGTATTTTCCCCAGAAATTTATTAGGTTAAAAGAGTAGATTTTATGATTATTTCCAGATATTTTTTTTCAGTTAGAGGTGGCTACAAAAACAAAAAAATCCTGTAAAAAATGTTATTTTCTTGTAATGAAAAATATTTGCAGAAATTTGTCATAATGATCACAAAATCATTGTCAAAGGGAAGTCTTTTGACTTTGTCATTCATATCACTAGTGAAAAAACATTTCATTTTACTAATGCAAAAATATTGTTTCACATTTATTATTTCATATTCATTTTGTGTATGAACATGTCTTTTAGTTTTTCAGAATCAAATCTTTCATGTTTCTGAACAGATCTTTTTGTTGCGAATTTCATTCCAGAAAAAGGCTTAAGATTGAGCTCTTCATTTCAGTTTGCAACAACAACAAAAAAAAAAAAACAAAACCAGAAGCTTGATTTTTTTACTTGCTTTATTTGCAACCAAATTATATCTAGCAAATGCATGGCAAAATAGGTATTCCAAATTTTTCTCAGCTGGCAGCAGGGAGAGATGCAGCTTTACCTTCATCTCAATTCACCCTTTCACGTACTCAAATTCCACTGCTGTGTAGATCTGTAGATGTACCAGAAAGGTTTAGTATTCAGCAGTTAGGACCTTTAGGATCTGTCTAGCTGTCTAAGGTTCAGTAATGCCTGTGGAGTTTCTAAACAATTGTCAGTTTCCCAGTGAACTACACTTGAACACAATTTGCCAGAGAGGGACTAACACCATTCCTTTGGCCATTATGGGCAGGGGTTTTGATACCATTCCAGGAAACCTTGCCACTGACAGATTGCTGATAGTTCTGGGAATAAAGTTCAGCTCCAGTACACTGGGCTTCCCAATACCTTAATGAAATTCCTGGAAGTGCCTTTTTTAGATAGAAGTACTTAACAGAACGACATAAAAACATGAAAATGCAAGTAACATAACTGAAATAGGGCATGTTTTTGCAAGTGCCTCAAAGTTCAGGGACATGGTACTGAGAATGCCACTAAACTATTTCCATATCAGTAGCTTATTTTCTAAATGCAAAAATGTATTTGAAAACAAAGGCATTAGAGACCCATCCATCAGTTACAGAAATATTCAAGCCAATAGCTTAGGTTTTCTAGATGGATTAAGTTAGCAGTGTCTGAACATCTGCACACCTCAAAAGCTTATATGATGTATCCTCACTATAAGTTGACAAAACTACCCTTCACTATTTTGCTGTTGGGGAGTTAAAGCATAATGAGGCACTAGGCACTTGTCCTGATGCTGCCTTTATGTACGATGATATTCAGTGTTCACAGCACATATATACTTCTTACTGGAAACTACCGAACCCCATATCAGCTTGAAAGCTGCAGAAGAGAGAAGGATTCATCATAGGGCTCTAACATCTTGGGTGTGCGCACAAATATTAAGGCACTACACAGAATGTCTATGCTGACCTGTTTCAATTTGCGGTGTCAATTAGGAGTGCCTTAAGGATGGATACTAGTTCATTTCTTGCTTGGGAGACGTAGAGGAATGCCTATGTTTTGCCCCCACCAAGGCTTATGGGTCATAGCTGTTCGACATCTCCAACAGTAGATGATTCGAGGCACAGTCTGGAAAATTCCATCAGGCACCAAGGCAATTTTATTCACTGGTTGATAACTAAATTGGATTTAGGTGCTGGAAATTCTTATCTGAACCCTATCAAGCTTAGGTATCTAGTCCAAGGCAATCTGCTACGCTTACTGTAAAGAAAAGATTTGAAGCAGTGTCTCTCAGATCTGAAGAAAGCCTCTTCAGACTGTTAGATCAGACATCTCAAAAGTGATTACATGCTGAGAAGTTCTACCATGTCAAAACGTCTGCTGCCACCTGAAACATTTTCAGAGAAGTATTCTGAAAAACGCAGATATCTGCATAGTTGGGGTGATAAATTCTCAGATTTAAAGAAAGGATGCTGTGTGCAATTTGCTGCTGCAATAAGGTATGGTGCAAAGAGGACTGTTAAGGGAACTACCACACACAAGGCTGAGGAACAGAACTACATAAACATCTTGCAGACTGGCCTCAAAAAATCTTAAGTGGGTTCCACTCACAAGGTTAAATTGAGAAGAGGTGTTGAGTATGGCAAAGGGAAGTCTGGTAGGAACCTTTTTGTCTTAGAAAATATACCTGTCCTTGGAAGAGGTGTGCAGGAAAACTTGATATTTTTGTCTTCCTGTTCAGGGAGCAGGAAAACTGATGAGGCAGGCAGACTTACACACAAGGCAAACAGGGTGAGCTGTGCCAGGTACACCAGTGGTTACAACTTGTGTTCTTTTAACCCATTTTGCAAAAAGGTATTGTTCCTGGTTTTCTATTCTGTCCATCTAACAATATGGTGAACATTATTTGGCACTTGCATAGCATATGAATTTCAAAATCCCTGTACTTTTCCATTTCTATCACATGTAATTTCTTTAATGTATATGTCTTAAGTTCAGTGTGTACAACTAAAGAGATGCAGCCACAGAAATTAATCATTCTGGGGAAAACTAGGGGCCAGGGACATTAATTGAAACCATGCAAAGAGTTTTGCCAAACAAAAAGCCGCAAGTGGTTCAGTCACAGAGAGATGGGAGTGAAAGCCAGATCCTGACAGCAAGATGCAGCTCTGGACAATGGAGAGTGCTGAGTGGGATATTTCTTCTGGAAAGGCCAATTGTGAAACATCACGGTGGAGTACTTTATAAGCTCTTTAAAAAGAACTAGGCATTTCCATTCTCCTACAAAGTGGCCCAAACTCTGCTACTTAATCATATTGCATCAATTCATAATTAGAAGATTTATTTTGCAGCCATAGTAATTGCATGAGACTTTTTGTTTGTTCCCCATTACTGTTGTAAACAAAGGTCAAAAATCTGTTGCAAAATTTTGGGGACAAATGAAACAGGTCAATCACTTCTCCAGCAGTACTTCACATTAGCCTCCACTGTTTCCACAATTCTAGTTCTAGGTGGGCTTTTGTTGAATTCTGCCTATATATATACTTATTGAGACTGGAATTCAGTATAGTAAAAGTCTGATGAAACTAGTTTACTTTTTAAGAAGTAATCTCAATGCTTTTATACCTATTCTGTTTTTTTTTATATAGGCAGAGGAACCCTTAATAGATATGCCAAGTTCTTTAAAAAACAATGTTGGAAGAAGCAAAGGAATGTTCATGAATAGATAATTAAATTTAGGGTCTATAGTCATTGTAATTATATTTACTTTGCTTATCAGAGACATTGGGAGTTGCATCAATTTATTGAGAGCTTGACAGGTTTTATCTAAGAGCATTTTATGATCTTGATTAAGGTCATATATTAAACCCTTCCTTGAGGTAATACATATTCCTAGGTTATTTAACATGGAAAGCAAGGTCTGTTACTGAGCTGAAAACAGGCAGAACGCATTCTGAAGGAATAATTTTGTATAGGACAAGAACATCCACAGACACACACCCCCCTGCAAGTTAGAGCTAGGGTTTAAAAGAGAAAAAAAAAAAAAAAGTTGTTTAATATTTTGGGTTGGGGGAACAGAGGGCTAGAGAAAAAACCTTCCAAGTATTATCTTGATTTAAATCAATATTAATTTTCTTTATTTTACAATGTGTTTCTAGAAGTCCAGCAGCTTCTAGGATCTAAAGAAAATTTAATAATTTTATCAGGAGAAAAATAAGCTGTCTTTGCTTTTTGCTTTTTTTTTTTCTGACATCCTGTCTTGCCACACACTAACAAATATGACAATAGCTGTCAGAGTCAGTGGTGTAAAAATGCCCAACTCACTTAGTTTGTTGGAGGATAGAAATATTCACACAGGGAATCCACTAATATTTAACTTTAGACTGATGTTCCATTACTGCCCACAGCCATGTTGCACATCTTTGTAAAAATGAACTGGTTTTCTTTTTTCATTGCACCAATGCCATTCCAGAATGAAATTCCACATCCCAAGTATTTCCTCTTTCTTCTTGCTGGATCCCCTCATGCATTTTGTCATCACATATGATGACCATAAAGGCCCTAGTTTACTAAACCGGATTTGCACAGTACAAACCATGTGTTTGCATGGAGATTACATTAGCACATCTGTCCTAAGGGGTGAGGGGGCACCTAGCTCCTCCTGTGAACTGGCTGTGTAGCTGCTGTGAATTCAGGTCTCAGTGATACAAGTCAGGGATGTAACATACCAAACTGTTCTTCCCAGTACCGATATCAAACCACTAAAATAGCTCACTTTCTTGATTCTTTTTCTGAAAAAAAAAATGGAGTGCAAAGAAGAGGGTATTCCACTGTCCCTGTGTTTGCTTTTTTAAAAATATTGAAAGTCCTTCATATTTTGGAGGTGGAAGTTTGATTGATTACAACTGGCCCTTTGTTCCTGTCGACATGTTATTGAGCAAACTTGTAAGGCAGTCAGGTTACACACACTCCCACTGCTCTGGTATTTACATCTCTCTGTTGCGGTAGTAGACATACCTAAGCCATCAACAGTTTGAGCGTAGCTGTACACAAATGTTGACATGTGCATACAATATGAATGTTAAAATCTTAACAACCGTATTTCAAACAGCAGCAGTAGTGAAGTGTCATCTTAACATTTTTAGTAGCTGTCCTTGAATGATATTTTTGCAATGTTTTCTCACCAGAGTCCTTTCCAGTTGATTGCTTTCCCCCTGCCCCAAACACAGCACTCCATAATATGTACCGCTGAGAAATAGAAGGGTGATATAAACACTAATATGCATACTCTTGGATAGAGTAGTGCTCTGGGTATACAAATATGCCTTTCTAGCACAGATTTGAGGCTAATTAAATATCAGTTGTGTTGTAAAACACTCAGGATCATTCTGCGTTTAAGTGTTATCAAGACTTTTTAAAGCTCTCAAAGCAGCACTAAACAGAGGAACGTACGCATTTAAAGCACTGTTCTCTTTTTCTCATTTTCTACTGAGGTCTCTTGGTTATTTAACTTTTAGAAAGAAAGATTGCAGTGGGTATTCCTTCCTTGAACATATTTTGCAGCTGTCCAGCTTTAATTGGTAAATTCAACTAAGATAGAAGTAGTAGAGTGGTGAACAAACACCAGAAGAGAAGTGATAGTGTGAGAGCCTTGATAAGCATATTGAGAAGCAGCTGATTATTAGTAGTTCACAAAAATCTTGCAGATCTTCATTCTTCAGTGTTGTGAAGGGAGGCATTTTGCTAAGAGACTAATTAATCATTTGCAAACCACATGGAATGAACTTATACCTTGCTAGTAATGCACACACATGAATTCTTTAGCACAGTTATTCTCATGGAAGATTAATAATTCAAGGATAAATGTATTGCTTTAATATTGTTCTTCCCTTGACATTCACTTAATAAAAACACAAATCATTGTTAGTATAACACAACAAATATTTAACACTAACTTTCAAGAGTATAGTTTCCTGTTGGTTTCACCAACAGGGATAATGCCTGAGAGAATTTATGCACATGATATGACCTATCAGAAGTATAACAATGCCTTAAACTGTTTTAATATATGCCTATATGTTAAGGAACAAAAAAGGTAGATTGCATTAATAAGACTATAATTCTTCTCTGGCTGTTTTTAGAATTTCTTAGCAGGAGGAATACTCAAACACTGTGTTCAGTTTGGGGGCCCTCACTTCAAGAGGGATGTAGAGGTGCTGGAGCTTGTCCAGAGAAGGGCAATAAAGCTGGTGAAGGGTCTAGAAAATAAGTTTTATGAGGAGAGGCTGAGGGAACTGGGGTAGTTTAGCTCAGAGAAGAGGAAGCTCGGGGGGGATCTTACTGCTCTTTACCACTCCCTGACAGGAGGCTGTGGGCAGGGGGGTCGGTCTCTTCTCCCAAGGAACAAGCGACAGTACAAGAGGAAACTGCCTCAAGTCG
>JAVJGJ010000057.1:89683704-89709058 GCA_035590215.1 Microhierax caerulescens
CTACCAATAGTAAATTACGATGATATTGTAACCGTGGCAAAAGCTGTTTATGGGAAGATATAAATATAGATGGTGAGGCTTGAATAAAGGGGGGGGCTATCTTTTCTTCTGTAACTGTCATGTTGTCCGTCTCTACTGCGACACTTTAGTACCTCTTTGTTGACTTGACTGATACACTGTGCATGTGTAGGCGCAAAAGGAAGGTAAAGCTCTTCCATGGACAATTGACTATATTATTCTGCTCTTCATGCTCCAGTAGCTATGTTACTTCACAGTGTTCAACCTTCTCAGGAAGTTATCATTTTGCCTTTAAAAAAAAAACAGTTGGCCATATTATTCTTAAGTATTTCTCATACTGAAATTGATTTCTGGCCATTAAGTCATTAATTCTTAAGTCATCCTGGACAGATACAAGTATTGTTGCAACTACTTTACAGCTGAAGAAACTGAGCTTAAGACTCAATTTAAGGTGATCAGCCTGAATTGCAGAGATGCTCCTACTCAGATACTACATTAGCTCCTGAAACCAATGGAAAACTTAACTGCTACAGAAGCAATCATTATTTGGGGTGGGATTAGAGTACCTTTACACACAGGAAGATAAAACCTTACTGTTTATGAATAGTGCATGGTTCACATTCAGTATTTCTATCAGGAAATCTTAAAGCACTGAACAAAGGGTGCCAGTGTAATTCTTCACATTATGTAAATGACATAACAGAAAATCAAGAAAAAGCCAGTCATATGTCTTAGTTTACCAATCTAACTGAGGGTGGACTACAGGTGCCTTGAGTCCTTTGACTGATAAAAAACACAGAAACCCTTAAAGAAACTGTCAAGGGAAGTAGTAAAGTAATGACATTCAGCAGGTTTATGCAGCGACTGTCTTCATAATACATATTTCCACTCCTTTTTTCACAAGGTCTGGAAAGAGTTAAAAATTACATGAAATCTTTATTAAATGTTTCCTTGTTAATCTATCATGTTACTTTAAACATTTCCCTAATAGTCATATCCTATTAGCAACCAACCACCCTCATTAATTCAATAGAAAAAATGTTTTATCGTATTGACAGTGTTTTTATTGAATTAGTGGAGAAGATTAATGGTAGTGTAATTTAATGGAAGCAGCTACTCAAATGTTGTTTAGACAACCTAGGCTTGCAAGGGAACTATTGTTCAAAATCATATTTGTCACTGCTTGACAACAGAACAGCCCAAATGTCAAAATTTCTTGTACATGTCCATAATCAAAAAATGGTACTTGTTATCTTTATGTGTTGCAACCTACTTTATAATATACACAGAAGAAAAGTGCAACAAAAGGTAAAGAAGTTCACCCATTAAAATGCTCCTTTTTGTCCCTGAGGATTTTCAAAGATTTTCAGTGTCTGCTCAAGGATAGAGGCAATATCTTGGATAAGAGCAGCAGAGCAATGAAGCAATTCTATTCAGCTACATAACCATTTGTTCCATTTTCAAGGGAGGTGTGATGAAAAGCCTGTAGGCACATATTTGTTTAGTGGTTATGTTTGGGGAGATGGAGAATTTTTCCTTGAATTCATCATTAGCTAGGTCATTCAAGCATAGCTATTTTTGTGTGTGAAGGAATAGGCTCTTCAGCTGAAATCAAAAAGATTTTTTTTTTCCCCTCAAACATGTTACACATTTTTCAGCAAATACAGTAATAATATTTCCCATAGTTATTATAAAGAATATAATAATTTCATGAGTAGAAATTAATTACAGCTCATCTGAAGCCTGACAATAGACAATATTAATTAAAACTTGCTCCCATCCCACCCCAAAAGGTAAGTCCACATACAAAATCAGAGATCAACTTGATGTTACAGTTACGCTTTAAGATAAATTAATATATTTGAAGTCACTTAGAAATGAGTAAATATGATGAGTTAAAAATAAAACACAAAAAAAAAAAAAAAAAGGGAAAATAAAAGTAAACAGCAAAAGTAGGTAAAAAAAGAACCATGTTTACATTTTTCTTTGTTACTCTCAATCTTTTACCATCATAGAAGGGACTGTTTCTGCCCTATTTGACCCCACCTTCCAGTGGTGTTGAACATAACATTGATGAGGGTGTCATCAAACCTTACTTATTTTTGTATCAGAGTAGCTGGAAAGCAGAGATCTCTTCAGCTGCATTACTATGTTTTCCATTGAAAAATTTGTGAACATGTGCTCATGCTTTACTTTTTTTTTTTTTTTTTTTTTGGCAACACTTTTCCTTCCTACCTTTGTAATCTTTTCAATGGCATACAAGCACTCAGTATTTTCTTTCAAAAACAGCAGATACAAATTTGATCACAAGAACAGTAAAAATGAGCACCATGTCTAGAAAACACCTGATACTTGCCTTTTGCCACTCCCAGTTACAATCCTGAATCTGTTTACTGCTGTCTGCTTTCCAGCTCTTTGACATGTCTAGGGAATTAGACAACAGATTTGTTTGAATCAAGCCTGTATTGGCACTAGACTCATCCCCTGGTCCCTGTGGGTATCTCTGAACAGCGCCCATTTTCCTTGCACTTTGTAAGTTGAGGAACCCACATTTCTAGTAGGATACCTGATTGGAAATCTGGACTGGCATTATCAAAAGCAGCTGACTGGTAAGTCTGTCTGGTGGTGGGTAAGGCACAACTAGTTAGAGAAAGACGATATTAAAGTAAAAGGCACTTGGGTCTTCTGTAAAAGTTGCTGTGATCCTGAGGGCTACTTTTTTGCAAAGTATATAGTCATTTAGACCTGTACAAAGAGGTTCCAAAATATGTTCTTTCTGATCTGATAGTTTTAGCCGACTCTCTGAATGGGGGTAGATGATACACATATTGTTTGGAAGTGGGTCCAGAACTTCACTTCTTTCCCTGCTTCCTAAGGTATGACTCTGGTGATGCAGAGCAATTAGCTAGTAATATGACTAAAAGAACCAGTTTTGTCCCTGTGTTGTATGTACCTTCATTCAGAATGCTCTCATTCAGTCGTTGATCAGATGAAAGTCTCTAGTGTTGGTGGAGAGTGAAAGCAGAGCTGGCTGTTGGCAATGGATTACCAGAACATGAGATAGGCCCATTTCCTATTTCACTTGAGATTCTTGACTCCTGTTTCATCAGGGCAGTTATTCACAGACTCATGTTAATAGCCTGCATGAGCTTTGAGGTCTAATTATGAATTTAAGCAACAGAATAACAAAAGTTATTAGATTTGGAAGTGGAATAATTGCATCATGGCTGCAGAACAACCAGACAGCATTTGCACAAGCACAGTAGAGCCCGGTGGAGTCAATGTAAACATGTAGCTCCTTAAAAAAAGAGGAGCTTCATGCTGCATAATAATGCGTATTTCTAGACATATACAGGGAAAACTGATGGACAATATCATTCCCTGAGATAAAGTAGATTCAAATAAAATGAAAAAGATCAAAAAAGAACATGACTACACTTAAAAAGAAATCAGAAGTATTGTTTTCAGGACAATTTCTGATATTCCAATGTACAAAGAACTTTTTATACAAGCAATTACATAATTACATGCATAACCCTTCACTCAGTGAGCTGAAAAGTTCAGTATCTTACATTTATAGTTTTGGTAACCTAGAAATACATTTTCTTGACACTGACCTGTGATTTTCATAGTTCAACCTAAATCAGATTAGTCTTTTCTGAAACACCAGATGGTATTAATTATACACTTGTAAAATTTTGACAGAACCTTTACAGTGTGTTACTAACTCCTTCATTAAAAAAAAAAATAATAAAAAATTATGATGCGCAATTTCACTGCTTTAAGCCAGGCTGTTAAAAATTCAGTGAGCAGATAAGACTTAAAATTTTAGGTTTTTATTAAATACTTCTTATGCCTTTTTTTTTTTTTTCTTTGAGTGGCACTTCATCTCTTAAAGAGATTTTTCCAACTCAGTTTTGACCTTTGAACTGTTCTGCACATCAAGTGTTATGTAAACAAAAGGCTACTCAAAGGAGAATACAATCAGTCTTATGCTGCTTCCATCAAAAATCTGCACATCTCTTTTCAAATCTGCATAATGCACCTCAGCTATGTATAAGAAATAATGAAGCACAGAATTCTACTAGTGTATGCCTCTGTTGGTAGATCTACCTTGGGACCTCATTAGTATGTGACTCTTTTGCAGTCGGTGAATGCACATCTCAGAATGTTATAACTCTCTGAAAAACTAGGTAAAAGTAAGAGCTGAATATTGTTCTTTTTTTCTTGTTCTTGTCAGTGACAGCAGAGCTAAATTCAAATTGGTCTTTGCCGATCCCCAGTCAATAGGATTAAAAAAACTTCTAAAAATAGCTTAGTATGGGATGCATACACATAAAGAACCTAATATGATACGACTTACACCCACTCAGTGACAATTCTCATAACACTTACTAGACAAAATTGCATGGACAAGAAGAATAAGATACTATGTCATTAGAAGAAATTACCATATGTGCTCAGATGAACACGACTAGAGTAAGTTCCCCCTTCTCAATCACACCCCCAAATCTAAAACATAGGAGAAATGTAAATTATGAACTTGTAGACTAGAATCATAAACTGACAGAGTGATTTAGGTCAGAAGACACTTCTGGAGGTCTCTAGTCCAACCTTCCCTCCCCTCTTCCCCCAAACTCAAAGCAGGGACAGCTTAGATCACATAGCTTAGATCACATAGGCTTTGCCCAGTCAAGATTTGAGTGTCTGCAAGAACAGAGAATCTTTCTGTGCAGCCTGTTCCTGTCTTTGACCTCCTAATGGTGATCTTTTTTCTTTAAGATTTACTCCGAATTTCCTTTTTTGCAACCTGTGACTATGGCTTTTTGTTCTTTCTCTGTACATCTGCAAGAGACTCCATCTTCTCTGTAGCTTTCCTTTAAGCAGCATGGAGAACACCAAGTTCACTTTCAGTCTTTCCTTCTCCTGGCTATCCTAAATCAGTTGACTTCAGCTTCTGTGCTGTGTGTTCCACCCCCTACCCCCAACCCCGGCTATCTTGATGGTATCTGGAGGACTCACTTCAGTACATCCAGTTTTTCTTGCACTGAGGAGCCCAAAACCAGACTACAAATATGGCTACCAGAATATCAGTTTCAGAAAATTTGTTCTGAATCTGAAGCTTTCACTTCAGTAACTGAATCCGGTCCCTTTGAAATTTTGTCACATACTGTTACCACAACAAATTGTCTATTTTATCTGTAAAGAATGTTAGCCCTTATCCATCCATGTTAGCCTAGACTGCAGATTCAGTCTCACACAGGTCTTCACAGATGCATTTCAAGTAGGATGCTAAAATAGGAGTCAGATTACTAGTATACCTTCTGTCCTCTCTTGTGTGCAAAATGGCACACACAAAGAAAGGAATTCCTCTTGTCTTCTTCTGATACAAAATTCAGGTTCCTATACTGGAAGCTTATGTTCTGTAAACAGTCAAAGTACACTTCCACAGAAAGCTTAAGTTAGTGTGCTCCTTCTCACTATATTTCAGCTCAGGATCTTTAGATAAGCACTTGAGTTACCTGCTATTACTTACATCTATGGTAATCTCTAATAAGCCTCATAATTAATGGAGATTTACTTTTTTTGCCAAATATTAACCAGTAATGTTATAAGTTCAAAATAAATACTCTGGCTGGAGAAAAAGGCACACATATACAAATGTGAACTAAACAAGCAAAAAAATTAATAAAAATCATTCTGCCATAGAAATATTTTTATCCAGCATGCCACTGGTCAAGTATAGAGACTGCATGCTTAATGTTCCTCTTTCCAAAGGGCTTTTGTTTCCAAAGTTTGTAAGCATTGGTCTACAAGATACTCTGAGGCTAAAGGGTATGGAAGGACTTTAAGACATGAATATACTGAATCTCTCACCTTTGCAGCTGACAGTTACACCAGTAGTAACTTAAGTGAATCGATTGAATCACAAGCCCAGTGAGTAAGGCACCCATGCAGCAAGGCATGGCCTGCTCTGGGTCTCCAATATCTGCCCCAGTGGCTGCTCATGGCTTACACAATCACAGTGATGACACAAAACAGTGTCCTCCTGCCTGATGGCTATGTCATTGTCCAGAGTGATGAGCTTCAAAATCTCCAGGCAGAGGTAGAATTCAAAGCTTTGCACTTAGTCTATGCCAGAAACCAGACTGTTAACTGAAAGAGCTGGACCTGTCTATGGTTTATATCCCTAAACACAGTCTCGGGAGGCAGGTGTTTTAGTTGCTTGCCATTCAGTTCCTTCTCTAATGATTTTTCAATTTTGATCTTAAAAGATAACTATGACAGGGAGGTGGGGAAAAAACCCCACATCAATAAACTCTAATCTCAAATTCTTTTTCACAAGAAACAGTAGTCTACTCACACTTCACTGCTTTTACAGCCCTTATTCTGAGAACTGCGAATTCAGTCTGTTTGATTTATAATTGGAAATCATAAACTATAACATTCACCTGCTGTTCATATGCACAAATGAAATGATACAAGGCAATTTCATCACTCAACATGATAATTGGCATGAACCAACTCTGGTATGCAGTATTCAGATCCCTAAGGTCCACTAATAAGTTGCTGTAACTACATGCAGCTGTAGAGGGGAAAAAAAAAGGGAAAAACAACACAACATTTTTCATGTCACAGTTGTTTTGATTAATTCATGTGGGGGAAGCAGAGAAGTTTGCCTTGTTTTTTCTCCTGATCCTACGGGTG
The DNA here is from genome assembly GCA_035590215.1 of Microhierax caerulescens. NCBI lineage: Eukaryota > Metazoa > Chordata > Aves > Falconiformes > Falconidae > Microhierax > Microhierax caerulescens. The sequence goes on from JAVJGJ010000057.1 coordinate 89,690,431, forward strand.
TTACTGTAAAGTGAAGACAACTCCACTGACATTAAGGTCTTAGACTAGCTTGCAAATGATACTAGAGAATAAACAACTAGAGAATACCAATAATATTTTTTTACCAAAAAAGAGGACCAAAATTAATGTAAGTGACCTTATAGTGGTCTACTCATCTCACATGTAAACTGCACTATTGAGATTTGGTACTTTAGCATACACAAAAGCTAGGCTTCTTTGTTTGTTTTTAACCTATCAGACTTTAAAAAATAATCCAAATTAGGTCTCCAATTCATTGTTAATTCTTGCCTAAGCAGAGAAAGGATCCAATTCAGTGGAATACTTAGGCATGTATATGACTTGAAACATAGCACCAAGTGTCTATTCATGCTGAAGTTCTTCTAGTCCTTTAGCATTCCCTGTAGAAAAAAAACCCAACCAAACAACAAACCAAAACCATAAAAAGTGGTGGAGTGGATCTTCATGTGAGAGAGCAACTGGAGTATATAGAGCTTTGCCTACAGGCAGATGAAGAGCAACTTATGGATAAAGGTTAAGGGGTAGGCCAACATGGGTGACACTGCTGCGGATGATTACTACAGGCCACCCAATCAGAAAGAGGAAGTCAATGAGGCCTTCTACAGATAGCTGGAGGTGGCCTCATGGTCACAGGCCCTGCTTTTATGGGGGGATTCAACCACCCTGATATTTTCTGGAAAGACAGCACAGCCAGGTGCACACAGCCCAGGAGATGCCTGCGGAGCGCTGATGGCAACTTTTTGATACAGGTGGTGGAGGGAATCAGTGAGGTGAGGTGTGCTCCTCTCTACCATTAGCAAAGCTCTTAAGTACACAGTTGCTTCTAGACAGGTGGGAATTTTCATGGATCTCTATGTGACTACTCATACATTAAATATTTGAGTGATTTCCTGGTTTTAAAATTGATAGTAATAGATGCACTTTTCTGTGGTATGCAAATATCAGTTAACATACTGCCTCCTCTCAGTTCCACAGAGAAAAGTGCCATTTGCTTCTACAGGAGGAAACTTCTGCCCATGGTCTTAAATTTTATCATTTAGGAGGGAAATAATTATCTGCTTAAAGATTTCTGTCATGAAAGATATAGTACATACAATTCCTGCATATCAAATAACCATTTCTAAATTTAGTGTGATTTGCAATAGTTTATTACAAAAATTCAAGCAGTAAAGATAGAGACATAGCAAAGATTCATGTAAAAGTAAGTGATCACACTTTGGGGGAAAAAAAAACCCAATAATATTAAATGGTGGCATTCAAAGGAGACCTCTTCTAGACCATTGTGCTCTTTATTTGTGATATAATGATAGGAGGAACACACAATAGGTGAGGTCATAGATTAAAAGCAAACTAAGCTGCCCCTGTACTGTATTATGAAATGAATCTAATAAGTAAATGAATATACATTCTTGTAGGTCTGTGGAATAGTTTTTGCTGAAAAGTTCAACATTTCTATAAAATTATTAATGACATCTTTACATAATTCCAGTTATTTCTTTTGCTAAAAGCAGGAAAATGCTGTCATTTTATATCACTTTGTAGAAGGATTGTATAAATGTTGACCTTTTTTAACCAATTGGTATACCTGAGACAAACATGAAAGTGAACGTAACGATGAAAAGCCTTCCCTTTGTTAGAAGAAAACGTTAATGGCTGCTTTTTTTATCTGTGTGTCTAAACTCAGTCTTGTCTAGTGACTTGTTTTTATAAAGCAAAAAATTTTTCTTGACCCTTCAAACCACTGTGGCAAATGGACTGTATAACCAGACATGGGTCAGTGATACTACAATAGAAAAGAGGTGGCTGTCATTTACAAAGCTGTTTTTCTTTTACACTTAACACATTACTGGTTAAATGAAACTAGTCTGTGACCTGATATCTTTTAAAGGCAGCTGAATAATCAGACCTAGCTGTCTCAAAAATTATTTTTATATACAGCAGACAAAAAAAAAAAACAACAAACCACTGAGCAATGGCAAGCATTCATTTTTAAAAGAAAGCTACATATGTCTTAGGTGATGAAAAGGGGTTCCTTTGTTTGTCCTCATCTTTTAATCTAAAATACTGCATTAAACATGCCTTGAAATTTCCACTTTAGAGCTCCTGAAAATGATACGCTCTGTAGAAAGGTGGCATTGTAATCTTTGCAGTAATTCAAAAACCATCTTGACAATACTTATGCCTAATGTATTTCTACCCAGACCACTTCGACTCATCCCACCTTCATTGAGTCTCTGTTGCTTTAAACTCCACTAGGCTCTAGACAAAGCTTACTCCCCATCATGATTCAGCTCTTTAGTTATCTAAGCATGTTAGATGCCTTCTCACCTATTCTGAAGCTTGTCATTGTACCTAATTTTATTTGCCATAATATGCCATGAGGTACCCTGATCTGTGGTGGCAGCAGCCCATTTCTCATCTGGAGCTTCACTGTCTTTAGCCTGGAGATGTGTCAACATCCAGATATGCCCCAGAGTTGACACTATTCATCATCAGGGTCAGAAAGTTTCTTTGTTTGTGGGTACCTACCTGTTTATCAACTCGGTATTCAGTCAAATAAAATCCATGCCTAACTTTGTGGGTTGGAGCACCCTGTTTCTTCTTCCAGGTTTTTAGACATCCCACCCAAACCCAAATGCTTAACACTTTATAACTTCTATGTCTTAAGGTACCTAAATTAGTCATAAAAAATCTAGGCTCCTCTTTTACCCTTTATTTCAGGATGGCAATAGCTATTGTGTCCAGTGACTGGACGGGGCTTTGAATTACTGAATTTCAGGAGATTACTTCCAAAGCTTTGTGATAACAAGGAACATATGAACAATAATACTATGAATCCAGAGAAAGTCTCATTGAATGAGTTTCCCTTGTGAAATACAGAAAAGCTGCTATCCATGTGATTCTTCATTTGAAGCTGCATTCTTGGTTTTTTATTCTTGGTTCAGAGAAACCACTCTTTTTCAATTACACCTCTAAAAAAAAGGTGGTTACCACAACAATTCCAGCAAAGACTGGAGAAACCATGAATAAGCACTGTTGGTTTAAATCTGCTGCATTTTTCTGGTATCATTGCAATTACAGGCTCTCAAAGTAGGATCTAACCAAGACAAAACTTGTTTGTATGTGTAGTGCTCTAGGTAAGTGACAAGATCATGGTAAACTGTTACGGTTCAACCCCAGCCGACAACCAAGCACCACACAGCCACTCGCTCACTCACCCCCACCTGGAGGGGTGTGGAGGAGAATTGGAAAGGAATGTAAAACCTGAAGGTTGATATAAGAACAATTTCATATTTTAAACAGAATAAAAAGCTAAGAACAACAGCAATAACAGTAACAGTTATAATGGAAAGATGGGGAAAAGGATAAAATCCAAAGGAAAAAGGAGAAAGGAAAACAAGTGATGCACAGTACAACTGCTCACCACCCACTGACCGATCGATGCCCAGCCAGTGCCCAAGTAACAATCCCACCTGCCCTAGCTAACGCCCCAGGTTTATATACCAAGCATGACATCCCTGGAATTTTGGCCATCTTTGGCTGGTTCATGTCAGCTGTCCTGGTTGTGTCCCCTCCCAGTTTCTTGTGCCCCTCCAGCCCTCTGGCAAGGCCTGAGAAACCAGAAAGTCCTTGACTTAGTATAAACTTTATCCAGCAACAACTAAAACCATCCATGTCTTATCAACATTGTTCTCACATCAGAGCCAAAACACAGCACTGTACTAGCTACTAAGAAAAAGGTTAATTCATCCCAGCAAAAACCAGGACAGTAAACAAAAAGTGTTTCAGTTTCCATGTTCATGGTTACTAGTTACCATAGGTCCAAGGCCCTCTAGTTTAGGCATTTGTTTCTGCTTCTGTTTATCCCCCCAAAAAATATATGTTTTGGAAGGGGGATAATCTCCTGCCTCGGAAACATGACAATGGAGACAATCCCTGAATCTCCAGGGCCACTCATATACTGCTAAGTATCTCCTGTTAGGAATTTTGGGTATTGTTTGCCACTCCACTTTCCTCTGAAAAAATTAGAGCAGAACTCCTGCTTCTCCAGAATGCCAACCAACTGTAGCCAATATTCTCCCTTTGCAACTCAAAAAAAGAACAATTGCTTTGTACATCTCAGAAGCTGGGTTTTATTCTAATTTGGGAGACTAAATACTTGAAAGTCATTACTTTTCCTTCTTGTTTTATATATATATATATATATATATATATATATATGATTTTTTTATTTGAAAGTGTAGTAACTTGAGTTATGTTACAGAATGAGAAGATAAAGTAACATTCTATGTAAAAAAACACCAAAGCTTCACAATCCTAGTTGCCAAACACTTTTCAGGAGCTGGAGGGGATCACAGATTTTCTTTTAGGCATGGTCTCATCTGCTGACATGGTGCCTGTTCCCACTCTCACTAAAATCATTGGAAGTTCTACAGACCAGTAAGAGGCAGAAACAAGCTGTAGCTGTGTCCTGCACCATGGTGGTACAGCCCAGAATATGTAAATCAATGAAGATTTGCAAAAACTGATTTTAATTTTTCTTAAAGTTTTGTAACTTTGTCTAACCTCAGCATTTTAATATTCACTGGAGATCAGGAATTTAATCACTAACAGCATATGCTAATGAATACTAAAAATCTGAAACATTTCCAATTTCCCCACAGTTTTCAATATCTGTCTTCCTAAAAAAAAAAATGGATTAAATGGCTTTAGTCCTGCTGTATTTTGCATCAGGGTTCTTTTGCTATCCCTACAAAGGCTGAACATACAAAGAGAAAGTCATTCCTGGTGTGTCACTGATTTCAGCAGAGCTGCTCCAAGAACACATTTGGTCCATCATGTTATAACTGCAGTTTGGGAAAGCAGTCTCCATAGTTTCTAATATCAGCATGACCACTGAAATGTAAATTTAAGCTAAGGAATTGCAAAATGTGGTGATTTCTCTTGGTTATTATCCCTGATAAGTACTAAGCTATTCTAAGGCCATTTGCAAGTCTATTTATTTATCATCTGATGATTAGGAGCAAATAACATAACTATTAAAAAGCCTCCCCACTGCTAAATTACTTTTTACATTTTCTTTCTCTTTATTTTTTACTGTAATTGTTTCTGTCACTTTTCTTTATCCAGAAACAATGCCCCTTTATCACAAGTTTTAAAGGTACAAACCAAACCAACCAACCAAAGCCCAGACCTATATCATACTGTAAATTTGCCAATGGCAAAGGCATCTTTCTTTTGTTCCACTTCAAACATAAAGCTGCTTCTTTAAAGGTGTGGTACAGTTAGTCTTTAGACCTTGCATGTTGGTCTTAATTTTCCTATTTACACAGAATAAACTCAGTGGGGAAAAGTATTTCTGGGATAAAATGGATTCCATGATTTTCCACTTGAAATAGAAGACTTCCATGGGATTTATATAAAAACTGTATTTTCTGTGGCTCTTCTGAAGACATTCAAATTCACTCTATTTGCTAGAAACCTTGCTTTTCTAGCTGTGGTGAAACTGTGGAAGAAACAGGCTTTGAGAGAGTGCTTTTCTAGAAATTCATGCTTCTGCCTCTTGTGCACCTCATAAATGTGATTGCTTTTCCTTTAAAGGTTTTATGTATGTAGCTTTGCTATGAATCTAAAGTTTTTTGGCAGTACAACCAGTTAATTTCCTACTCAGCTGGCCATTACTTCTGAATTAATTTACTGGTCTGAATCTGCTACTGTTCTTAAAGGAAATGCCATATTCTCATTATATCTTTCCATTATACTAAACATACTGCCATCATTTAGGTTATGTCTGGCTTTAATGACATTTAGTGACATTTCCCGTTACTGTTACAGTTAGTTATCTACTCATGGTCACAGTCTGTTTCTTTATATCTCTAGGGTGGCTTCAATAAAGCTGTGTGGGGACAACGGCTCTATTAGCACTTCTACAAAAGTCTTATGTGAACTGTAATGAAGAGTTGCAGAATTTTTCCACTGTCCTATGTATATGGTTTTTAATTCATTTATGCAACATCCACCAGTATAATTTTCTTTGAAGCCATTGGGTTAGTTCTGTCACACAAACCAAATTTAACTGTCCTTCTCTGTAAGTGTAGCCTGCCTGAGAGAATATATTTTTACTATTTGGTAATTATTTTTTAAAAACAAATATATTCTAAACTAGTAAAAAACCTCCAGATTTATGGAAACAGCAAGGGCTGCTAAATTTAGCAGTGCCTGCCTGCTAGATGCTGTCACAAAAAGTCTGAGTTATCATTAAGTCATATTTGTTTACACACACAAGCACACAAATTTCTCCAACTGGCTTGATTTGTTTGAAATTTTAAAGAGGAAAAGGTTTTTGAAGACATTTGAAAATCTAATAAATAAGCTCGGAATGCCAGTTTCAGCCTTGTATTTTTTTGCCAAACTCCCTTGAAAGTAAATGACACAATCAAAATGAAGGTAAAGGTTCAACTAGAGAAACTTGGAATTTATTAAACATTTTTTTTTTCTCTAGAGTGCACATGTAAAACAATTAAGTCATATTTGACTAACTGTATCTTAGAATTGTTAGTGCTTTAGCACCCTGCCATTCCTTAGGTGCCAGCAGTGGAAGGCATAACAGGTTCTGGGGATAGGGCAGTGGATTTGGTCTCAAGATATCTTGTTACCATTCCTGGCCTTACTAATGATGTATTGTGTGATGCAGAGCAAATCACTCCACCTCTCTTTGTCCCAGCATCATGAGGATAGCTGCATAAACCATTTTGAGACCTAAAGATCTTTGAGTTATATGTTATTAGAATTTATTATTTATTCTCTGCTCTTCTGTGAGAGGTTTTTAAAGGCATTCTGTGCCAACTAACACACATTTTTCTGAGGCAAGAAATCTGCAGTTGTCTGAAGAGTCAGGCTGTGAGTACAATGAGACAAAGCTTTTTTTTCATCTTGTTTCCATAGAGTTCCTACACAGATAAGTTTCCTACATGAAAATTAGGAGTTGATCAGGCACCCAAGTGTATGAGTTTCCAACAGGGAGACACATTCTCCCCATTTATTTCTGTGCATTTCTAGTTTATCATCATTCAAGGTTGAATATGATGTGCTTGACAAAGCTGAAGCCTGGTTGAAGTTCATTCACACCAACTGCCACTGTATGGTAATGCACTGACTGGTGCAGACTGGAAACCAACTCCTACCAATAGCTGACACTGTAAATGCTGTAATGCTGAAGATTTTCTCTATCAGAAATGTGTTGCAGACAGTCTCTGAGAAGAAAAAAAAAAAAAAAAAAAACAAAAAAAAAAAACCCAAAAAAAAAACCCACAAAAAACCACCCAAAAACCAATCCACATTTACCTTTTTTTCCCAGTGTTATTCCATACTGGATTTTAGATTTCCTTTGTTTGCCAGCCCCAACTGTTGTTTTTATTAGCTTTCCTCAAAAGCTGGCAATAACACTGTGAGGTTCTTTCAGAGCTTTTTTGTTCAATTCTTAACGCCCACACAGCTGTGGAAAATGTGATGGGTTCTGGGTTCTAGTTGCACAACAGTTTAGTTAGCAACAGAAACAGAACAATCCTTGGAAGTGTACCAAGAAAAATGTTCACCTCCATTATGGTCATTCTACTGACTTAGATGGCTTCAAAGTGGTACCTGGACCCTCTAAACAGCCTTGTGTAAGAACTCAAACTCTTTTTGCTTGTGCTCCATCACCCAGATGACCATGTTGGCATGATATAAAGTCCTCCAGGGAGAGCATATTACCTTGGGTTTGGCATAATGCTGACTGTGGCTATAGGTTTGCCCTGGTTTGGAAGGTGGGCTTGGAGTGCGGTCAACATGAGCTTACATCTGCCTGCAAACGAGCTGCAAACAATCCTCTGCCAGCCCCAAAGTCCTGCAAACGGTCACAGGCAGTCTTTCTGGTAAGGATCCTGGTGAAGGTAACTGCCAAGTGTGGAACTGGGGAAGGGTAGGGGACCAGCCTGCCACAACCTGCAGCACTGAGAAATTCTATTGAGTGCTACTGCTTGCAGGCTGGCAAGCAGAGCAGCTCCAAATCAGGAAGGCAGAAGAGAATCTTAGCACAGAAATCACTTTGGCACAACTCCTACTCCTATTAGAATTCACACTGCTGTAACTCATTTTTTTTTCTTGGGAAAACCACTACTAGCATCGACAGGTCATTCAGCTTGTAGGCACACTGCAGTCTGGGTTTCTTTACTGCAATTATTGCCTCTAGTGTCAGCTGCCACTTAATTCCAGTCATGCTGTTTGGTTATGCTGAAATCTGTCATTAAGATCTTTAAAGTTTCAAACACTTTCTTTATCCAAATCTCCTAGAAAGTTAAAAAGCAGCAAAGAAAAATCAAATATGCTACTGCTTTTTCATAATAGCTGGAGCTCTAGCATTTCCTGAAAGTTTCTTCTTATAATTTAAGGGACAATATTAAAAAAAAAAAACAGTAGAAAAGCAGAGGATGGATGGAAAAGACTTGCAAGAGAGAATAATGATTTTACAAGTAGTAAGTAGATCAGGTATACAAATAATTGATGTTACCAGAAAAACTGATTGCTTGTTCTGTTATAGAGAAAGAATTATAGAAGTAACAGGTAAGACAAAATAGCAAATGTGATTTATTTCAGTAAGGTTTTCATATCACTGACAAAAAGCTAGAGTGTGAACAGGCCTACACAGCCAGGTACTGGAAGTTGTTATACATTCCAGTGGTATCACTTCTTCAGAGGTTTCATGGCCAATAGAGTCTATTTAAAAATAATAAATAAGTAAATAAATAAAAACCCCACCCCCAAAAAAAATCCAAACAACCAAACGAACCCAGAGGTAAAAACTGCATCCTACAGTACCAAATCCTCCCCTGGCACTGTGGACAGTGATCGCTATACCAGGGAAGGTGTGTCTATCCACCTAAATATTATTATGACACCTACCTAAAAGGAATTTAATTCAAGAAAAAAAAAATCTTATAAAGAAAGCAGAAGGAGAGAATTCACATTCTAGACTATCTAATCCTCCGGCTCTGACATAAAATCGTACCTGTGGGCAGCAGATACCTGATTAGCTAATTCTGCTTTACTGCTATTGTTTCATACTGACTAAGAGACAACAAAGTATTTCACAATTTTCATTGTGAATAGTAGTTTCTCAGTCCCAGTGTGAGGTCCTGACTCATCATCAACATTTTGTTTCCTGCAATTTCTGCTGTTCGTATGTGTAATTAATAAACATAATGCTGGTGCATCTAGTTGCTGTAGAAACCATTATTCCTTTATCTTCTCCTGAGGATTTTGAGCAAATCTGCAGTAAGTCTGACCCAACTTTGTCACCTTTTTACATTTTCAAATGAAATAAGTTAGGATTCCTGGAAGGAGTGTTTGAATTTCTGTCTGTGAACAAAGTTCTATAAATCTACATAGAAATTTGTCCCCATAGACTGTTGCCAAATATGGTGTCAAGACCTTATACATTATACCATGCAAAGGAATCCTGGTAAGTTTTCTTTCGTTACTTGAAAATAATCAGTGCTGGTAAATTAAGTGTGATTTGCTCAAACTTCCTGCTAATTTGAAAATAATGAAAAATGCAGAGTCTGTTGTTAGAATAAATTAGGTAAGGAGAAGTGATATGGAGAAGTCAGGGCTGGACACAACTTACCTTCCCTGAAACAGAGAATACAAGAATTTCAACAATAATGAAGGTATTTTATTCTTGTAGTACTCTCCAACACTGTGAATTTTAGAAGCATCCAGTTCACATCAGCATTTGAGAAGTTTGTCAAGCAGTTTCTGGTATTTTAAAAGTGTACATGGTACACAAATACTTATGTCAAAGTTTGTACAGTGTGCAGACATAATGCAGTATGATGGGGAGGCAGGCAGAAAAACTGAGGGCTCTGACAGTGACAGGAAAAAGCAGTTTAATGTATAAACCATCAGCACAGACTGGAACACAGGTATATCTCATTGCAAATGTGTGACCCACCCTGCAGGTTAGGGAACCTTGCTCATACCAAATAAATAAATAGACACACTGATAGAGCTTCAGTTGGAGGGAAGGCGAGCATCTCCCAGACCACTAATACAGTGCCTAAATGAATGCATATGTGTAAAATGTGTATTAGGGTATCAAAGTACTGAACTACTGAGAAACATGCAGAAGAGCTGATGGCTATTTTCACAGTGGTCACACTCTGAAAAAACATGTAACTGAATTTTTTCTGCAGCACCTGATCTTACAGAGAAAACCTGTTTGATAATATCTTTTGTGAAAGGTATGTGACAGAACCACAGTTTCTGGATCTAAGTGCAACTTACCTATGAGGTAGTCACAGAGCTGTTCAGTACGATAACAAGAAATTCAAATGTAGGCTTCTACAGAGTTAGTGACAGTTGAGGAAAGAGCTATACAGAGATGCCTGCCTGAGCCTGCATCCTGCTTTGGGTACTGTGTACACCACAACCTGGAATGTAGAGCAGAATACATGTCTGTCTCCCACTCCCCCCTCCCCCCCAATATTTTGAAAGCAGGAGGTTTTACTTTTAGTCAAAAATAAGTATTGGTGTATGTACCTGCAGAATCAGAGCCCATTATACTGTTGGTATGCAAATGCATTTAGGAATGGTCAAGGTTCCTTTTAAGTAAAAGGACTGATAAATAATGTCCTGCTGGACTGTATTGATACATGTTAATAAAAAGAAGTTATGACAATAAAAAGGAAAATGCCATCTTTACAAAAGCTTTATTCCTTTCTCATTCCTCTGTCTTTTCTCTAAAATGAGATCTTGACAGAAGAGACTATTTGGGTATTGCTCTTAATGGGTTCTCAAATATGCCATTATTAGGAAATGTAATGAGGTTCCTCCCCTGTGTTCAATTTACTTTTATTTGTTTATTTTAGGGATGCAGAAAGGGCTGAAATTTTTGCCCCTGTGAACTTTATGGAATAATGGATCATTTCCTCTAATTGTTTTCTTTTTTTTTTTTGTTTACAAAAGGAGGACGACTTAGTAGACATTCTGTAAAGGCCCAGGGATGTCATTATGTCTATTGCTATTCATAATTGGATATCTCCATGTAATTTAAAACTATTAATGAATAAAATATAAGAGTACTCTCTCCACACAAGTAAACAAAACATTTTTACAAGATGGTAGAATTGTTTTCATCTCCTCAGAGAATGGTTGAAATTTTCTGATGAAAATATCCATCCTGGTTCTTCAGGGTATTTAGCAACAAGGTTTAAGAAAAAGGAAAGACAATGGAAGTGTTCAAGCCATGATGGATTTTATATGAAAAAATTCAGTATTTTTGAATACTCAATGATATTCCCAGAATACAGAATTTAAGAGCTTTCACTTTTTATTAAACTTTCTTTTACTAATGGTACGATCTGTTACTATGGATATTCCCATTTGTCTCAGGTGCTTTCATAAATGTCTTGCAAAATGACATTGCAAAAGTGAAGTGTGGGCACCTGTGCTCAATTACATGACACTAAGAAGCTTCCTAAGATTATCTCTGTCAACAGCAGGAAAAAAACACGAACTAAGGATGTTGTTCATATTTTGTAACGGTCGGCTAGGATGTGTATGTCAGCTATATACATTATAACAGTTACTAATTTCAGCAAAATGGCACAACTTGTTTTAAGTCTCCATGTGCCTTTAAGAAGCTTGCAGAGTGCTTTCCACCTTTGTTTTGGAGAAATAATTCATGCTTTTAGATCTATTTACTTTTTCCACTTGTTAATCTTAAGACATCAATTTACTGCATATTAATGCAATAATTTGATGAATTAAACATAGAAGTAGTAGTGAGCAGAAACCTCACCATGTAGTCTCAAAGCTTTACTGATCTGCAGCTGGGAACATGAGGAACTTAAAATCAGACAGAGGCAATGCTTGTATTAGTTCAATCATAGGTTAGATACATGGCTTATCTCCTCATATATCTAAAATAGCTTAAAGCTATTCCATACTTAACTCCTGTACTTCACTGCTAGCATAATTATGCTGACAGGAGAAGATATACTGAAATTTTCACCATGCCTTCCTGCAGTGTTCTCTCTACAGAGTAAAAAAGGTACCATCCAAGATTTTCAGAGAAAACCTTAGAACATGAAAGTGTGTGTTGACTGGTCTGTGATGCCAGAGTTGTTCAAATCAGCTGGAGAATATCAGGGAATAAGATCAATTATAGGTTACTTGCTATTGAGCAGCACCAACAGAAGTATTCTTTGAAGAGATTTAAGTGGGTCTTGAAAGAAAAGTTGTAAAACCCTAACACTTTTAAGGATTCAGAGATAAATACTTCAAATCTATAAGGTGACAGTTTTAAGACACAACTGCCTTCCCAGAATTTCATGCGTAATAGCCACATGCCGATTGGTATGAACTCCATTTTGCTCTCCCTGCTTACCTGGGGCTGTGGCTTCCACCAGGGATCAGCTTCAAGGCTCAAGGCTACCATACCAAAGCTGTTTTGTGTATGTACCATACCACACATTTTAAACACAAAGAAAAGAAAGTTGTATTGGAAAAGCTCCCAAAACACTGTTTAGGAGAACCTCTGTGATCATTGAAAGTAAATAGGAAAATAGGAAACAAGATCCCAAATGTAGGCAGGAATGCAGTTACACAAAATATTTAAAATTAAGCTGTAAGGCTGCGAATTCCTATACAAACAAAGGGGTAGGGCAATTATTTAAATTACATCATGATGTAATCTATGTAAATCTGAGTAGAAGAGAACTGCTGGGATGATTACTCATTAAAATAAATCATTATTTCATCCAGTAAAGCAAATTATATCATTCCAAACCTGATACTTATGAGATAGAAGCCAAGCATAGTATTGCCAAAATAACACCAAGGAATTTTGTCCTTTACGAACAAGAAGATAGAATTGTGACAGTTCTCTCTTCATAATTGTCAAGTGCTTTCTAAGAAAACATTTTTTTTAATACTATAACAATGGGACATGCGCCATTTCAAATCTTCACATAATCCAGAGGAATAAATAATGCAGAACCAAGCCAGTAATTAACTGAATTAAAAACAAAAAGGTAAAGAAAAATCATAAGCATTCCAGCATGATAGCAAATGAAAGTGTTTGGGGTCAGGTCTCTCCCAGTATGGGAGCTTAAGTCATTGATCTGTTTTACTCTGTGGAGTACTTTGTTGTTGTCTATTCCTGAATTTAATGCAGGAGTTGAACTGTGTGATCAAGTGCCACATAAGATTAAGTCATAAACAGAAATGCAACATATTTTTCTTTCTTTTGATTGTCAATTATATTATTTTTTACCTTGCATTGTGGAGCTAATAATAAAATTAAAATACAGGATTTTTTTTGCTTTTCTTCAGTTAGCTTATTAATTTCTTCAAATGAATGAAGCCAAGAAATAAGTCAAGGTATATTTTAACTGTATATTAATGCTGAGGATAAACCAGGAATCCAGGTGTACCACTAGTCATGGAAATTGGGGGTTCTGAGATAAATCACATAGACTCTAGGATCCTACATGGAGAGAAATGTTATCCATGCTGCATGCTGGGGTGAAGTTGAATCTCTTGCTCTTTAGTTTTCTCTCCTCCTATTTCCTCCTTCTGTATCCTTCTTCCTCTTTTCCTTCTTTTCCTTATCTGTTTCTCTGTGGAATTCTTTCGTTAAATAAAACCTCCCTCTTAAAATTTTATCATTAACAAAAAAACAAAAACAACAACAACAAAAAAAACCCAAAACCAAAACAAAAACATCCAAACATCATTTTTCTCTTTATTTTAAGCTATATGCCAATGTACCCAAGCTGTGTCTATTACTCTCAAATAGACTGAAATATAAATAGACTAAAATATTGAATGTTGTCATTTGAAGACAAAAGAAGACTTCAAAATAAAATATAAAAATATAGAAAAGGATAGGTTGATTTAATGGTGAGAATTCCATGGTGGTTACTTGTGAAGATATTCAAGATAGAAAGAATCCTCCATTTTCTGTCTTTTTAAAATACTTTCTGGATGTCCTCTCTCAAAGCATCTTAGAATGTATTAATTTTGGTGTCATGAAAGTAAAAAAAAATCACTTAAACCATGCCACCTTCAGAAAATAAAATCTGGTATATGTGGTACATGACAACATTCAGCTAAAAATCTTTCAATTTAATATAGTTTTATATTCTTGTTTACACTTCATCATTGATCAACAGAGAAGGTAAATGACCTTCAGATCATTTTTATATCTCAAAAAATATTTCTGATGTACAAGAGTGACTTTCTCAGGAATTACTTAGGTTTATATGCATACAACATTAAGCTTAATTTTCATGGAAATTACTGTTGCTTCCACACATTTTCTCTGATTTCATGTTTTTAAAGTGTAGTTATAGCAAGTCTTTCATTATTTAGAGAGAAAAGCTATCCATGTTATGTTGCTCTTATACATTTAATACATGTATTTCAGTAGCATTCATTAACACCATCAGTCATAGGTCTGTCATTTGAAAAGGTTATAGCAATGCAAGTCAAATACATGCCATTGTATGGAACTTAGAGGTAAATATATTCTTTTTATGACAATATTTGCATTACTATATCTTTAAAATTTTAATTTATAAAGAGACAGAGACACATAAAAAGATAATATCTATCAACTTATTTATGGCATTTATCCCAATAAGAAAATCTTCATAGTGTGCTAATGCTCCTTTCAATGTTGTTTGTTGTTTTTTCTTTTTCTTCCCAACTATTTACTGTTGTGGAAGTTACTGGGAGAATTAAGTTTAAATAAAAGTAGGGTACTTTAGGAAAAAAAGATTATTGGGATGAAACCCCCTGCTTCTTCAGAAAAACACCCCATAACCCCTGGCATTTCAGTCCTGCTCATATTAAGGTAGACCAAAAATTTAGGGAGCACAAGAAATCATTGAATCACTTTCAAAGGTGATATTCAACATGTGCCACAGTCCAAATTTTACAAAATTATTAGATTTTTTTTTTTTTTAATCTATTTCAAGGCAACGAAATTTATCTAAAACTTACCTGGAAGCTACTGCTGAATCACACAGTCAGCACTACTGTTACGCTCATAACAAGGAAAAAAGCCTTTCTTGTTTCAAATGTTAATAGAAAGGAGTAGCTATTTGACTGACAACAGTTCTAGCTTTCTACCTAATGTCATAGTAAGTCAAAGAATGATAAACCAGAACACTGAACTACTCATAATAGAAGTTACTTAGCTGAGGCAAATTTTTATGGTTACTGGAATTTATTCTGATTGTTTGTTTGGGTTTTTTTTCCTGATATTGCCTTCCAGAATCTGTGTCTACTTGCATGGCATTTAATTCTGAGTTTCCTCTCAGAAATGTTTCCATATTTCTGTTCTTTTGCTGCAGACATTTTCCCTAAAAAAGTGTTAATGCAGTTCAGGAAAACTTCCAAGAATTACCTCTAAGTCTCAAGGTCACTTTTCCTGCGTGGAATGGCTCAAAGCCCATGGGACACTACAATTTTCCTAGTATTCTTAGCTGTTTGCTGAAACAGAGCATTTGTTTTCTATACCCAGAACTTTCTTAATAACAAATTATTTTCAGCTATGTCTTTTCAACAACACCACAGAAAGAAATTTAAATGTAAAGCTGTTTGTTGGTTATTTTATGTTTATGGTGATACAGATCACACCTTAAAATATAGCTACCTTTAAGGCAAGTACTTAGTGAACAATATCAAAATTACTGTGACTAGTGGACTAGATTTTCCTCTTGTTCATTGATTACTCAGCATAATGTCCCTCTAAGCTGTGACCTATCAGCAGGCACATTTGACTGCAGTTTTCAAGCCTTCAATAGATAGATAGATGAGTGAGATAGACAGAGAAACATGAAAATCTAAAACTATCTTTTTGAAGGCCTTGAACTCCTCCAAGACGTTCTTCTCATGCATGACGTGGTCTGGGGCATAGCTCTGCATGAACAGCACCCTGTCTACACACATCTGAGGTCACTTGCTTTCAACCTCAATGATGATCATGCAGCTTGTAACACAAATTTGCAAATCTCTCTGGTGACTTTTCCTCCAAATGACAATGAGCTCACAACAGCTGGCCTAAAGGAGATATTATTACCTTGTCCTTTGAAGTGGTTTATAAGTTGGGGAGACAAAGCTTCCTTTCTCCCTTTCTCACAGATACATACACAGAAGCACAAACATGTAAGTATTTGGCAATTTAAACTTCTGAACAGAATTTGAACTGAACCTAAAGTCTAAGTCCAGCTTCCCAAATTTCAGAAAAGAAGAGGACCTCCAGAAGAACCTGGTGCTTCGGTGCTAGTACCAAGGTGACTTTCTAAGTCCTGCAGATGGATGTTTTATCTGCCTAATTTAAGCACTTAAACTTAAGTGAAGTAGATTCTCTTGTGAAAGCCTGAAAGGTATCTAATGATGTATCTGTTAATATCTAAGGAACCGAGATAAATTTCTTTGCAGGAGTACTTTAGTTGACACCTACAATTTGAGTTTAAGGTGGATACTTATGTTAGATCAGATCAGATCATGCCCTCTTTTTTTTTCAAGGTAGGGTGAGTAGAAATAAGAAAACAATTCTGCAGCAAGATTTGTAATGCATCTCTAATACATCAACTAGTCTGTTGATTGTTTAAATGAAATAAATGTTTCAGCAAAATAATATCATAGAGAATCAATCTACTTCATCCTGTGGGGAAAGTCAAGAGACCCAGCTGCTGACTTTTTTTTTGACAGGAAGTTGCTGCCTCTTTTTTTCTCAAGGCTACAGAACAAAAACTGCTTGTGAATAAGAATATACTTTTAACACAGGTATTTAGACAGAGTGCTGAAAATGAAAAGCTTCTAGAGTTGTTCCTCTGATATCCTGTCATTCTGCCACCTGAGAATGACCACCTAATAGCAGGCAGAAAGAGTCATGGAAATTTCACTTTGAAAACATCAGCAGCGCTTGTACATCTGTTAATTAGAGTAATCTGCCCATGATCCTCTTAGGCATGCAATGAATCAATGCTAAGCTAACGTGACACATTTTCACTGCCTGCTGTAATAGAATTGAAAGTTACACATTTATTTATCAGGTGGTACTGATCTACACTTCCTTGTCTGATGAGAGTGTTTGATTATCACACTATCACTGTGTGGTCTAGGCATGACATACTGAAGATTTTTAATCTGTCCCAGTGAAGTTATAAGACAGTATGTGCCTCATGTTTCTCCTGGAACATTCAAGCACTACTTGTGCCTTGGACTTGTCCAACATTATTTTTGCTCTATACTGTTAAAGAACTGGAGAGCAACAGTTGCTGGCAAGAGAGCTGTAACAAAAAGATTCCGTTACTTTGAACATCTTCAGGCACAATGCAGGGTTTCATACTAATTTCTATTTCAGTTTTAAAGTAGGGCTCATGTTTCTGACATTTTTTTATTCTCAACAACAGCTGGTATAAAAAAATACTACCTTTCCCTGACTAATGACAAGAATATAACTTCAGGGACCTACATTAGGTGCCTTTATGCCTTATTGTTAATCCTCAGAGAGCCCTGAAGCAAAAGAAATTCAAGTTCGGCCTGCTTCCCAAAAAAACTGCAAAGCATTGAATTAAGGAAAATGTTACTGGGAGATATTAATATAAAAGACAGCATATAAACAAAGAGCAATATGATACAAAGATTGCATGAAAGAAATACATGTAGATAAAATAGCTTAATGAACTGAACAGAATGACTGCAGGTGGAAGTTCTAAGGCACTGAGAAGTATGTCAAGGCCCTCTGTGCACCAGCCAGCTCTGCAGTCTCCTCCCTCACCCAGGGATCTGGCTGCCAAGGTCAGCGCTGGAATGGGACAGCTGTGTAACCTTGGATCAGACATGTGAAAAAGAGTAGCGTTGTGGGAAAGAGCTGTAAAAAGTTTTGTGGTGTCCCAACCCACTAGCTTGGGAGCTGCATTTAATCACAGGCCCTCGCTCTTATCCTTTCCTGAGCTATGTTGTCATATACCCAATACCTTGTTGATTCTGACCTTGCTTTGCTGAGGCTGGGTCCTCAACCTCATCTGAGTTTGTCTGGCTATCACTAGGCTTTTCTTTGACTCTGTTTATGGTCCCCAAACCTTCTTGCCTCTCTTATGTGGGTGCTGTGGGACTGTGTCTGTGGTTGGTGGGGTGACTGCCTGCCTTGCTGTCATGCTGGGCTTCCAGCTCTCCTTCCTTTGCAGAGAAACTATTTCTTGCTGGTATCTGGCATGCTAGGAGATTGCCAGCCTGCTATGGGTGATGCCCGCACAGGTTTCATGTACCAAATTGTCTGTAGGAGCAAAGCAGTTTCACCACCAGGTGGAAAACACCTCATATACGTGAAACCAGTGTCAGCCAAGCACTGTCACAGGGCAAAGCCACTGTGTTAGCCTGCAAACACTAATGCAGAAGAGAATCAATTCAGATAGAGAAGCAGTCATATCTGATTTCATTACTTCATCTACAGGAAGATCCAACTTCAGTCTCATTTTTACCCTGTGGATAGTCTGATATCAAAGGGAAAATACATTATGGCTTCTGTGGTTTCTTACCTGTAGCCATTTTA
>JAVJGJ010000057.1:89709158-89721937 GCA_035590215.1 Microhierax caerulescens
GTTCTGTGGTTTCTTACCTGTAGCCATTTTACATTGTTATTCTTTTGACCTCTTTTTTTTGACACAATTAGGCTAAAATCTTTCAACTACATAGTGTAGTTTATAAAGTATTTGATTGACAACTTCTATAAAGCATTCTAATGTTCACTGCAAAGTCTGGGAAGGCCTATGAGCCATTCAGTCCTTGTTTGTACAAACCTTTTGCCTGCAGTTGAAGATCTAAGGGGACACTGTTCTGTCCTTGTGCAGCACCTGGAATCTCTTGACCAAGTCAATTACTGGGGCTCCTAGATAACACTTAGGCCAACACTGTATGATTAACAGAAAGAAACAGACACCAGCACACTATTTACTCTTTAGAGGGGAGGGTGGTGGTACTGGTTTTCTCTGTGCAAAAAACTTTTGACATTCGGTTTTCCAAGTCTGCAGAAGAAAAAAAGTGTCTTGCCATAAATTTAACATTTCATTGCAATGCCTCTTACAGAGAAATAAATAAATAACTAAATAACAAGTACAGATAGCCTGCTGCTCTAGTTCTACAGTTTAAAATTGATTGTTTTTCTTTAATGTCTTGTCTGATATCTGTGCCTATTGCACAGCATAAATCTGAAGCAGCATGTTTTTAAACTAGTCAGCATGTCTGGTGTGCTCTGGAACAATCACCCTTCACTTTGAACAGCTCAGCTCAGTCAGTGGGTCTTACGTTGCTACTTTTAAAGGAATGCAGACTGTGTCTTTTCCTTGAAATGAAGTGATATAAAAACTCGTGTGACCAGTTCTTCAAGATGTAGTCAGAAATCTTTAGAAAAATAACACCCTTAGAAAGTAAAACTAATCCTCTTAAAAGATTTT
This sequence comes from Microhierax caerulescens, assembly GCA_035590215.1. Classification (NCBI taxonomy): domain Eukaryota; kingdom Metazoa; phylum Chordata; class Aves; order Falconiformes; family Falconidae; genus Microhierax; species Microhierax caerulescens. The sequence goes on from JAVJGJ010000057.1 coordinate 89,710,011, forward strand.
ACCTTTTATAAACTTCAAACGTTGTTTGCTTTCTATTGTTAACAGAAGCGCCAGTGCACTTTGGTTATTCTTACATCTAGAATAAATACTCTATAATTAACACAGATTGTTCTGCATATGTGGTAAAGGAAACATCTACTTTGCACAAAAATGTAATGTGGGTTTTACATTTATAAAATTTTTGCATGTATAAAAATAGCATCTTTGCAAAATGGCCTCATATAGTGAAATCTTAGAAGCTCATGGACAATGAAACATGACTAGTATTTTGCATGTGATACTGAGGGATAAACAAGAAAATAATCCTTACTGGCATTTAATGAGAATTTTTTCTATATGCTCCTATCTAGAATCTTAACTTGTGTTAGGTAAGCCACAAAAACAGAGTAAAACCTTGATAAAGATCAGAGTGAAATATTTTGAGTTCTCCATGTTAAATTTTTAGCTATTTTTGAATATTAGCTTATTGATCTATGGGAAATATGAATGGTTTACATTAAAACATAAGTCTTTAAAAAGGATATATCTTCACATTAAGTCCATGTTTCAGACAGGAAGCCTCATGTAAAGTTAGATGAGTTACCTGAGCAGTCACAGTAAGTGAGGCATGAAAGGAGCACACCTAGTATAAAGTCCTGGGTCCATGATGTAGTTGTTGAATTATTTTCCTAATTTAGGCAGTCACTATAATGCAGTATGGAATCTCAAACCAGAGAAGAAGTAGATTTCAGTAATTATTGCATCCATCTCAAAAAATTCTAGATTACATCCAAAAGTCTATTTCCAGTGTTCTGTGCAATGCAGTTGTAAAGAAGCCTAGTAGCATGTTTGTTATCACATATTTTTTAGAAAACTTGAATACATTCTATCAGGCCTTTCTGTAAGACAACAGATATCCAGACTATATTTTTCATGTAGCTTTATTCACTGACTAAATAAGTCAGTACCTATATGATTGTTTAGATGATGACTGTAAATTTATATTGTTTAATCAGAATTTCAAATGGAGTTAAACATCTAATTTCTATCAATGAAAAAAAATAATAAAGGATTTCCATTAAGATATTTGATATTTTTAGATAACAGAATATTACATTTAACATAAGATCAGGTAATGAATATTGTTATATTACTAATATAAAAGCCATACAAGGGAAAAATATCTTCAAATTTCAGAATTTTACAATTAAAATGTTCAGAAGTTTGTTTGTGAATTAATTTCTCTCTCATAGAAGCTGGGAAAACATTTTCTTTTTTCTTAAAAGAAAAAAACTTTTTGTTTCCAAGTCTCAACTTTGTGTTTGTCAGCATCTGCAGAATTACTAACAAGTCTTGCAAAAACTGAGATTAATCACTGCTGTAACTGGTCCTTATCCAGCTAAACTGGTGAAGGAAAAATACCTTGACTGTACTTCATTTCTCTTAGAGTTTAGAACATTAATGTTATTCCCTGACTCAAAAGTTCTGTCTTAAAGAAACTGGGCTTCCTTTTCAGTGGCTGTTTGTTTAGAAGAAATATCCAAACACTAAAGGAAGTGCTAGAAAAAATGGCAGTATCTAATTATTATACATCTAAGTCTCAGCAGATATCCACAACTCAATACCCAATATCTGAGTCTAATACAGTTAATTCTAAAATTAATTTCTGATATACTTGAGATTAATAGCTTCAGATATTTTCACCTTTTTATTATACAGGACTAAAAAAGTAGTAGTAGTAGTAGTAGTAGTAGTAGTAGTAGTAGTAGTAAAATTAGTAAGAGTATTTCTGAATAAAAACCAGAAATTTGTATTGAACTTTTAGATGTTCAAAGGTAAGTGAGACAAATCACACCCATACATTGCTGTCAAGGTGCAATGAAGATTGTATGAATAACTTTTACCAGTTTAAAAGTAAAAATCTGTACAGTAGTAAAATTATTGTTCATTAGAACTCCAGAAAACTAAGGTCATATATTAAATTTAAAGGAAGCCCAAGCACGTTGAGCTATTCATAAGTAAAGGGAGCCTGTATATCTAACATGGCGCAGCAGCTTTCTCTCTTTCTTCTCTATGAACAGTTTTGAAATATAGTGACCAATCTCATAGATGACACCTTTTTTATGGAGTATGATGTTTTGCTGACATACTAACCTATATTATTTTCTCCAAAGTACTATTTCCAGTACTGAAACGGAAATTGAAGATGTATTGTTCTAACCTTGTACCTATACTACTTACATAAGTGGCTGTCAGTGACTTAATAGTTCATAATCCTTTGAGGAGCTTAACACCTCCTTCCCTCTGGGCTTTCTGTAGTTATTTTAATGTGACTATTGTTAGAAAATGTAATCTTTTTTTCTTTTTCTACCTTTTTAAATTACCTTTAATTCTACAAAGGAGAGTTCCTCTAAAGGCCTCTTTCAAGAAAAATCCATCTGTTATTCTCCCAGATGGTCAATGACACAGTAAGAAGGTTATACCTCTTTTCTGCTGTCCCCCAAACTATGAAGGATTCAGCAAATAGAATCAGGAAGAGGTGAGTCATGCTGAAATCCTAACCACAACCACAAAGGTATCTGCTGAAAGAAGTCAGGTCCAGGTCTCTTGGAATCAAAATTACTTAATTTCCCATCACCATCCTGTGACTCAGGGCTTTCAGCCAGCCTGCCTGTAAGGTGGCTGGTTGTAGAATGATACCAGGGATCAGCAAACCTCTACAGATACTTATTTAGGTTTGGGGGTTTTTTTGAAAGCAACATTACTAATTCAGATACTGAAGATTAAAACCAAAATTATTACTTGATATGTGTCTACTTTCTGCAGATATAAATACCATCAGCAGCATTTCATATTTTTCTTTCTTAATGAGTTCAAATCATCCTGGTATCTGATCCAAGCACTTAACTATATGGTGAAAAGTAAATCTTATTATAGTAAAATCTTTCTGTCTTTTTGAAAAAGGTTTTAAAAAAAAGTAAGAAGATAACATTTTCAAGGCAGCAACTCTAGCGGCACTGACCTAAAGTGTTCATGCCATCTCACAAAATGTCAGTTCTTTGAGAATGAAAAGTAAAAGCCAAAAAGTGGTATTATTGTCCTGTGGGCTTAAAAAGAGTTGTGGATTTAACTTCCACAGAAAAAGTTGTCAAATTATGTAGCTCAGATTTTAATACAAAGGAATGCAGTAAAAATAATAACAAATTAGATACAGAATGTATCATTTAAGTATTCAACTATTATTAGAAGTATTGGGTAGAACATTTTCAGAAGAGTGACTTATTTGGTATAATACAACTTTCATTATCTTCTTTTGTATCAGTTCTCAACTATATATTCACTAATATTCCCTTTTCTATTATCACACTAAATAATGTTTATTTTTATAGTAACACATAACAAAGAGAAAGATCCAGGAGTACTAACCACCTACAAAGTGATTAAGTGATATGTTTTACTTTCTATTCTATATTTGAGAAAAAATTATTTTAGAAGGCAGCAATATGCTTTTTATTTTTATGGCATTGAAGTGCCATGCAAAGCTGTACTGCTGTATGAGTACATCTTTATGATGAAGAGTATTATGCCTACATAAAGCCATAGAAAGAAAAGACATGAAGCAAGCACTTTCTTATTAATATATTGAGAGAAGGGTGCTTTCATGCTTTTATCATAGAATCATAGAATCATTTAGGTTGGAAAAGACATTTGAAATCATCATGTCCAACCATTAACCTAGGACTGCCAAGTCCATCATTAAACCACAAAAATAAGCACCACATCTACCTGTTTTTTGAACTCTTCCTGGGATAGTGATTCTACCATGCCCCTGGGCAGCCTGTTCCAGTGCTTGACCATCTTTCAGAGAATAAATCTTTCCTAACATACAAACTAAACCTCTCCTTGCTGAACTTGAGGCCCTTTCCTCTCGCTCTGTAGCTAGTTATCTGGGGGAAGAGACCAACCCCAACTTGCCTACAGCCTCCTGTCAAGCAGTGGTAGAGAGCAATAATGTTACCCTGAGCCTCCTCTTCTCCAGACTACACCAACCCCAGTTCCCTCAGCTGCTCTTCATAAGACTTGTTCCTTAGACCCTTCACCAGCTTTGCTGCCTTGCTCTGGACACGCTCCAGCACCTCAATGTCCCTTTTGAAGTGAGGGCCTGAAAATTGAACACAGTATACAAGGTTGGGCCTCATCAGTGCCAAGTACAGGGAGACAAGCTCTGCCCTGGTCCTGCTGGCCACACTGTTTTGAATACAAGCCAGGGTGCTATTGGCTTTCTTGCCCCCCTGGGCACACTGCTGGCTTATGTTCATCTGGCTGTTGACCACCCCCAGGTCCTTTTCTTACAGGCAGCTTTCCAGCTACTCTGCCCCAGACCTGTAATGTCTCATCAGGTTGTTGTGACCCCAAGCAGACACATGGTAGGTTGAAGTCCCCCATGAGAAAAAGGACTAGTGATCTTGAGACTTCTGGTTGCTTGTAGAATCTTTCATCTGCCTTTTCATCTTGGTTGGGTGGTCTATAACAGACTCCCATCATTATATCTGCCTTGTTGGCCCCATAAACACTCAACCCTATTGTCACCATCATTCAGCTCTAGGCAGTCGAAACGTTCCCTGACATACAAAGCTAACCCACCACCTCTTCTTCCTCATTTATCCCTTCTGAATAGTTCATAGCCATCCATTGCAGTACTCCAGTCATGTGAGTTATCTCACCGTGTTTCTGTGACGGCTATTCTGTCACAGTTTTCCTGCTGCATGACAGCTTCCAGCTTCTCCTGTTCGCTGCCCACACTTAAGGCGTTGGCATAGATGCACTCCAGCTGTGCTATCAATCTCACCTGCAACCCTCGCATGTCACCCCCAAGCTCATCTCTAACGAGTTTGGGTTTATTTCCTTCCCCCTTCAAACCGAGTTTAAAGCTCTCTCGATGAGCCCTGTTAACTCCTGACCAAGGATCCTTTGCTCCCTTCAAGACAAGTGAACCCCAGCTTTTGCCAGCAGGCCTGGTGCCATGTAAACTGACCCATGATCAAAAAAATTGAATTGTAGCCATTGACACCAGGCCTGAGCCAGATATCGATCTGTGTGATCTTCTGTTTACATGCCCCATCATTCCCTGCAACTGGCAGGATAGAAGAAAACACTACTTGTGCTCCTGTTCCCTAAACCAGTCACGCCAAGGCTCTGAGGACTCCCTTGATTGCCCTTAGACTTCTTGTCACTGGGACTTCATCGCTGCCCACTTGGAAGACCAGTAATGAGCAGTAATCAGAGGACCATACCAGACAAGGGAGTTTTCTAGTAACATCCCTTACCTGGGGCTCCAGGGAGACAGCAGACTTGATCTTCAATTCCATAGTTGTCAGGTGGGTAATTTCACCAGCAAAATGTTGAAGGTCATATATTTTTTTTCCCTCTTCCTTTTTACTTCAATGAAAAATGTTATCTTTATTGGGTTCTTTTAATTTTCTTAGTTAGGCGAATTGACCTCATTACACACTTGCTGAATCAGGTTACTGAATAAATGACATCATGCAGGACAAAAGTTAACAATTGCAGTATCCCATCAAAGAGTTTATATTTGCATTTAAAGTCACTTGAAACACAAATCTGAATTATTAACTGTAAGTCAGCAGAGTTAAATCCACTCTGAATTCCCTCCTTAATTACCTGGATAAATGTATTTGAGTCTTTTCAAGATAGGAACATTCATTTACAAATCAAAGAGATTTTTTCTTAGTCTTCAGCCTTTTGAAGTCTGTAGCCTTAAATTCTAGAGTAACAATTAACTCTAAGAATAAGTTATCAATACTACAGAAAATACTGGGTGCTAGAAAAGTTCTTATGGCTGCTCAGGCATTAGATAAAGACTTAAACTTAGTCTTAGAGACATTGCAAATCCTGTTTCATGACATTTTGACTAAGGATTTATGACAATTTTTCACCACTTCTCTTATTTTGCAGAGTCCAAGGGAAATCAGTAGTAAAAGGACCATTGAAAACAAAGTGAAAAACATTCAATGAATTCTTGCTACATGTTTGGGTAAAAGCCAGTACGAGCATTGCTCAGTGTGTACCAATCTGTTAAGCTGTTACTATTGCTATAATACAGCTTGCAACATACATAACTCTGTTGGTAGTTAAAAACCCTGAGTACCTATGAAAACACAATTTTACCTTCCATTATTCTAAAAGTATTTATATATATAACTGATTGACATAAAATGTTGCACCAACAGGACTTCAGGATGTGAATTTAAACGAGTATTTTATGGAGTTGTGAACCTTTGCTTAGGAACAAGTTATACCAAATCAAAGATTGCCATCTTACTGTGAGTCAATTACCTTACAAGTTAAATAAGGCCATGGTGTAGGTACATTACGACGATTTTTGCTTTTGTAATGCAGCCTCTCATTCCCCTATTTGTAAAGTATGTGACAACATGTAAAGTAGGTGAATGCAGATGATGGTGTCTATCAATTAATTAGGACTAATTACTGCTTATTGTACACAATATAAAAAAAGCATAAATTATATTTTTTTAATTATTTCATGTTTGAGGTATCTCAGGGTAGCCCCTTACCTCATACAGTGTTATGGTGGGGACAAGAATATTACATTTGTGGCAGAGATGGTGGATTGATGCATACTCATGGTTCACTCCCGTCATTGACACAGGAATGAACATGTTCATGTGTACAAGAATTAGTCTTTCATTATATTTAGAAGAATTTAATGAAATCTAACATACATCATTTCACATGGTTCCTTCAACAGTACATAAAGAGTGCTTCTGTGAAGAAAATACTTTTCTTTTTCTTTTTTTTTTTTTTTTACCAATAAAAAGATGGGTTTAATTCATAGAAGCTGGTAAAAGAAGTTTCCACATTTGACAATATGCTATAAATGTTCCAGTTATTTAAACAAAGCTGAGGAAAATAAATTTCAGTGATTTTTTTTTATTTATTTATTCTTAAGAGGATTTTACCCACTCTTCTACAAAGATTATAAGGAATATTATAAGGTATACACATCCCATTCCACTACCAGGTGTTATTTTATGTTCATGTAGCCACAGATGAAGAGCTATGACCTAGTCATCTAAACTTCTGCATTATGATACTAAAGAAAATAAAGCAGCACATTTGACACTGACCGCAATTGGATGTCTTGGTTTGCCTGGAAACGTCCTGAAGAAGAATAAACAGAGGCAGGCCTGCAGAATCTCTGGAAAAGGAATTGTCCAAGCAACTAAAATAAGACTGGGATTCTATTTCCAAATTCTCTATTGATGTGTCATGCATATGGACATGTTACCTCATCTGTATTTTTTTTCTTCTATTCTTCACTAGATTCATATTTTTAAACTGTGAACTCTTTAGGGCAGCCATAGTCCTGTATGAAGTGTGCAAAAAGAGGCTTCTTGAGAATTATTATGTGTAACTGGAATTGAACTGACAACTGGAATAGAAAGAAATAGTGAGTAAAGGATCTTGGGCTGCATCCACAGGAGCATTTCTAGCAGAGATAGACATGTGATCTTGCCATTCTACTCGGAGCTTGTCAGGCCACACCTTGAGTACTGTCCAGTTCAGGTCCTGACAATTTAAGGAAGTTGCAAATTGACTGGAGAGTATCCAAAGGAGGGTGACAAAGATGATCAAAGAGCTGGAGAACCTGACCTATAAGGAAAAACTGAGGAAGTTAGGTCTCTTTTGCCTGGAGAAGAGAAAGCTCAGGAAGGACCTTATTACAGTATTACAGTACTTGAAGGCCAGCTATGAAGAAGACGGAGGTTCTCCTCTCTCTTCACAAGGAACCACATGGAGAAGACATGGGACAATGGGTACCAGTTGCACTGGGAAGGGTTTCATCTTGATAGAAGAAAGAAATTTTTTACACAAGAACAATCAATCCCTGGAACATGGTAGAGTGTTTTCAAGATGCAGTTGGACCTCACTGGAGGTTTTCAAGGTGCAGTTGGACAAGATGCTAGATAACCTCATCTAGGCTACCTTTCCTGTGAAATGTTGAACCAGATGATCTTTTGAGGTCCCTTCTAATTTGAACTGCTCTAAGATTCTAAAAATCAAGAATGTGTCTGCTTTTCTTGCTCTCCTTCCTTCATTTTTATTGGCCACAGTTGTCTTGCATTTGTTCATTTCTTATCCTCCATGACACAGCGTGGAAGGGATAATAAAGCCTTTTCTAATGACAGCAAATAGCATCACCTACCTATTTAATCAGGTGGTAGGGGGAGCATTTTGTTTGGAAAACACAACTTATGTATCATGGAGACAGTGGGTTGTTTGACATTGATAATGTGCAGCTGTGATCCTGCAGCAAAGAGGTAAATAACTTTGAGGGAGTGTGGGAGGATGAAGCAGAGACAAGGAGGAGTGTGGTCTGGCCTCTGGAGGATGAAGAAACAGTGTGGACAGCAGAGAGTAGCCTGCGGTGGGCAGCAGTTGGTTGCATGGACAGTAGAGTTTGACCAATGGTAAAGTTTTTGGCAGCATGTGTACAGAGTATAAACTTATTGAAGTTGTGGCTAGCTAATATTAAAGGTCTTTGCTTCATAATCCTTGCAACATCCGTGCCTCCACAAGGGATAAAAGGACTTAAAAGCTTCAAGGTGTGTTGTGGTTAACAAGAATTTATTACTGTCATAACAGTTTTCTTCGCTGGATTCTTTCAACTTCTACAAATGTCATTAATAGTGTTTTATTAAAAATATAAATTATGCTTCATAATCTCACCATTTAAAGTGGATTTTGTTTTTTGTTTACCATATGCTGCCTTTGAAAAATTCCCAAATGTTCATGTTTCTAGATCCAGGAAACTTTAGAGTTATGATAGAGGCCACAAAGTAGACCAAAAGAAATTATCTGGGCTAGAGAAAAAATTCTGGAGTGGATCGTGAGTTTTTTTGACTGTTGTTTATAGGTATGTTCTTTCTTTAATGGAAAAAGTGGTTGATAATGTGGATTAATTTATAATCTTAATTAAGACTAAGTATCAGATTCATATCACAAACGTGAGTTGCTACAGTCAAGAGGTTACAGGCTTCACAAGCTAAAGAAACCAGTAGGTACCTTCAGAGTACAGTCTGATGGGCAGATGATACCATACCTGCCAGGAAGATCTATTGCTGTTCAGTTACTGAGATACATTGTTTAGCAACATTAATCACAAAACTATGGGTTTATTATTTATACTTTAACATAGAGGTCAGCTGTTATCTCTTTTAATATTACATCAACTTGTCTTCCACCAAAAGCCTTTAACTCCAGCCTGGAAAAGGGCAAGAACAGATCATCTCAAAGTTTTCAAAGATTTTTTTTTGCAACATGAATCCTGAACATGTCATTTTAGTTTTTGTAAGAAATCCCAGTAGACTATCCATCAATGGTAATGTTGACATCTAGCAAGGACTAAGTAAAGTTAGGGATATTTAATATCTTTTAAAGATTTGTAGTTGTTTTACATTGAGAACTTCAGAATGATTGCACTTCAGAAGAGATTCTCAAATGATTGAGGTGTTTCTATATCTGTAAGGGAAATATTTGAAATGTAATTTGGATATTGTTGCAGAGGAGTGGTAGTGCTTTCTGCCACTGGCCTATTTCAAATATATATATTTGTCTATAATAATTAAGAATTGCTGTATAAGATTATACCTTCATTCCTGAATAGGTCTCCTATTCTGTCGATATTCGAACCCTATCAGCATCCTGAGATGTGGAGAAAAATTTTAGTGAATGTGAAAAGCCTGCAATGGTGGGAAGTGATTTTAAAATAGGGTTACCTACCATATCTCTACTGATTAAGAGTAGAAATGAGTATGTGATTTGGTATGCTTTCTCAATATTATTAGTATTTATCAGATTGCTTTTTGTGAAGTTATTCTTTTTCATTTGAGGCATTTTAGAAACTGATTAAACATGCCAGATATTCTGCTTTATAGGTGAAGGTAGAAACTGGATTTACAGTTACATTTCACCAGGCTTGACTAGGAGAGGTTTATAAGCCAGTTGGAATTATTTATTTACTAGAAGTGTTGCTCTTCTCCCAATTGCTAGAGAAGTAGCCCAGACAACTAACTAATTATATATGTGAAATTTTCACATGGCTAAAATTTTTCAAGAGGAATCCCAGCAGCAATATTTTTTTTTAACTTTTCTTTGCAAATTTCTTTGTACATATATTTGCATCTTATTCTGTTTTTTTCCCCATCAGCCTAAGTCTGCCTTACTGCTTTTCATCAGCCATTGATTTCTTTAATGCAAGGTATTTCTTTTGTAGTGTTACAAAACTGACTTGCCAAATTATCAAGTCTTGTTAAGATTTGTAGCAGATCAAAAAGCAAATGGTCTTAAGATCAGTGAAATGTGATCCAACAGATAACAATACATAAATAGGAACTTTCATAAACTATGTTCTACTCTCTTATCTATACAGAACTTGAAGCCTGGTTGTCAGTCTATTTAGGCCAAGGACTACATATATGATTTATTTTTTTTTAATCTTCATTCTGAATGATCTGTATTTTCCCATTGTTTTTTACTGCTGAAAATACTGTCCATGCTGATTAATTACCAGGCAGACCCTGTGCTTACCCAACATATCCTACCTTCCCAGATATATCCTGCTCAGTGTAAATCTTGGTCTTTTAACAGCACTCACAGTATGTGGAGCTGTCTGGAATTTTATTAAATTGCCATTAATAACAATATATCATTCTCCAGCTCTGGTGCATGTTTTAAAGAAGCAAAATAATCAAATTGTATGCTTCAAATTTGGTTTAAAAAAGAACATCATTGGAAGTTCTGGGCTGAATTATTGCAGCATAAGTTTTGTCTGCATGAGTTAAAAGATTATGGTGCCCACACTTTTACTGCTGATCGTCTAAGCTCTTTAAAAATAATTTACCAGAATATATTTAACAGCATCTGTTTTCTTTTGGGATTTACTTTCATACTGGAAATATTTCTAGCATCTTTTTTTAGTTTATATTGTGAAGTTATAATATCCATGGATTGCTATGGACATAAAAAGTTATATCAGTCTATTAACCTCTGAAATACTTAAGAAACCCTGTAAGAGTCAAATAAGGGGTGGGAGGGAGAGTAAAAAAATGAAACATATACAGAATAGTTGCTAGTCTTTCACTCTACACAATATTTAACTAGCTCAACAAAGATGTAAAAAATATTTGCATGTTTAATTAGATTTTCAAAAGCCAGTATGCTTGTTCTCTCATTGAATAATTACAGCTAAAGTTATGGGCACTTGATTGTCCTTCTGGCAGCCGAAAGAGGATATAAAAACCTTTGTTGACAGTGTATCAAAGTATATAGTCCAAGAACAAACAAATCTCATTTTCTGTCTCAGGAGATATATATTTTTATATATATGTGTGTGTGTGTGTGTAATCACTTAGGTGGAAGTGAACAAATCATCATATGTAGAGCTCATGTCCTATCTTTGATACTCACAACACTGTTTTTACTATGACTAAATATGCAAAATCTCCAGAGGGTCATGTTTTGTCTTATACACTAATGCATTATGTCTGAATAACACAAAAATGATCAAATATTTATCCAGCCTTTACCAAAACAATATGAACGTCATAATTCTAAAGTTTATTTAGTAAAATTTTATTATTTATTTTATTCTAATATCTACCTAGAATCCTTTAAACATTAACAAAGATATTGATATATCATCTTTAAAGGTCATGGAGAACAGGAGAGGTGCTTGAGGACTGGAGGAAACTCGGTGTCACTCACATAGTCAAAATGGGCAAGAAGAAGGACCCAGGAAACTACAGGCTGGTCAGCCCCACCTCAGCTCTGGAAGGGTCATGGGGCAGCTCATCCTGGAGGTCATCTCAAAGCGTGTGGAGGAAAAGAAGGTTATCAGGAGCAGT
>JAVJGJ010000057.1:89722124-89751173 GCA_035590215.1 Microhierax caerulescens
GGTTAGGGGAGCAGACAGTGAGGGGGGCTGAGAACTGGCTGAATGGCAGAGCTCAGAGGTTGTGATCGGCAGCGCAGGGACCAGCTGGAGGCCTGGAGATGGTGTTCCCCAGAGGTCAGTGCTGGGTCCAGTCCTGTTCAACTTACTCATCAGTGACCCGGATGAAGGGACTGAGTGCACACTCAGCAGTTTGCTGATGATGCAGAACCGGGAGGAGCGGCTGATACACCAGAAATCTGTGCTGCCATTCAGCCAGGCCTGGACAGGCTGGAGAGTTTCTAGTAAAAGAAAAGTTTCTGGTGACTGTTGTATGCTCAGGGTGTTAGCAGACAATGAGTTGGAGTGATGAACTTGTTACAGACTTACAGCCAGTAATATGAATCTGGAATATTTACACTCTTATTAAGACCAGATTTTCTCTAGGTATAACAGCATGAAGGTCCATAAACAGCCATTAAAACAGAAGAATCTGACAGTGGGAAAGCCAATGTATATACACCAAGTAACAGATTAGAAAGAAGCAGAGAAAAGCCCTAGAGAAAGCTGAAAGAAAATTACTGTTTCATACCAGCATTAAATCATCAAAGGAAAAAAAAACCTGATGCTAAATTGGCCAAGAACAGAAACAGGGAGAGTAAGAAAAAAAAAAAATCAGATTTGCAGCAATCAAGAAAACTGAAGGAAATTCCCTACACTCTGAAAGACAGGAAAAACAGAACGGAACTTTACATCTGGCTGTCAAAGCAAGAAAAGGCTGTTCTGGAATCCAATGTGGGATTCCTCAAGTGAACAAGAGCAGTTTTTGTGTAGAGTAACAGAACACTGCATGTTCCAGGGCTGGCGTGCATGTGACATAAAAACCTTACAGAAGAACGGAAAGGAAAGGAAGAAGAGAGAGGAGAGAAGGAAGAAGAGATGGAAGGAAAGGAAGAATGGAAGAGAAATTAAAAGGAAGGGAGGGAGGGAGGAAGGAGAAAGATGAGAAGCAGGAAAGGAGGTAAAGTTGAAAATGAGAAAAAAGGAAAAGGAAGAGTAAGCAGAAATTTTTAAGATCCCTTAGGAACTGACATACTTGAAGGATCACACATCTTTGCCAATATCCTATTTCATAAAATTATCTTTGAGACTGTTTCTAGGTCAAGACTATTTCACTGTGCATCAAGCTGCAAAGTCCAACACAAAGGTCCACTTAGAATTATTAAAAAAAAGAACCTCAGGAGACTTAGACTAACTGGTGAATGGTAATACTAAATCAACAGTTAAAGAAACACATATCATGTCAGAACTATAAAGAATTCCAGAAGAAAACATCAAGGACAAAAAATACAAAATTATACTTCCTCTTTTTACAGAGCCAAAGTAAACATCTTCCATCTAGACAGATGCAATAAAGTGATAATAAATAATTTCATCCATTTTCAGCAAGTCATCCTGTTCAAAGTTAATCCACATGCAACAGTTTTAAGCTTACTAAAACTTTTTTTACTCATTGTGAAATTCTATGAATAGTAGTCGGTGTCAGACCACAGTTCAAGCATAAGAAATGTCTATACTTTCACAGTTTTGTGAATTGTATAGTTAATACTTCATTTCTGAATTTGTTAATGCTTTTAAACAAAGGTCTTGAAATCCATTTTATCTTGAAGCAGATAATACAATGACCTCCTATCCCAACCTGAATAAAGCAGTATCACTGCATCAAAAAAAAAAATAGTACAATAATGTGAGATTTAATTGAATATTTTGAAACTTGAGTAAGAGTTCATATTATTTTTTAAAAAAAAATAAAGGTATGTTAGTTCTGCATGTAATATTGTTCACTTGATCCTAAGATTCTTCTAAGCATATTGCATTTGTATATTGAAGGATTGTGTAATCTCAAACAATGACTGCTAAAATTAACTTTGTCAGTTTAATAGCCCAATTGTAGAAAACCTTCTTAAATCGTGACCACATTTTTCATAATCAAACCCTAATCCTGCAAGCAGAATGTGTGTTTTCTTGCAGGTCTAACTTTGGTCCTACTGCATCATCGGATGCCATGTTCTTGTATTCTGCATTAAATGAGATTTTCAATAACTACTGGCATTTTCATTTTTTTATAATAAAAATAAACTAAATGACTAAATAAATAATGCATTCCTGTGCTATGCTTGTCATGGTTAGTTTATTTAAATCCTGAAATTTAAACTAATTTTCTGATTTTTCATATCCTTCTGTCACTTCATCCATCCATTTTTGCACCTTTCACTCCTATGATATTTGAGCACCTAGCATAAATTGCAGAGAAAATTGATGTAATCCTGTTCTGAGGTGTGCCTAATTTTAGCTGATTTAACTTCCTGAATCATTGAGCTTACATTTTTTTAGTGGGGCTATAAACTGTTCTCTGGGATTCTCACTTTCACCATAATTTTGTACAATGACATCATGCAGGCAGGAGAAGATTCAGTTCTGTATGCACTTGCTTTCTTGGGCTTGTTTATCTTAATTTTTTCATGTTGTGAGTAATCTGCTGTTTAAAACTATAAGACCTTTTAAGGGTTTAAAAAGACCAAATGAAGAACATTTAGTAGATATATGCAAAACAGCCAACATAGCTGCTGAGAGAATGCAGGTTATTTTTCCTATTGAAACTGAGTCTTGCCTCTCAGTCTTCTGTACCTGGAACTTCTTGCTAAACTTGAAATTATTATTTATAAAATATCTTCTGGGAAACTCTTTCTATCAATCACCTGGGATGGCTGAAGTATGAAGACGGGATAATCAAGTAAAAGATGTCTCTGTTCTCCTTTTTCCTTTTGTAATTTCATACCTCATCTCTGAGTGATTCATTAGCTATATGTTACTGGCTTTCCTCTTTTCCATATCTCTGTTTTTGAGACATAATAGACATCTATTCTAGCCACTGTACAAATAAGTGACCTAACTGTACAGAGAGCACCCTTCAAAAGAGCCCAAGAAAAACAAAATAAGAAAATGAGCAAAAATACCTACATAAATCCCACAGGGAAGCTAGTAAAGGGAGGATGCTGCCTGAATGGCTCACATGGAGCCAGATCAGGACTAGATCTAGTAAAAATCTAGGTAAAAAGCTGAAGCAGTCCAACAACATTTACATTGCTACAGCACCAGTTAACGGTTGTGATCATTAATGTTAATCAGAAGCTGTGCTTTGTCATCATTATTATCAGAAGTGCACATCTGGAAGCTAGAGGAAAGCAACAGACTATAAATAAATGGAAGTCAACCCTAGGCTGCTATTTAGGTCCAATAACTAAGGAAAGTTGGCAAGAGTTTGTAGTATAGAAAGGGTTTTCCAGAAAAAGTCCTTCCCTTTTTTCTCCTCGCTCCATGCTAGGCTGTGTTGCCCATGAATCATGGACCCCGATGGCAGGACTGCATTCGCTGTCTGCAGAGGGAGACTGGACTGTCTCTACCTACTTGCTCTGAGAGGAGGAGAAGTAATTGTTTACTGCTTCACACACAGATCCATAACTCACGCATGTACTGCCAGAGGTCTTGTTCCTCATTACCATTCCCTCCGTATGTATCTTCTTCCAGTAACCGTCTGGTCTTTAAGTAAAAGCTAAAGAGGCAATTTAGCAATCAGTCATATTGCAAATGTAATTTTGGGAAATGATGCATTTCAAGACATTTTTGAATTATACTTTTTTATTTGTGGAACAGAATTAGTCTCTGAGTTACTACTGACAGAATGAATCCTTTCTTATTACTCCTTCCTGCTATATAGGCTTTTATTATTGTTTTGTATGGACCACATGGGACTAAATTCTAAAATTTATGGATGTCATATTTATAGTACACGTCAGTGAACAAGTATCAGGAAACATCAGTTTTATAGGGGAATTAAATGAGGTTGTTATAGCAAAATTTATTGTTTAATCCGCAAAAGCTCCATAGACTTCAAAGGTTAGACCACCAAGTAATAAAGATAGAACATCACATCATAATCTCAATAAGCAGTATAACATGGCCATAAAATAAAAATAGACAGAAAGTGACAGAAATATACAGGTATGCCTAATATAATTTCCAGTTCTATTAACTTTGTCTATGAATCTGGACTGTGATTACTGAATTATAGGCTGTCAGAAGTAGATTTCAAGGTTTCCTTCCTTCTTTTCTCCCTTTCCCTTCCATTTCCAGAGACCTAATTTGAAAACACACTTTGCCTTTGCAAAACAGAAGAGGTGGATCCTGTAGACTGTGGAAACTGTCTCTGGTTGAACAAAAAATAAAGCCTCACAGCTTTCCAGCAAAATCTATTGTGCTACCGAATAGCCTGTGTATTGCTCTCTATTCAGCATAAGACTAGGGCTCTCTAATGGTATGTAAATGGATGTAAAACAATGACCAGGCCACAAGGGCAATTGGCAGGAAGGAAACACAGCATTGCATTAAATACTGGCACATAAATTTATGTTCTAGATATTTTAAAAACAGTCAACTGATGAGCCAGCAAACTCCAGTGCTGTATAATGTTGACTACTTCATTAATAATATGCAATGCATTGAGTAGCTAGATCATAAATGAAGATAATGGTGTCCTCCAGGGATGTACCTACAGCTAGCTGCATTTACACTGTATTGTTGATTCAACCTGAGGACACTTTAAGGCCACAGTTGCCAACCACAAGTATTGTGTAGCTGTTTGAGCACCAGTGGAGCATGGCAGTACCCAAGATGGCATAGCAAGGCTCGCTGTCTTGAGGGCACCATGGTCTTAAATGTACATGTGAGGATACCTCACATGCAATGTGGACAGTGCAGGCTCCTGGCCACCAGCATCTCAGGTACCTCAAACCCACCTCGAGGCCTGCCCAGCAGCACGCCCTTTGCCAGGTCACTGCACCAGGCTGAGTGGCCAGCATGCCTGAGTGATGTCCATCAACCCAGAAACACCATGATGGGTGTAGAATGGACCACGACTACAAAACATCTGCTTCAACAGCCAGGAATCTCCTGCTGGGGACATCTTCTGGGCCACTGAGGATAGCCTTCACACTCTTTTCCATGTAGAAATGATAGGGTAGAAGAAAGGAATCCAGGTGTAAGAACTGTATGAGAAGACTCCTCCAGGGTGCCAATGAAGAGACAACACCTGGCCATGTTGCAACACCTGCCAACAGCACACCTTGGAAAGGATTTTAATGTAGTTGTTCTGCTGACAGTAACCTAAAAATAATAAAGAGAGAATTTTATACAACAATTGATTTTAAGTGCAGACATAGTGACACGACTTAATATCATAGAAGGTAGAAAAAGGTTAAAATTGCCAGCTCTACGGTTTTGGCCAATTATCTGTTACACACCTGATGGGGCTTTAACCTGCACGCACTACATTGCAGCCCTTCCGCTTTTGCATCTGACAAAATTTTTACGTGACTTTGTATCAGTCCAAGTTTTCTCTTTAACCAGTTGCTTCCCCCAGCCTGTACTCAGATGTCACAACAAGCAGCATGCAGGTGACACACAGACAGAGGACCTGAGCTGCCAGAGTCTGACTGCTCCCTCAGTACTGCACCCCAAGGCTGCCCAGTGCTGAGGCACAGCAAGCCTAGGAGACAGTCTCCCAGAATTACAGCTTTGTTGTGCTCCTCTCAAAATATTCATGAATCGTAGAGAGATGTATTGAAATATTTCTTGTGGAGGTTTTCAACACATACCGCCTTCATGTTCTGAAAAACATCAAGATTTATATTGTGTCTCAGCCTGCATATTACTGAATCTGCTTTTTGTGTTGAATAAATATCATTGTTTACATCAACAGAACCGAGTATCTTCCTAGTACAGATAGAAGACTGAAATGATTCAGAACATCCTGCATTCTGCTAAATGCATGAAGGCTCTGATGAAAAATCATTTAATACAATAGAATAACAGGTCTCTAAATTCCAATGAGTATTAGTGATCTCAGTATTACAAGCATAAAACATGTAAGTCATTACTAGGACTGCATCTTTTATCTGCAATGAAAAACTGTGTTTCCTCTCTGTTGTATTGTGATTGTGATTGTCACTACTGTAAGCTATGAGGTAATATGGTAACTAATTAGAAAAGCACTAGTTTTTATAAAATTTTTTATATAACTACTGTCTGAAAAGGGTATGAGGTATATCTGGTGTTAGTGCAGTTCTAAATAGTTGAAGTAGTTAAAATGCTGTTACTGGGGGCGGAATTTAGAAATATGATTTAATTTTTAACTAGTATGATAAAGGACTATATGCCTCTCACCTCCTCTCAGGACTGCACAGGAGGGAAAATTTCTCTGCTGTCAGCTCAGGACCTGCTGCAGGAGCAAGTACACCCTCAGGCCACATGGCATGGCTGAGGAGCCACAGAGAAGCTTTCAATTTTTAGATCTCTTTAACTATGTTCACACCTACCAACACCCTGTATCCCCTTATCAGCACCAAGATCAGTACCATGAGCTGCTGGGAAAAGAAAAAAAGACAAAATTCTAACTCAAACCAGTATAACTGTGCTTATCTAGTACATTCTACTCCTAGATTTATTGCAGCACATCAGCTGCTGATGGGTGATACTTTCAGTGTGTTCAGAGATTCTGAGGTAGACGCTATTTGTAGTTAGGAAACCACAAAAATTGACTTGTTTTGCCTCGATGCATTTGCTGTTACAAAATATCAAAAAGCAATCTGTCGTATACCACAATAACAATTAGTTGTGTTAAAAATTATGGGTTTTATAGATAAAGATAGAAAAGCAACTTACTTTAAAACTGAAAAAGGAAAATCTTTGTATTGTTCTTAAATTTCTTATATTTATAAAGTAAAATGTAAAAAAAATTTCAAAACATATTTATATCATATACTGATAATTTGTGTGATCATGAATCCAAACTGTCAAGTGAAATAGATGCAGGGGTAACAATTCAACATCACTGTTCAACTTCAGCCTCAGTTTCCTCAGTGCAAAAGCAAGGAGACATTTAATCATTACCTCTAAGGGACAAATAGGCTTCATATCTGTCATAATAATAAAAATCAGACAAATTTATTCTAATATAATCATGTCTTTGCATGCTGGTCTCCAACTGATGTTAGACATAAGCTTAGAAAGAAGAGATGGATAAGTAGAGGAGAACAAAAAAGGAGAAAAATCAAATTACAGAAAACATAGGGAAGGAAATGACCTAAAAATGACAGAAACAGAGAGGGGTAGAATAGACCCTTCATAGTATCAACAGAGCTCATTGAGAATTGCCTCGCAACTAGCTAAATGCACAGACACACAAATCTTTCTGATTTTAAATGATACCTTATCCAGAAGCATTCACTGGTTTAATGTCCTAGACAGTGAAGTCTTTTGTTAAAATGAAAAGTACAAAGCACTTGCACATATTATTAGAAATTGCTTTGCTAAATCCTCCAAGCTATGTCAAGTTATGTTTTGCTTTCCTTCTATTCATTAACACAACTCTAGGTTTTTTCTAGAAATAAAATTTGCTATTCACATATTTTTACGAAAGGATTTTATTAAGACATATTTTATTATGCTCAGCATTTTACTTTAGAAAACACAGGCATGAAGTGCTGTAAAGCAATACTGGGCAGAAGAAAGACAGCAAATGATACACAGCAGGGTGTTGTTCTCTCCTGGCTTGTGACACAGACTGTGATTCATGATGCAAATGTTGCTGATGAAAAAGGCTTGCTAGATTGCTTAAATGAACTGTCTTATTCTGCTGCTTTAAATTATTTAAAACTACTATTTGCCCCAGGAGGTAAATACAAATCTCACTAGGAAATCTCTCCTTCCCCTGCCCTCTTCCCCCTGAGTTGTTATCCTTGCAGGACCTTTCTAGAAACAAAAGGGAAATAGATCCTTTAATTGAATAAATTGATTGTTTACGTTTCATTAGTTAGTGATCTTTGCAACTTGCCTGCATAGGATGAAGGAGATTTTCATGCAACAATGCAGGGAAAAAATCACATCTAAAAATAACTTGTTAGAACTCACTAGCTCAAAAGCAGACTCAGATTAAAGAAATCAAGTTGAGGCTTAGCTGGGTTGTACAACTGCAGTGTCTGGGGCAGATTCACTCGTACATGCTTCAGGATGCTCCAGGTTCGCAGATGGCCGGCACATAGCCACACGTTCATGGGCATTGCCCTGTGCAGAGAGCACTCACAGCCTTGGTGTGCTCACTTCCCATTTAGATCATCACTTAGGGGTAGGCATGTTATGTCAGAAGCACGGGCAGGGTGTTCCATTCTCAAACTCTTCCCAGATGCTGTAGCTTTCAAGCTGTTGTAAAGAAGAGCCAAAGCAAACACCAGTCTGCTTTCAGAAACACGGAGCCATCCTGAAACTAAGGCCTATCCCTAACCTGACACTGTCTGCTCCAAACCTGAGTTTATTTTCTAGTCACAACTTATGAGAAAAGTGAAAAGAAGAATCCAATACCACGTAGGCTGAGAAGGAAGCCCACATGAACTTTCAGATCCTAGGCAAAGAAACATTGGCTCGAAAGAGTGACTTATCTCTCAGCATCCATGTCTGTACTGGTAGAAAGTACCTGGTGAAACACAAGTCTGACATGACAGTACAGAGGGGCTAGGGTAGAGGGAACAGCTTTTTTACCTAACTTAGTCTCATTTGTAAGTCATTCCCTTTAAAGAATGGGTGTCGGAGTGAGGTGCACACTCTGGAAAGGGCAGAGCTCTTTCATGAGCTCCTCCCTTCATGAGGAGACCCCTTACTCATGACACCCCTCACTTCTTCCCTTACACATCTCTGTTAATTTAATAGTTATAAACAAGGTTTCACATTTAGAGATTTTGAGCTCAAAAATGGTGTTTTTGCTATTCTTTGGGTTGAATTCGGGCAGATGCCTTTCTATGTGGTCACAAGTGTGGGGTTATCTCTTACTAGCAATTGACACCTGCAGTGCAATTTTAGTCTGGTTTTTGGGAAATGACTACCCCGTCTCAAAATAACTGGCCACAGAAAAAAGTAACTCGTATCAGGAGAGAACTCCTAATGAGTACAAGCTGGTCAGAAGCTGCAGTATTGTTTCAAGAGAAAATACCTCTGACCCAGGGCGATTCCACAAAGTACCACTCTGATGTCTTCTATAGCAAAAGGGGACACTCTCTTCAACAATTGAACACAGTTAAATCAACAGGTAGATCATGAAATAAGAACATTAAAATACCTAACCATGTCTTTTCTCAAGATTATATCCAAGTACTGGTACAGGAGAACTTATCTATTTTCTACTCCTCTCTACTCTCCATTTCAGCAATATTAATTTTCTTAACTACATAAAAGCACTAATTAGAAGCACTGCTTTCTTTTTGCAATTGTTTTGAAGTCCAAAAATATCCTGTATCTGTACTGAGTGGTGTACTTGACCAATTATTTTCAGTCTCATCACTTAAACATGATTGTTTCAGATAAGCAGCACTTAAGGCAAGAGTTAGAAACCAGAAATTGTTCATTGGGTGTAGATGCAACTCATATCTTAGCTACACAAATTAGTCTCACTTCAACAACCAAAAATATCACAGCTACCAGCAGCAGGTGATGCTTTTTTGTGTGTCCTCAGGCCAGCTATTCTGCTATGGGGTGGAGGTGGACAGGGAAGGAATCTACAATGTTCATGGTCAGTCTAGGGACTAGCATACACAGAAGTTCCTCAAAAGCTACTGAAGTACTTCAGTCTTCTGAAAGGGAAACACAAAATTGCACCGCACTATGAAAATCTAATCATCAAGCCAAGTTTTAAATCAGCAAAGAGAAATTCCTCTACAGTCCAACACAAGTGACTGTTTCTGTTTCCCACCTTCTTAACATCTCAGTCTCCCTGCTGTCTGGGTGCTTCTGGGTTTGCATTTTGTTCATTTCCATAAGCTGCTAACTGCCATTGATTGACAGGACTGTTACTGGGCATCTGATCTGGTGTCAGACAGAAAGCGAACAGAACCTGGTAGGACTTGCTATTGAAAAAACTATTCATGTCAGAAGAAGGAGCATCAAAACTGGACAAAGGAAACAAAACACTTGGCTACAGCGTGGTGAATAAGAGCAGCAACACATTCATTTGTGCCAGTTGCTGAAAGGTTTGTGTATTAACTACAGTGATATGAGCTGGAGGATCGCATCTGGCACTGTTGCTGCGAGTAGTCTCATCCAGCATATATTGTAATGGACATTTGTAATGTGTAATTACATTGACAATTCATGCACAGAAGAGACAAATACACAAGCAGACACATAGCACTGGAATGGAAAATCTAGTCATCAAAGCAGAAAACATTATTTTGAAACAGCTTGTGAACAAAGCAGGATTAGGTTGCTGCGAGCTTCAGAAACATACCACCTCAGCTAAGAGACAGAAATCACAGCTGGAAAGGCTAGATGGAGAAAGAAAACAATATAGTTATTCTGTTTCATGTTAGACAGTGTTTGTTCAGGATTAATCATTCAATCATATTTGGTCTGAACTCAACACATAGTATGACTTCCAGTTTGAACTTCAAGACTGGCAGTCCCATGGTATGAAAATTAACCTATTGTAACAGAAGCCATCTGAGGTGAGATGTTTCTTTCCCCTGATAATTCCAATAGGAGTTTGTTTGTTTGTTTTGCCATACTTTGTTTTCCTTAAATAAGTGCTGGAAAGGGCAGTCTGTCTATAAAAATGTCTGTGGGCCTGGGACATTATGGGGGAGTGACAGGGAAAGAGATGACTTAGATGAATCTGCAGAAGAAATTAAAGATGCTTGGTGAGCTGTGACTACCCTTGATCCCTTGCCCACATATCAATTGTTACAGCTGATGCACTTTAAAAGTTTGTTCTCCTTCTAGAGATAGATTGTGCAAAAGTCTGTGTGCTAAGCTGCCCAAAGTAACAAACGCCAGCTCACAACCTCAATGCTCGTTCAGCCTGTTATACATAAAATTGTTTATCAGATCAGCAAAAGACTGAGATGTAAAAAACATATACATGCAAAATGGATTGCTCAGATTGAAAAAGTTGCAATAGACTGACTCACAGGCCTCTTGTCAGAACACCATACAGTACTGGCTGAAGCTGAAATACCTCTGGAAGAGATGCTTACAGTAATAATTCCAAAAAGTGTTTGATTTATTGATGTTCACGAGAGTGGAATGTCACTCTTTGGGTAGCGTTGACTGGAGACCCTCCAAAGGGGTGTTGATGTGACAATTTCATTTCTGCTTTTTCCAGACCACCACTTCCTATGATTTTAGGGTTGGGCATATCTGTATTTGAGCTTTGCTCTTCATATCCCGTCAAGCATCCTGAATGGATGCCGGAAAAATAAAATATTTTATGAGATTTAGCTAATTTTTACATAACACCACCTATTCCTATTAGCACAGGGTTCCTGTTATTACTCCTTCCCTCCTGAGTTGTTTTCTTTCTTTACCTTATTTCTCCACTTCTCTGTCAATGCAATCCTGTCTTCTAGCTAAAAAAATTCTGGTTCACCTTGCCAAGGAAAATCTATTTTTGCAACATTATCCAGAACTGTATTGTCTTAAGCACTGTGATCCTGCCACATGTTTAACAGATCTAAGAGTAGCTGAGGAGACCATTCACAAGGCCCTCAATGTTATGATTATGAAACAAATCCCAATGGCTGGTCACACTTTCTAATAGAAATAACTAGTGCAGGAGGGACAGCCAAATCATCAAGCCTTCTGCCATGGTATCACGTCAAATGCCATCTGATTCCTTAGGGCTCTCAGATTCACGGGCTCACTGCATTGGCAGGATGACTGATTCCTACTTGGACAGTTTCCTGGTACCTCTCTCCTATCCTTCACAGGCTGCCCAGCTGGTAAATGGCCACATCACCCATTTCCTCAGGCTTGTTGGCTCTGGACTTTCCAGCTGCCTTGACTTCCTGGACACTTACCTTTCTGGGCTACTGAGCTTCCATAGAGGCCACCTGTTTGGAGACCCAACATCGCAGCCATTCTTCCTCACAAGCCAGGCTAGAAACTGAAAGGTACGAGAGGAAACAGGACAACCGTTTAGTTGGTGGACCCAGCTAATAGGGAGACAGGTGCCTGCCCCATGAACAGGGAAGCAAGGTCCATGAAAACATATTCAATGGTTTCACTTGTTTCCCACTATTACACTTGGGGTTGTATACATGAATTTTCTGATGAGATTGATATGCTGTTTACCAATCTGGTAATAGCACATTTGTACTCAGACTATCCAGAGATAGCCTTATATATAAAGGAAATAAATCTGATGCAAAAGTGTTATTCCCTCAAGGAAAGAAAAAAAAATATTAGAAAGGAACTTGGGCGAGGTTGCACAGCAACATGATGCATTATGGCATTGCATTATGGCATTCCTTTCCTTTTACATGCCAAAGTTTGCACTATTAGTAATTTTTTTACTTAAATATAAAATCTATCTAATCAGAACCCCCCACACACTTTGCAATATATTATTATTTGCAAAAATAATGTGAATTTCCTCCTTGTCTGCATATTCTGCTTGCAATTTTGAAAATTTTATCTCACCCATACACGTTTTTGACCCCTGTTTTAACAGAATAACTAAGGGAATAGATTATTATCCTCTGTATGGCTCTATATTAATCAGCTCTGGGACACCTGACAATCAGGTTTCACAAATATTAACCAACAGACAGAGAACAGAATCACTCCAAACTATGGACTCTGCTTTGGTTTGATGACGGTTTTGATCCTTCTGACACATTTTTTAGTTCTGGTCTTCTTTTTTTCCCCCCTCCAAGGCCTGCCAGCTCACCTTTTAACAAAAGGTTCCTGGATCCAAGGCAGACTCTCTTGTTGTTTCTAGTGAGGAACAGAGATGTAAAGAGAGATATTAAAAACTTGGCCTGTTTGATGCAATTCCATTTCCTTAAAATGGTCAGAAAATGATGGGGTTTTGTTGTGATACAGAACACAGACAGATGTTTACATCCTGAGAACTGCAGAATCAAAAGCAGCTTGCACAGTCACTTTTTTTTCTTTGGGAAACTGCAATTTATTTTTTTTTTGTCTTCACATCCTTTCATTTTCCCTAGTTATTTGTTAATCATACAAGAAGCTACTAAACAAGCTGCTGACTACAACTCAGAGAATTCATGTATACTACAGACAACACATTTAAGCAAACAGCTAATTTCAACATTTAAATCAAAGTGTATAAAGTAACAGTAAATCTGTATTGTCATCATGATTTAAGAGAAACTTTATCGTTTTGAATTGTAATTAATTCTAATGAAGAACAATTGCCTTGATCAAATAATTTGAAGTAGATTCAGGCGGTATCATTATTTAGAACTAGAGCTTAGTGACAAAAATGACAGAATTATGAAATAGGTCATTTGAGTGACTCTGCATATGAGGTGCTCATTTGAGAAAATTTCCAAGTACAAAAATAAGTTCAGTACAAAAGTTGAACAAATCTAAAGCTTGTAGTCTAAACTCAATTGAACATATATATTCATTCTCGATTCATCATCTATACCATAAGCTTTCTCAAAATGACCACTGTTGCACTTGAGAATAATTTTTTAAAATATTATATGCACAAGACAGGCAATGAAACCCCATGTGGAAAAGTAGATTTGTGTTCATCATCTGATCCATTATGTCCAAATGCACTACCAATTCATTACCTTTGATACAGAAAGATTTATAAATAAATACGTTCTTGTAAATTCTGAATCTAAATATTTTTGTTGAAGTTTTGTGCTGGGGTTTTAGATCACAGGTTGTTTAGACCTCAGGACAAAAATGATATTGTAAATGCTGCCAGTTTTAATGAAGATTATGGATTGAAATGTTTACTTCGCTTTATCTGCGTATACCTTGCCTTGTCTTTCCATACGCACATAGTAAAAATAACCTGAACGTTGCAAATATTGAGGCTAGCTAATGGAAAGTCTTATCTGAGACAACGGCCAATATTTAAATATTATGAGGTTGTGTGTTATGATAATGAAATGAAGCTAAAAGACAAACAGAGATATTGTTCCCCTTACCTCCCTCTATCTCTGTGCCAGATTAGGGAGTGTCGGTAAAAAATGATCACTTCATGATCGTTAAGGACAGCCAAAAGCAGCAAGCCAACATTATTACTGCTGAAGTTCTTCCTACAGATTATTACACAATATGATATGCAAGTTCCTAAACTTCAAATTCAAAAGTTGTGGCACATGGTGAGCTGAATAAGGGAGTGCAGAAGTGAAGAGATTGGCAAGAGATGGGTTTACTGCCTGAAGTCTTTTTCAGTAAGGTCACCTTTTGTTACAAAAGTTCCTGCCTTTCAGTCATCATGTTCCTTCCTGGACAGAACCATACAAACTTTGCATTGTGCAATTTCCCTATTTGTTTACTTTTTCTTAGCAGCAGCAGATTTCCACAGTGTTTTCAAACACAGTGGGGTTTTTTCAACAAAGCATAGTAAGTTCTCTCACGTCGTGCATCATTAGTGTACAAAGCAGGGGGGCAAGTGAGGGAGTCTACAAGAGACAAGAAGGCATGGTGTAGTTGTCTGGCTTGGCATGTGACAATCAGCTAACCTGGGAGGTCTGAAGAGAGTTCACTCATCCAGGAGTCCAACGCCCTTAATCCTCACCTCCTGGAGAGGTCAATAACATGACAACCTGAAATCAGAGATGTCAATGGCAAACATCAGTGATCAAGAATAATGTCAGTAATAAACTAAGGAGGAATACAGGTCCTGTCCCTCTGGACCAGAGATGTTGTCTCTCTAGTCCGATATTATACTGTTACTGGTGCTAGGCAAAAAACTCCACATGAGGTAGACATAAAGTTATATGTTCACAGTATCAGCATAATATTCTCACAGTTGTGGATGTCTTGTGATTCTCGTCTTCTCTCTTCTCCTTAGCGTAGAACTTTAGTTTCCTTCTCATAGTTTGTTTCGGTTTGTTTTTTAATGAAAAGGAAAAAATTACTTTCAAACTGTCATTTGCATTCAGTGGCTACATCTAGAGCACCTGTCTGAGGTTGTTCAGCCTGGAGAAAAGGAGGCTCAGGGAGGACATCATCACTCTCTATAACTCCCTGACAGGAGGCTGTCAGCAGGTGGGTATCGGTCTCTTCTCCCAGATAACAAGTGACAGGACAAGAGGAAATGGCCTCAGGTTGTGCCAGGGGAGATTTTAGAGTGGATATTAGGGAAAATTTCTTCTCTGAAAGGTGGTCAAGCACTGGAACAGACTGCCCAGGGACATACATGGTGGAATCACTGTCCCTGGAAGTGTTCAAAAAACTTGTAGATGTCGTGCTTAGGGACATGGTTTAATGATGGACTTAGCAGTCCTGGGCTAACAGCTGGACTTGATTTTAAAGGCTTTTTCCAACCTAAATAATTCTATGATTCTATCTATAAGAAAACTCAAATGTTAAAGGAAAAGGAAGGCGTATCACATTATTGATTGTAAAGATGTTATTATACAACATGGAAAAGTTGTTATACTACCACCCCTTTGCCAGGCAATGGAAGACATAGATTTGTAGTTTGAGGAAAACTGCTCATTGTACTTTTCCCCTTCTCCCGTACCTTATACATAGCAGTTCTGAGACAAAGAGAATTCTTTGTGTCATGCACCTGGGAATAGCCATCTTCCGATGGAATCATTCACCTCTCATTGGTGTCATCCAATTGCAGGAAGCATGAAGAAGGCAAGGCTTTTGCCAGTCTTTTTCAGCAAAGGTCAGTTCCAGTTTGGTGAACATTCTCTCATTACCAATATTAGAAGCTTCTTCTGCAAGCTTTTAATTCTAATGTAGTGATTCAGAGGTAATTATAAGACAAAGAACATTATCTATAATGAGAAATCTACTAGTCAAGATATGAACAGAAAAAAACCAAGACCAAGAACAAAATATTGAATAAATTATTTACAGCTTCTTCCGAAGCCGCATTGCCTCTGATCCAAAACCGTCCCAGGGCAACCTTGCTTCTGTAATCAGTGAGACCCCTGAGGCAGGCAGGAGCACGGTGGGGCAGGGAGCAGAGTGGAGCTATGTCATGGGTGCAGGGCACGACAGCAGGGTCTAACCCCAACGCTGCATTCAGTTGCAATTGCAGTGCTGCCACGGTATGGGTGTATTGCCCATCACTACTTTAAATCTGTTAATAGTGAGGGTTTACTTCTTAGCAAAGCTTTCTGATTTCACAGCTCCCTGTTTCATTAATCACTTCTTTTCAATGACTCATGACTTGGATCAGAATTTTTAACTCTTTTTTTCTATAAACCTATTCTATTTACAGGCATCAATTGTGAAATTCTTACTGATATCTAGTAGTCTAAGGGAAGTTGACAGAAGTCAGTTAGGCAATAAAAGTAAATGAAATTTGTTGCTGGGAGGACAGGCAGCAGCACAGATTTGAATAATTTTAATAAAAATGTATTGTAATGTTTTACTTAGAAGTCTATATACTTCATGAAGATTTAGGAATTTTAGCTGCTCTTTGTCCCTTCCAAATGTATTGTTTATGCTCAGGTCCTCAGCATCATATGACATGCACAAATTCACACTGCAGCTTCAATCTCACTTGTAAATGTATTTATTTCAGATCTGGTTCAGTAATATCTGTGACTACATCCCAGACTAGATGAACGTTTGTATATTGCAGCAGTGCTCTTCAGTACACACACACACACACGCTTTCTGCTGAGACTGTGTGGAGGGACCACAGCCATTCTCTCCCAGACAACTTCTCAGTTGATGGCTTGCTGCTGAATTAGACTTTAACAACAGATTGTGATACAAAGTGGATGCCTACAAATTTGTCCCTGTAACATTCTCTTTTTTTATTTTTTTTTTCCCTGTCTCCTTTTATGTTACATCTTAGGTATATTTTCATAGTAGTTTCAATAAAGCCATAGTTTCAGCTCATTTTATTGTGTCTTCCATGCAAACATCTCCATTTTCTTCAAATGACTATCACAATGTTCTTGTTACGAATCGGAGTTGTAAAGCCACCTTTTAGGTATACATGTACAGTGCCTAGTGTGTACCCTTACGCCATCAAACACACATACCACATATTTTTCCTCTGTAAATCATTATGTTAAAGGAGCCATTATATTTTCTGCCTTTTTCATTGTAAACCTAAATTGAGAGTTAATGTTCCAAATCAACCCAAAATGATTAAAATAATCCTTAAGTGGACATAATACTAATAATACTGTAGTAAGAAAACAATACAATAGCTCCTAGATTTAGAACTGAGAGCATCCCCCATATTGCTGGCTATGTACTTGCATTAATCATGAAATTTTCATACAAAATGCTAACTCCCTTACAGAAGGCGTTTTGACAGTAAAGGTTTCTCAGGTCCAGGAAAGAATTGATCAAACTACAGTGAGAATAAGAGCTCTGTACTCGCTTTCTGAATATCCAATATTTTAGTGATTATGACATTTGTCTGGGACATGCTCCAATCCTTGCTTCATCAGCTCAGACTAGGGTCCAGATGAGCCTCCTTGTCACTGTTATTCAGGTGCAGTTCTCTGGTTTTAAAAGTTTCATCCTAACATTGAATATAGAAGTTCTGAGAAAAGGAGGAAGGAAAACCTAATTTCTTGTACATTGTTACATTATATGAGATGGTTAGGTGCAGAAGACAAGGTACCTCATGGGTAGAACAGCCATAAAGTAGATTCCATTTGGAAGGATGTAATAGGATTGAATCTTCTTCCAATACCCAGTGTTATAAAAGGAAATATTTCCTACATCAACCAGTCCTGGATGACCAGATTTCACCTTGAGTTACTCCAGTACAGATGAACTGAATGCAGATAGGTTATATTAACATCATTAAGTTAAGTTCTGACATATGCAATAAAAATCTTTATGCAAAAAATCCACTACACCGTGTAAACACCTGACTCAATGAGCTTTTTATGATGCCATTCCCATGGCATAATACAGTAAATGTCCTGTCGTATCCATATTTTTATTATATAAATTATTATATATAATATTATATATATATATATAATTATTATACAAAAATATTATTATATAAATCTTCCAAAAGTTGCAACAAATAAATAATCATTAAGGTTTTTCCCCCTAAGTGTTCAAGTTCAAGGGAGCTGATCACCATGTCTTCCTTCACAGGGTCAGGGTTGTGCAGTTAATACCCTAGAAAATGTTTTTGAAATGCAATAAATATTACCTTGTAAATGCTACAAGTATTCTTTGGTTTTGCTTCATTTTGCCAATTACTGTCATAACAGAAATATTGTTAAAACATGATTTTCTAAGCACTTTATTGGTGCAATTATTGCACAAAGTACAGGTCTTCAAAGACATCCAAATCCATCTTGATAAGCACATAAACAGAAGCTTACTAAATAGCCAATTTTGTCACACACTGTTACACACTTCTGAATGAGAAAGGTTTTTGCCTTTTTTTTTTTTTTCTTTGCTAAGTCTAATACTCTAAATACCAACCTGGATATATGTAACCTTTGTAGATACAACACCTTGCTCTTTCATGATCTCATTTCTGACTTTTGCAAGATATTGATTTTATGTCCTAATGCGATGATAAGCCCCTTCTCTACATGGCTGGTTGTACTGCAAAAAGGTCTAGCGATTATGCAATGTCTTCTTTGTCCTGGCATGAAAATTTATTTACAGCTGCACAATTAAATGAACTGTATTCCTTCATCTCTCTCCCTCCCTTTGCTGTAGACACAGAAAGGGAGTAGGATTGTTCATTCTCATTTGAAGTTGTAAGTACCACAGCAAAGTCAGCAGCATTCTGAACCTCTGCTCTTTCGTACTTTCTGTAGTCATGTATACCTTAGCGTCTCTGCTCATTCCAAAGATCATGCGCAGGCTTTACAGGACTGAACATTTAATAGCTGACAGAATAGGTATAATAAGGCAGCAGATCCAGAGTAGAGGAAAATTAAATACTCCTGAGTTATTTTATTGAAATTTCAGTTCTTCCGAGTTTATAGTTGTAGGCAGGGGTGAAATTTAAAAAATGCAATTTCAGAGTACTTTTATGGAGTTCCTTGCTTGACTACTGAAAGCTGTAATCGCCACAATAAAATCCTGGGATGAGGTGCCAGTATAGCATATCTTCTGCTAGTATAATAAGATATGTTTTACAAATAAACTCCACTAGAATTGGGCAGATTAATCCAGTCCTACCTAATAGCATTTCAGGTATTCACAGCAAGCTCTGCATGTCTCCAGTAATTTTTTTATGTGTCTTTAATAAGTATCATATTTTATGATGCAGTGCAATACATTATCCATTGGATTTTGATTCTGCAGGATTATATGGGAAGACATTGATTGATTCCTTTAGCAGAAAGAAACTACTTAATAAAATGCAGCTGATGCTCTTTAGCTAAGTAGATCACAAACAATGTTTCCCCCCTAGGGTTCTCTTCGCTTTGGTATGCTGTGAAATAACTCAGGGAAGTCTCAGACAGCTGGAAGTTCAGAACCTCACAGAAGGTGTCGAATGAATTGTTGGAGTAGGTTTCTTGACTGTAAGATGCAGGTGGCGGGACCTTGGTTTCTTCCATCTCTCTCACTGGGAAGAACACGATTTCATCTTAATAATCGAATTGTAACACTTCCTTTGAAGGTGATGGATTTGTGGAAGTTGATTTTTAAACAGTTATTTAGACAGAAGTTGGACCCCTTCAGACACAAAGAATTCTCACCTGTCAGTAAAAGGGCAAAGAGGACATGCATAATTAAATGGGAAAATCAAGATTAACGAATATAACAGAATCCCACCCCAACCTTTAAGGCTTGTGTTTGCTTCCTGCTATCTTTCCTTAAGAAAGACACTTCTTGTCATCACCATTCACCAGAAGATACTGCTGTTTCTTGAAATCTGCACACTTTACATGACTTAATAAGGTAGGAGAGATGGGTGCAGAGCAAGAATGAACTCATGTTATCTTTTGATAGTGTTTGAAAGGTCTCAGCTTTTCCAGAATACTTACAAAATCATGCATGCAAAGTAGCATGCTGTACTTCAGTGAGCATTCTCTGGACTTTGATCAAAGACTTTAAATTTTGATGTCTTCAAGTATGCATTATTTGAATGTACATGGCTTGCCAGAACAGTTGCCCCGACCACTTTTGTTTTCAAAATTCAGTCAGAAGATCTGGCTGATATGTGTTTTTCAAGTTTTTTCTAGGACATTGAGACAGAGACTGAATGGCAGTGAGCCAAGAAAAATAACCTGCATTAACCCATGAGGAAGAAAATTTTAATTTAATTCAGCTTTTCCATTAGCCATAGCTTTTGACATGCATAACTTCACCTGCCTTTACTTAACTTAGCACATATCACATTGATTTTTTATAGTATTGTTTTTAAACATGAATCACAGAGCTACAAAGTCACATATTGATCAGGAGATTCTTATATCAGTGTGATTTTCTTTGTCAGCATAGGTTTTAAGTTCAATTCTCCAATAAACTATACTTGAACAAAGTTAATTTATATTAATGTTATCATTTTATCACACTTCTGTATTTAGATGAGGGAATCCTGCGCAACCCAACAGGATACTGTCCAAAAGTGGTCAGAGGTGCTGACCTATTGATACTTGATTCTTGCAGGTTTTCCCTATCAATATTGACACAAAAAAATTTCCAATCTTCTCTAGCTGTTCTTTCATCCTAAGACTGGTTAAAAAGTAAAAGCAGTGACTCAGGGGGCTCCTTATCAAACTTTTGAAAAACTTCTGATTTTTTTTTTTCTCATGTTTAAACATATTTTGATTTAGAGGATGATGATTAACTTTCTCCACAGCTATTGCTGAATGGAAACATATTTTAACTTTGCAGCAGGACGTGTAAAATATTGGCAGCAGGAGGAATTGTAATGAGGGTGTTTTATATGCAGTTCCTTAGTCAAAAAGTCTAGTTTTTGCAATAAATGTAACCGTGGCTAGGCCCATCAACACATTATCCCACTTCCTAAAAATACCTTCTTCACCAGCAATATCCAGGGAGTCTCTGCCAAATCAGTAACACTCGTTGTCCTATAAACACTAAGCATATTTTTTTCCTAAGGAAAAGAAAAAAGAAAAAAAAAACCAAAAAAAAACAAAAGAACCCCAACAAATCAAAGGAGGAGGAAGCATCTCTTGATATGAATAACAAAGTTCCAAAGATTTTCCAAATAACAGCTGTCTAGTTAGCTAATGGTCCAAAGTCTCACTTCAGTCCAGCATAGCATCCACTCCTCCAAGGCTCTGCTCGCTCACCCAGTGAGCGTCTCAGGTAGCCAGAAGCAGTTTTCTGCTCTGCCGTGCTGCAGCCTGCACGCCCGCCACACAGAGCGCACAGTCTTGCACTGGAGACCCCAAAGGAAAATAAAGCCCTTGGGCAGGTCTGGGTGGCTCTGGCTGAGCTCTTCTGTTTGCTGTAACTGAAACTCTGTTTTCACTCACAGTTCAAATGATTGTACTAGTAAGTTTAAGGGGCCTCACTTACTCCGTGATATATTCTTCACAGCACCCATGGCTTTATTACAAGCAAGGTGATATCCACCATTTATATACTAAAACCTATTTGCAGGTGAATGAGTAAATCTCAGTAGACAGAACTATAGGTAAACATAACTAATGTATGGAAGTGAGCTAGAGTGATCTTTGTGCCTTAGAGAGAGAACAGGGTCCAATTCTTTTAACTTTTAACACTAATTTTTTGTCTAGTTTTCTTTCACCTGGAGCAATCGCATTCCTTAACTACACTGAGTTTTCTTGAATCAGAAATTTGCTGGCCACGAGCACACTTACAAACTATGATCAGTCTCTTTCTTATGTTTTGTCCAGGCTATGGACAGATACATTTTTGCATGGCAACTATTTATCTTGACAGTGTTATCCTACAATAATACAAAATAAACTATACTGTCTTTCAGGGGAGAAATATGAGAGCAAGTTCATGTGCTTATTACCTTATTTTTACTAAATACATTAAGCTTCTAAAATCGCCAATATTCACTACAGAGTGGAAGGGGTGGGAGGTTTCCCAGCTCATCTCATGCCTGTAATTCTTTTTCTAATTTACTTTCAAACTTTCCAAACATATCTGTGAAACCTACAAATTTACCTTGAACATCTATGTTCCAGTATAGATTTCAGTAGTGCTATATAAAAAGGTAATGTCCCCATACTAATTTTATCCAGTATGCTCCAATGTATTTGAAATCCAACTCTCATAAGCTCTCCTCCTGCCAGTCTTGTTATTCAGACCATGAAAAAAAAAAAAAAAAAGGCATTTAAAGGATAGGACCATCTTAAGTTATTACAGCTAATTACAAAATGTACATTTGTCAGGATCTTAACCTGAAAATCAACCCAAACCAAAAAAATAATCATATATCTTTAAACAGTTGCATAGTCACAGTGTAGACACTGATAATTTCTCATTCATTTTTTTCTTAGATACTGAAAAAGTGGTGCCATAAAGAAAAGTTGACCTTAATCACATTATCCAGCTAGATTCCATTAACACAAGCTAAACACAGAACCTTTTCAGACATAATGTTGATGGTAGTGTTTCTCCAGAGTACAATTTTAGCATCCACTGTGAAGAGAATGCTATAATGTATATTCTCACCATCATCCTCACAGCTCCTATCTACTCATTTTCCATAGTGTCTCGTGCTCCCACCTAAATGTAAAACTAACAAGTGCAAAAAATATATTTCCTACACAATGTGATACCTTAGATCTATTAACTACCTGCCTTACACTTAAACTATGTTTTTTGCCAGAACTGTAGACTGTCTCTCCAATAAAATACAATACTGGTGATCAAGGTTTCCTAACAATAGCATAGAAAATTCTAAGATACAGAAATGTTTTCCACATGAAAGTGAATTTTTCTATTTTTTTATTTTTTTTTTTTAGACACAGCACATGTTATCTAAGGCCTCAGAATTTGTGACATCTGCTACTAATGCAGCATATGTTGTACTAGGGCTACTTGAGGAGATGTTATATTATCATCATAATGTTTACTGATTAATAGCAATACATTATGCCTGCTTACTTGCCCTTGCTCACCCTCACAGGAATTCCATCAGAGATTTCTGCAGTGATTCTACCGTTATACAAGTTAGTGCACTAATTGGGCCGCACTTAGCTATTGTACCATCGCCTGAAATGCTGCGCTTATGAGATCATTATTATACGGTAGGTGTTATGTGTTCAGTCTATGCAAACCTTGCAAAAGTGTTTATTAAGAAGATAATTTAGATGATATCATGTCAGGTTTAACAGAACCTTACTATCCACCAAAGTAGTTTCTGGAATGACATTTTGACAAAACACCAACAAATCCAGTATTTGCTCATAACACTGAGCTACAGAAAGAAAAGAATTTAAGAAGAAAATTCTGAGGTATTATGGGCAGCTTAAGAACATAAATAGAAAAATCAAACAACTCAACTTTGTCATGGAGCTTTGTCAGGGAGCTTGCAGAAACAGCAACATTGTGTCCCTCTTTTCAAGTAGAGCCATCCACCTCCCCAACACATAAGATTCAGATCTCATTCTCAGCAAGGAAGTTATGGTAATTCTGATAGTATGTGAAGGACAACATCATTCAACCAACAAATGGACCATCCTTCTCTCTAAGCCACCACATTTTCCTATTCTATGCTTTATGCTTTGTCTCTTTCTCAGTTATCCAGTTCCCCACAATTTCCTTACAATTTCTCCACCAAAAGAGTCAGGAGTCATCAGAAAGGGAGACAGAAATAAGATCTTTATATCACAGAAACATCCTGTGCCTGAAACTCTAAATTTAGAAGAACATCTGGCAGTCCCTGTTCAGCCATCCATCCAACATTTTTTTTATAAATTTCCATATTAGACAAGTTCCCTTTCACCAGTTTCTTTAATTGACACAACACCACAGGTGCAGCCATTCTAGTTGAGGATATGTTATATTATCATCATAATGTTTACTGATTAATAGCAATACATTATGAGGACCTGGCCTCATACTTGAGGATAGGTCAACAGGTATAAAACCAAACAAATGAGTATGTGAAGTAAAAACACAAATAAGCAAAGTCAGGATGAAGAACTAATGGAGAAAAATAAAAACCAACAAACAAGATAAGTTAAGAGAGAAAAAGATAAAGAGTTCAATGAAGAAATGAAGAAGAATAGATAAAGAGCAGGGCGGGGGGAGGAGAAAGGGAGGGAGAAAGGGAAAAGGGAACTTAAAAAGAACCGGAGAGAATAATGAGGAAAGGAAGACTTAAGACAGAAAGAAAATAATAGACAGGGAACAGTGAAGTGTAAGGATGTGAAAAAAGGAAAGAGCTCCATGTCACAGATTCAAGTGAAAAGAACCACACTGAAATGTTGGAATAAACAAATTGAAATAAGACATCAAAGACAAAAACTTACGAAAGAACAATGAGAAAACAAGTAGGCTGACAGTGAAAAACACAATTACTAAAATGAGAGCTAGAGCTACATCAGGCTATGGCAAAAGTGGACATGAAAATGTTTGAAATATAAATAGCATTGAGAGACAAAAGGGAGTTTTAATCCTGAGTTCACATATATCTAGCCCCATTACTAAAATACTGCCTGTTATCTAACACAAATGTGTGGTACAGGCAGGAGCAAGTGCATCAAACATCAGTGGAGCATGAACAAAATAAAAGTGATTGCAGCCATTGTAATCTTAGTACCACTTCATTTTCTTCAGCTCTTGGGTGAGAGAGCAGAATTACTGTGTATGTTATTTTAGTGGCTACACTCATCCTGCTATGCCACTGCATTCTAATTGTTTAAAGCAGCTTTATGATGAGTGACATATTTATAGTGTTTCCCACGTTAAGGTTTTTATTAAGTGGCACAGTGAAGTAACAAGAAAAATCTATATCAAATGAACCTCCATTTTTAATACTTTGCTGCATCTGCTCTATTTTCTGACTGCTATTTGGTTTAACACAAGACTGTGGTTCTTGAAATCTTTTGTGAAATTAACATAGACTCATAGAATCACTTAGGTTGGAAAAGACCTTTAAGAACATCAAGTCCAACCGTTAACCCAAGGCTGCCAAACCCATCACCAAACCATGTCCTCAAGTACCTCATCTATGTGTTTTTTAAACATCTCCAGGGATGGTGGTTCCACCACCTCCCTGGGCAACCGGTTCCAGTGCTTGATCACCATTTCAGTGAAGAAATTCTTCATAGTATCCAATCTAACATCTTACTAGAGAGATTGCTTCTTGAACTGAACCCACCTAGAATAAATTCCATCATGCTCTGCCCTTCATACCTCTACACCTAGAGCCTGAATACTCCTTTGTATCACTGATTCCTGTTCCCGCATTACAGGTATTTTTCATTTACTGATTATTCCCTCACTCTTCCCACTCACTTTTGTACTATTTCTTTTCCATGATTTGTACTATTCAACTGATCCATTTTCAGGTATGTCCAGTATTACTGCAGGTACTGTTCCTTCACAGGTGCTTTTTCTCCCCAGCTACCACAGACTTGCAAGTGTACTCCAGCATGTTCCAGCATACTGCAAAGCCAGGTGTACTACCCATCCATACTGTTGCAACCAAATTAATATTTTATTTATTTATGTGTGACACTGTTTTTTTTATAATTTGTCCTCAGGGTCCTTGGTGCATTACTTGATTGAACTGATTCACGCATTATGGTGGAAACACCTGCAACATCCTGTGTAGTGGATGGCAAAGCAGAAGCCACTGGAGCATGCACAGTCTCACAGGGTCCTCATTCACCAACTGGCAATTCTGGTGCACAGTAATTATGGCAATGAAGGAGGGCCACATCACCATCCAAACAAATGAAGGCCAGTTATATCAACAGAACCTATACATGTGGGAATATTTGCTCATAGCATCACTGGCAGAGTTCATCTGTCTCCCAAACTAGGACAGACAAGCCCAAATCCAATTTAAATAAGGTTATAGAATCACTAAAAAGTTGACAAGGTGGATTTCCATAGCTGCATGCTTCAACGAGCACTGAAGTTTATTCAAATGCCACAAAGTTGGCTGAAATAGCAGCTAGCATTGAGGCAATGCAGACTTGAAGCACCTTGAGGACTTTTATGGTGTAAATGTGCCCATGTTTTTTCTGCCACAATGCACAAAACAGCCCACATCAATTACAAAGGTCACCAGTACTTCATAGCTGTGAAGTAATTGGGTAAGATTGGTTCTGCCAGAAAGTGTGTTACCAATGGTCTTGTCCACCCTACCTATAGGAGCAGAACTCTCCAGTGAACTATCCCATGAACTAATCTGTGACTTTTTTTCTCAGAAGGGCATAACTAGTTCAGGACAACCTGGATCTTATCTAACATGTATGCAAAGTAGATGACCAGGAGACTAGGCCAGGGAATCAATCCAGACCTAGATGATTTAGCAAAACAGGGGTGCACCTAAAGAGATGTCTATGCCTTCGTCACACCCTCCGTGCTTTTTTTCTATTAAACTATGCCCTGACAGCCCGCAATCAGGCAGAAGAAGGTTTAATGAAACAGTTGGCAGTTGCATGATGGTGGCAGCCTGAGCACTTGGCAAGCTGAAAGCAGGGTAGGGCTGCTTACAATGCTGTGTGTGCGCCAGAGTGGTCAACACCATCTGTACTACTGTGACCTGCTGTGACCCAGCACAATATCTGGGTCAGACTTTTCACCAAAAGTGAAAAAACCCTCAATCACTTCTACTTTAGACACATCGTGCAGACAACTAGAAAATGTACCTGTCATTTCTGGGGCAGATACAAGCAAGCTCCTGACTGAATATCCACTGCTGATGTAACGGGAGCAGTATAAAAGGGAATTTGTTACAGTGTTACTGCCATAATTTTTACATTCTGATAAAAAAAAAAAACAAAACCAAAAAAACAATCTTGTCACTTTTCCTTCTCTGTGATTATTGTGCTTAAAAGGCAGCATGAACGGCTATAGTCTTTTAAGATCTCAGGCCCTATTTGAAAAAGTATTTAAAGGTGAATTCATATACTACCAAATCCTATCTAAATTTCCCTACAGTTCAAGCCAATGGGGGAAATTCTTCTTTGATATGTTTCACTTTGATGGTGTCATACATCAAAACCTCACTCATCTGCATTCCACTTACTTGCACATTGTATGAGCAGCCCAAAATGCCCTTCAGCTTCTTCCACTCTCCCCTTTAAAGACTGAATATAGAAAATTACAAGTAGTTTTCATGATAGGAAGACTTCATCATTTGTATAAGCTGTGTTCCAATATGCATATGAACACTATCATACTCACTGCTGGAACATCCCAGCAAAGAGATATGAAATGATGATGAGGAAGAATGACAGAGTATGCTCACTTGTGTTTTTCCCAGTATGGTCCCTTTTTTTTCTGTAGGTGTCCTCTTGATTGTAAATTTCTCGGGGCAGAAATCATTTTTAGCATTATAGCATACATCACATGTTTTGCTAGCACTTAACTAAAGAATAACAAAATCACAGTTAATTACAGCCAAACTACAACTGTTAAAATGAATTAATGAAACATTTGTGGATTAACTACCCTCTGGTTTTCATTATTTATTCACTTTGATGCTAATTTGCAAAATTCTTTAATTCACCATAGCTCTCCCTATCATTAATGCAAATTAACAAGGTTCTACTGTAATGCAGATGTTATTATCTTCCCTTGCATAAATGCACACAGTTCTTTAATTAAAACTGTATTTTTTAAAATCAGATTACCAGGTATAAAGGAAACAGAAAACATGAACAAAGTACTCAGCTGTTTAGATAAAAGCTAGGAGTATTGAAAAGGAGAGAGGTCATTCTTTTTATGTTCAAATAAAAATTAGTGAAATGAAAGAGAGAAATTTTAATGAGAAGGTAGGAATAAATGTTGTCTTTTAGAAGCACTGCCTTCATGTGTCTGTTTAACGATCGTTAACAAACCACCAACACACTTGTAGACAGATTATGCAGTTGTATGTTATATGCATACACTAAGTTAGGTTGTAAAATTGAAAAGCAGAAAACTAAACAAACACCACTTTATAACTTTTAATATACAATAATTTTCCCTCCTTATCAGTCTAGCTGCTTTATTCATATATGTGATTTTTGTTACTCATTGATGACAAAGGTTACTGTATAGTTACTCAATATCAGCATTTTAAAATAAGTGTTTTAAAACAAAATTCTACATTCGCAATAGAAATGCAAGAAACATTAAGATGAGCAATAAAAATATTTATAAGCAATTCTCCTTTTTTCATCCTTTTCATGTTCAATAGTTTTCATTGTCAGTGTCTTTCTGATTTTTAGATTTATGCATAGTTTAATAGATTATATACAAATGAAGATTGTCATGTCACAACATTTGGAAGGTACAAAAGTTTCTGATTGAAGAGTGATACCAAGTTTTTCCATTCTATCTTTCATTTATATTGGCTTGACTTTTGATGTATTTTCTATTATTTGGGAGGAAAAACCAGAGCTGCAAAGTCTTACTATTTTCACGGTTGGAATTGTTACACTACCACTCCCATCAAGATTAACTGAAGAACTGCAACACATATGTCCCTTAAGAAATTTCCCACATCATGTGTCTTCTGCTGTCGTGTTAGCTCACTTTCAAGTTCATATTCAAGCCAAAATCTTCCAATGGTCCAGAATGACTGCTTGTTGGCTCACACTTTTGCTCATCTGCAGAACAAAACAACTAGATCGTCAGACAGATATCGTCAAGGGATGGCAGCAGAGGCTGGCTCATGTTCAAGTCCCAACTCTATAGGCTTTTTGGATGCAACAAGCATTTGACTGGTGCAACAGGACTTGCCCACTCTCCCTCAGACTTGGCCAACCTGTATTAGCCCTACCTTGCTGTTGCTGCTTTTCCAGGTGGTGTGTGATGTGGCAGAAGCATATGGATTTCCTTATTCCTTTTTTTTTTTTTTTTTTTGGGGGGGGGTGGTTTGGGTGGTTTTTT
>JAVJGJ010000057.1:89751273-89767961 GCA_035590215.1 Microhierax caerulescens
TTTTTGGGGGGGGGTGTTTTGGGTGGATTTTTGCACTGTTTCTGATAAAAATGAACACAATCACCTTGTTGAAGCTTTCAGTACAGCAGCATGGTCAGCTCCCTAAGAGGAAGAACAGCAGGGTGCTGTAGTCAGACAAGGAACACTGTACAGGTAACATAAAATACTTCCTGGAGGGAGATGGTAAGTGCTTATTAAAGAGGAGGGAAGGGGTGGAATAAAAGGGAAAACTGTAACACAAAAGGTAAATGTTAATTTTAGGATTACAAAAAGGAATTCTCTAGAATAAACCTGATCCTAGAAAATGAGAGGGCCCCCGCACCACAGGACATGCTTAGCACAACATAGAGGTGAGGCAGGAGGCTGAAGAAAAGTGGAGGAATCAGTGGCTGAATGAAAAGAAGGAGAAGAAAGAAAGGAGTGAATGACTGTGGGAGAAGAAAGGGAAGATTATGATGAGGAAACCGCAGCAGGTAATGGTGTCTGTAGCTATGGAAGTCCAGCCTGCACAGTTAATACTTAGGTGTATGAGACCTCTTGTTGCAGTTTTACTTATATTCACATAAACTCTTCTTTTCTTGGCTGCAGAAGTGACAGGCCAGGTGGGTTTACTGTAATGCACTAGGCACTCTATATATGCACCTACAAAGCTGTGCAGAGTTGCTCACCAGGTGTAGGATGTAGTGACAGCTGTATATATCTTCACAGCCATAGATCCTGCAGATGAGCATCATTATACAAAGGTGATCCGTGGCCCTGAATAGCCAGAACGCATAGCAAGTGAATCCTCTCTTGCCATCTAATGGGACCTGGTGGATATGGTGCATGATGTCACATACGTGGATGCTGATGATCCAGATATGAGCTGTAGGTGCCTGCCTGCTAGAAGGACCTGTCAAAGTGTGAATCAAAGCTAGGTAGCTGGCTGATGAGATCTTATCTGGTTCAGAATGCTGGGGTCAGCTCAGATGTACCTTGTCAATACAACCTAAGGCACCGGATTTCAGGCCTGAAAATGGCTCCTTACCCTAGCAGCAACCTTTAACCAAGAATTTTATCTTTTGTATGGGAAGTGAGGAAGTAAAGTGATAATGGGTTAGCAGCAGAGCTAACAGAGCTGCCTCAGGTACTGAAACAATTTTAGTATGTAACAATCTGGGTTGAGGTAAAGCCTACAGAAATAAGTTGTACAAAGGCTACCTTCTGTTTCCTGCAGAAAAATTGTAGCAGAAGAGACAAGTTATTTTTCTGGAAGACAAACAACTATTTTAATCTTAGTTCAATGAGGAGGAAAAACCTCTGAGACACTGGCCCATACTAGGACCTGGGTACTCAAACGTGTGATGACAGGATAATACCACGTAAGAGCAAGCTTGCTTCTATTCCAGCCTTTCGCACCCTCATAAAGAAAACGAGCAGACATGTCAGCCTGGGTAAAGAGGTACCACATGACCGGTGTGTTATCCAGTGCTATGCTGGGCAGGCATGCTGCTAGTGTACAACAGCAGCAAGCATGGGACTTAGAGACGAGGGTGATCTAGGGGGAAAAAAAGCAAGCAGGTGGGAGGTTAAGAAATTTGTTTGGGGAACATGTTGTGGTCCTTTGTCAGAGAGTTTCTGCAAATAACAGACAGTGAAAGAAATTTTGTGAGATAGGTAATACCAGTTATGAAGGAGTCAAAGCGAGGAAAATCTTTTGGCAATTAAAAAGTGTTACTATATGTCAATTAGTGTATTCCTAAATTTTAGGAGCACTCACATCTTAAATCTGAATGTTATGACTTGAGCAGATGTCTACCATCTACAGACCTGAGAGCTGAATTTTTCTGTTCTGGGTGTTTTCTGAAAGACCTTGGAGGAAGAGAGAATATCCTATGCTAGGAAAGAAGATACTCAAATAAAAATGTGATGTTTCTAATCTGATTTTTTTTAAAATAGGTGGGAAAAAAATGTAGACAATCTCTCACCATATGAACAGCTTCCAGAAATTATTGACTTCTCTTACCTAGAAAATTTACTTATATTTATGTATTTTCTTTCCATTTGCAATTGTATTAATAAAGCTTTTCATTGTCTTCCTCTTTTCACTTTTTTTATCCTTCATGAGGTAAGTACAAAATCTAATTTTCATTGAAAAAAAAAAATCAGTGTTAGAGTGGCAAGGATCCCTAACCTACAGCTCACTAAATGAAGATAATGAGGCAAAAGGGTCCTACTTTTCTCCAGATCTGTTACTTGTGTGTACCCTGTAGGGCTTCTCAGCTGACATCAATCAGCAGCCTGCTATTGGTGTAATTGAAGCAACACTAATTTACACCCACAGAGAATCAGGTTCACAATCTACTACATTGTGAATTAATGTAGTATTAGATTTGAATTCCAGATGAGAGCAGCAGCATTTTTTTCTTTATTACCTGACAATTGGAAAGTT
Organism: Microhierax caerulescens; assembly: GCA_035590215.1. Lineage (NCBI taxonomy): Eukaryota > Metazoa > Chordata > Aves > Falconiformes > Falconidae > Microhierax > Microhierax caerulescens. Next base: position 89,753,705 of record JAVJGJ010000057.1, read on the forward strand.
GGAGACATTGTGTGTGAAAAAGAATAATGTACACTTATTTTAAGCAGTTGACAGACATGGCTGGAAGTCTGATATGATTAATACCTCAATAACAGGGCTTCAGTAAGTTAGTCCCAATAGATTCCCAAACTAGAGAGAGTGCCAAGACACTGCTAATAGTTAAGTGACTTTTATTAAATAAAAAAATCCATTTTTAGCTCTGTTTTACCAAGGAGCTTTTATAATGCATTAAAACCAAAAGAATTAAGGAGCTCTCTTGCACACAAGTGAGTGCAAAGGAACTGGTTTGCTAAAAGGGCCTGTGAATCCCATGTCTGACCAGAAATAGTCTGAGACACCTACAAATCCATCTTCATGTTCATTTCCTTGCCAACACCTTGAGACTTTTTCCTTGAGATAAGCATTCAGATATGGTTTGGGGTTGGGTTTTTTTTCTTTCTTGGGCACCTGCAGAGGTGCTGTCACACACCCCGTAGGGAAAAGCAGGAGATTAAATTCAAATGCACAGAAGCTCAGCTGCAAAGTAGGGGCAAAAAACATCACAAAGTTCTCCTGGTGTTTCCTTTCTTGCCTGAAGCAAGAACATTCAAGTCCCTTTTCTAGCCCTCACTAAACTTAAGAACAGAGGATGTCTTTATACTGACAGAAATTCAAAACTTGTAAAAAGGGCTTGACTATAGATCCCTCTTTTCTGCTTCAGCCAGCAAATAGAGTGCAGCCCAACTTACTCAACAGTATCATTCCAGGAATTATCCTTACTCAGAGAATACAGTTCCAGGAATAATTAATTATTGGAAATGTTATTTATTACTTGTTTTACAGCAGCTTTATGGATAGGCGTGTCAGCTGATCCAATAAGCAATTTTGGTGTAGATCCAGAGCGGAGAGTTCAAGTCTTGCTCTGGCATTGTGCCAAAGGCCAGCAGCAGGCAGCTCAGCTGTGAGGAGCTAGCTGGTTATTCACACTGGAGGCTCAGAGGCAGTAGCGCAGATGCTGACCACTCAAATTTTATTTTTTTTTACGTAGCTGTGCTTTGTAGCCTGGTACGCCTTTACTAGATGAGTTATTCAGGCTTGTGAGTGCATAAAACAGGGAGGTCCTGCTAAGGACCTTATTGAACCCAGCGCTCTGCATGCATGTTATTAGAAACAGTCCTGGTCCAAAACAGCTTTAATCTAATTAGAGAAAATGAGGAGAAGGGATTATTTCGTAGGGATTGTGAGAAACTGCATGAACAAAACATTTAGAGGGAAATAAAAGTGTTGAAGTGAAGGCAGGTAACCTCATGGCAGCAGGGAGTGGCAGAGTGCAGCAGCACTTGGAACACCCTCCATCGCAGCCAGTGGACCCCTGCAGGGATGCAGAGAGGGAGGGATGTGGTCACAAGCACAGGCTAAGATGCCTTTCAGTAAGCCCTTTTATGTATGGGAGAGGGATGAGTAGGATGATCCAGTGGTAAAGGTGGAATACAACAAGATTTAGGCTAAATGAGAGATTGAGCTATGTATGAGCAAAAATTAAACAATAGGTGCATGAGTTGTTCAGAAAGAAGTTTTACAACAAATGGGGGAATGTTAAAAACTTTAAATCCCAAACTCTGGTCTGGAATAAAGGGAAGAAAAGTATGCCAGCCAGCGTGGAAGAGGAAATTAAGACTGCAAGTTTACTTTGGATATATTTAGATCAATCTTCTAATGCTGGAGAAAGCAGAAATCTGCTCTATCACTTTACAAGTAATCCTGAAATACATTGATTTGCCTTTTAAATTATCTTCATTCAGAAGTTAATTGTTACAAATTATACTTTTGCTGAGAAGTGGATTAATCTACTTAATAATTGTGAACTTGCCTATTCATCTTCCTACTTTGAGAGGATTTGTTCTGTTTTCCGTGTCTATTTGAGCAATAATTTAGTTTGAAGGCTATCACCAAAGCATGCTGCTGGCTGCTGTTCATTACCTTGAACATTCATTCATTCATTCACAATTGCTAGTGAATTGAACATGTGGAAACCAGCTCTGAAGTGAGTTATGTTTAAGTTCTCTGAAACTGACAAAAGTGATCAGGTGTGACAAAGTGGTGATTTTACACTTTAAAAGTATAAAAATGTAGCTTGTTCACATTTCGATTGCAGTTTGAAATATTCAACCTCTTTTTTCTCTGAATTGCACTTCAGCCATGGATTTGAACTGATAAATCAATGCTAGCATACATTCCCCAACTAGTGCTTTTAATGGACACTCTCTTTGAAAGTTAAACATTCTAGTAAATTGCTCAAACACAATCTTGAAAGGTTAAACACAGGTCTGAAATCTTTCTCATGTTAGGTAAGATTGTCATAAGCTTTCAACATAATTATAAAAATGTCAAAACCTTGAAACTAGAGATGTGTTATAATAAGCAATTTCATTGCTATGGTCATGGTAATCATTATGATGATCCAAATATCCACCATTGTGTTAACAGAGATTTTCAATTTCTGCATGCATTATTTTTCAAGTCTTGTAGGCCATCTAATTTTTAAAGTTTCAGAAATACTGTTAGTCATGGAAAACAAACAGCAGACTATTTGCCAGCCTTTCTGTCTACTCACTGTGAGTAGCAACATCACCCTCTCTATCAAATGCCTTCTTTTTTTAATGCTCAATTAAATCATATGAGTGTGAGCTAAATATTTAATGCTTATAGACTATGTGAGAAAATCTTTGGTTTAGTCTTATTCCTGTTAATAGCTGCAAGGGCACATCTTATTTAAATGTACAATGTGAATATAATAGGACATGTATATTTATAGGACCTCTCCCATTGTTTTCCCAACATACTGCTCAGCCTATACACATTATCTACCTCTTCTGAAAATGCCAGTTGCCCCAGAATCTTTGGTGTCCTGTAACAGCAACCACTAGCAAAGCAATTCACCCAGTGTTCATGAAGACAGTCCACACAGCCACTAGCAATAACACCAAGCACTGCTTCACTGCTCCATGAAACATTTGCTAGCCTAATATTCACCTCTCAGATATCTCACACACTTCCATGCCTCCTTCCTCCTCTCCTGACAAACAACAAACTCCTGACATCTGCTACTGAATCCTTTTCAAAACTGTAGTGCTCCAAGGGGAGACTTGCTGTCATGGATCGGACAGGAATCTGGGAGGCAGGGAGTGCCTCCCATCTAATTTTGACAATTTATATTTTCCTTATGTTCATCTGTGAGTATCTCAATTTACCACAACAGAATGCTACATAGCTGTGGCCTTGAAAACATGTTAATAATGTAAAAGGCAGCTGTCCCTAAAAGCGAAGCAGAAAGAGCTCAAGGTATCTCCTGCAGCAAGGCTACCACTCACCGCATCCCTGGGGCACTACCTGAAATACTCAAACGGCTCTAAAAATTGTAAGTACCACGTGCAGTACAGTGCTATTAGACTAAAAACACACCATAATAAATGGTGAAACAAATACTGTTTGTTAATTTATCAGGATTAGGGGAGCATTTAGTTTTCACTCATGAGACTACTAATAATCATACTGACTCAGAAAATTATAGTTAAACGGAAGATATATTCAGAAATAATGTATGTAATTTCTGCATTATGTATTTCAAATCCACAGAGAAGAACTACTAAATGAGGCAGCGAGCACCAACAATGGGATATTGTACAATTAGACAGCTCAGAGATTACCTCAAATGGACTTGATATACTGAGTTATTCACTTGCAAGATTAAACAGAAGGTACAAGAGGGGAAGTACAGCTATCACAAGATGATCACATACACTGGTCAAATAGAGAACATCACAGCAACAGCAATGGTCAAAACCCCACAGGAGAGTGAAAAACGTTATATGCGGTCCCTCTACTCTCTGGAATAGCTTTATTATTACTATTTCATAGAAGAACTATCCAGCGCAAAAAAATGCGTTATGCAGTTGTGCAGGGTGGAAATGTAGCTCATTGCTCCTGTTCAGCAGCCTCGTTTATACGAATTAAAAATCACTGAACTGCTTTGTGACTGAGAAATAGCATTCTTCATACATTATGGTCCTATAATTGAACACATAATTAAAACAGACTGCCGTACCTTGTGACAATCCAAAGGAATTCTGGCAAAAAAAAAATTATGAAAATTATTGACTACAACAAAAATAAGAATATTCTTTTGAGAGTTAAGGTCTTTCAAGTCTAGGTATTTTACAGAGTGGCAGACCTCAGGAAAAGCAGGAAAATGTTTCGGATTTGCCTTTTGTCCTCCATATTCTGCTAAATTGTTCTCTTTATTTGTTGTCATTTTTATTCAAGGAGATGCAGAAAAAAAATAATGCATTATCCTATGCACCAGTGATTAATAGTACACTGACAGTTTCAGCATCAGGCTCTCTAAGGCTTCATGTTTCATTCCATAAACAAACAAATCCAATGATGTGTCCTTGCCTTCAGATCCAGTGTAGCCTTCTTGTATACACCTGTATTTAAAACCATTAAAAATATGTTTATTATATATAGATATGTTTCCCTTAAACAGAATTGGGACCTTTGCAGCAACATGGCCAGTGAATTTCTCACAGTCTTGCTTTTCTTTCTATCTTCATAAAGAAGGTTTCCCTCACTATTGAATAGGTTTGTTACTGAAGAAGAATTTTCAAAAACAGCCAGAACAGGCGAAAAGGAAAAACCCTTTTCCTGTGAAGCCATATGTAGAACTACTCTGGATTTTCATCCTATTGTAATACGATTGGCTTATTTTGCTTAAAATTTTGTGTATAGGGTATAAAAGTGGGGTATTTTATACTTTGCAGTGCTCATATCGCTTTAGATTGTACAATGTGATATGGAGAACAGGATTGTTATCACCTACCGCTACTTGGCAGATGTAATGGTCTGAATTGTCAAGATTTCCTGGTAGCAATTTATTATCATTGCTTTCCCTTTAGAGTTAATGTGGCTTCCACATATGGAAAAGAGTAAACACAATTTACTTTTATTAAAATGCACATGAAATTAAATCCAATCCTTAAAATCTACCTAGGTAACAAAACCTCTTTTTTTTCCCTTATAGTGTACCTGATACATTTTGGCTTAACACAATAAAAACCATACCCTGATCTGGCTTATCCTGTAATTACGTACATTAATCATTATAAATTGTCTCTGTCAGTAGAAAGATATAAAACAACTCCCCTTGAATATCAGCAGAATTAGTACCAAAACATTTTAAATTCAAGTTGACAGGTAAGTATTCAAACTATGTAGCTTTCCCTCAATATTTTAATTAATAGCCAGTAAGAATTAACTCTTTATTTATCTAAGTGAAGTACATGAAAGCATGCTTTAAACAGGAAAGATGATAAAACACTGCAGCAAAAGTAAAAGAGTTGGCGATGAAAGACCTCATTAGCTGCAGTGTACAATGCACTGTTAAGAGTGTGGGTTTTTCTGGTGACAGTTATTTTACAGATCACCACATCTGCCAAATTCCAGTATAAAATTACCATGCACAGCATCTTTGTAAAGGAGATCTAGAGTCTCAATGACTGCTGTTTAGCTTCAGTTTCACACTGGTGTAATTCCCTCAGGACGTTAAGGGATACAAAAGAAGGAAAGCAACTATGAATGAAAGGCTCTAACTAATTTAAAGAGGAGGAGGAAAACCTTAAGCTTGAATGTAATAAAGAGATAAAGCCAGTTTAAAGCCAAATATAGACATGAGTGGAAAAAAGAAATCAGGAAAGAGCACAAGAAAAATATAGCCCTTTTAGTCTCACACCTGTAGTCTACTTTTAAGTGTTTAAGATAGTACTTTTCATTATGTTCACAAATGCAATTTAAATAATGAAGCATTAGTAATATGAGACTCCCTGCTGCTTTGATCTGCTATTAAATCTCTGCAAGAAAGCAAAGTGACACAGGTTGGCAAATCAGTGCTGTGAAAATTAATGAGCATCCTCTATGCTGATCAACAGTTGCCCTCCCTCTACCAGTGGCTGATTTATGTTCACTTTAAACACTTTAGGGTTTTAGTCTAAGTGACCCCAATGCCATTTCTGTATATGGGAGTCTTGCAACAGTTGGTACAACTGCAAAAGGGGTGTTTTAAATTAATATCACCTCCCTTTTTTCAACTTTTTCCATGGTGCCATTCCTTCTACTGCATCCAATATTAACACATATATCATATATTAATAATTCTATTAACATAAAGCTTCTTAATCTATCCTGACCTTCCTAGTGATAAATTGTAAACCCAGATTCTACATTTGCTTCAATACCCAGAAAACAAACATTAGTCCTAGTTCCTAAATGACTAATGTTTGGTGCACTCCAGCAATCAACTAGATGAGAGAGTCTAGTGATAATTCAATATTCTCTTCATTAGGTGTGACTGAAGTAAACAGATAAACTCAGTTTGAGAATGCACAGTAAATTCTGTGTAATTCAATAAAGTCTTTATAGGCAAATATATTTTACTAGAAGTTAGATGCCAAGCTGGACAAAACATTTCCAATTAATTGTCCAAACAGGTAATACAGACTTCTAGAAATAAAATATTTTATTCAAACAAGGGAGTTTTAATGTAGCTTTCATTAGGAGAAGTTTCTTAGATTCAAGATTAAACGACAAAGCAATCAACCACCTCCTGAAGCAAACCAGGTAAAGTATTCAAAGTTTAAGCAAAGCACTTTAACAGTCAGGGTGCATGTCTTTGTTTTCCTCTCACACAGAGATACACTCTAACCTAAGTTGACTTAATTGTTCCCAAAGAACAGCTCCATCAAATACTCTTACAAAAGGCCTATTTACGCCTAATCTTTAAGAGAGTTACTAACCTGAAAGAGACAAAGTCACATTCCCTGCTTTGAATGACATCTAATGATGAGGAGAAGCAGAGAAATGTGGTCAGGCCACCACAGGTGAAATTCTAATCCCTACTTCGTACAGACGGGATAACTGCCTGCGTGTGGTGTATGTGAGCACATGTACAAGCATATTGAGTTTGTGTTCCTTTTCAAATCAACAATGATCTTAAAGGGTTTTTTCCAAGAAAGCAGTGGGGGTTGGATACCTATCTGCATGCCTGTTCCGGCATTTGATACAGAATTCACTTTGAAATATTTTCATTGTGTGTTGAGTTCTTAAGTAAACTGCTACAGCATTTTATCAATTCCTGGTCATATCCAAATTGCCTGATCTATATTGCTTCAATAAATGGTGTGAAAGACCCAATTAAGGTTTTACTAGATATAAAAGAATTTTTAAAAAGGAAAAAAAAGGATCTGAGAAAATAATTTTACCTCTCCCGTGTTTCTCATAGTTCTATTAAAATGCTTAGTTATCCAGAGAGGAAGGATAATTTGTGTTCTAGTCCTGAATTCAAAAACATTAAAATTTCATCATTAACATTTCTGACAGTACAAATATATAAATATCACGTGTTTTTCTTATCCTTTATTATCTCCACTTTTTAGTATGGTAATGAGAAATACTTTCTGACAGTAGTTTAAAATGCTTTTAAAGCATGTTTTACCTTTCTGTGCAATAGTTGTATGACCTAGATTACTAGCAGAATAGTAAGTAAACCCAACTCTCTTTTCAATATAAGAATTTTAAATTGTGTAAAATTAATTTTGATTAGGATACCTGGAACTTACTGCTACAAGAATAACATTCAATGAAATCTTCAGACATAATTTATAATAACTGCAACTACTGCATATCAAGTGTTTTGCAATAAAACTGTTCTGTGAGAAGAAAAGAAAGAGAAAATCTCCAATGGGAAGAAACTGAAGCTAGCTAAATTCAGACCTGAAATTGAGTGAAATTTATGTAACAGTCATAGCAGTTAGTTATCTGAACAACTCTATGAAGGATTTGGGAAGTATGGGTTGCACTCTTTCTATCTCTCCTCCTGTGCCCACTTCCTCTATGCCCTCAGTTTGCTGGAGTTAATGAAAAGTACGAGCTTGACACAGGGATTACTGCAAAAAACTCTCAAAAACCTGGCTGGAATATATCTTTTCTAAAATATATAATTGTAAAGTATTATATTCTTAAAACATATGAAAGAGCTGGAATATAAATATTTTCAGCTTATTCGAAGATTGAAAAAAAAATTAAGAAAAAGAATCTGAACAAAAAGCATATTTAATTTAACAACATAATAAATGTGTAGAATAAAAAACCCCAAAGAGTTAGCTAAACCTGGACATCGACCATGTAGATGTCTGCAGCAAAAGTTCCCTTGTAGTCAGTGAAATCAAATAAGCCTGTATACGATTAACTTCATCTCTTCTAATAGTAGACTTCTAAAATAGGTTGGATAGGCTGCAATCTGAAAGTGTTTCTTCCCCTCCACTGATGACAGAGGAAGTCTAGGTGCCTAACTGATACAGATAACTATGCAGCAGATCTCTATGGCATTGGTTTGGCTATTGTAAATACCTGGAGAGAGTTCAATACTGACCAGTGTTTACTGATTTGTAAGACTGTGAGCATATTTGAGGACATCTTAAACACAAATTACTGTCTTTGTTGAATAAATCCTCCTTGAGTGTGTTAGGTAATGACAAACATAATAGACTACAGTGATTCATTCATGTTTACTACAGTGCGGTTTTGTTTGCTTTCTCTTGTCCCAATAGACTACTGCAAAAATTCCAATTTCTCACAATAATTATACAAGATATAAGGATGTCTGGCAAATGTTGCAATTCTATCAATATATCTAACATGTCTGTTAATTTCTTTACTCCGCACTTAGTGTAGAAGTAGTCCCTTGAGTGTTGTAAGGTACACTTCTTTTTTCTTGAATCCAGACCTCAAATATCATATATATCTATTTTTTGTGTTATCCAGATAAAAGGTATTGTATTTGTTATAATAACACAAAGCTAAGAGATACATACATGCAAATATATATTGACTTCAGAAGAAGCAAGAATAACTTTTTAGTAAATAGTTTTGAGTCATTAGCTTTATGTAATTTATTTCAAATACTAAAGCCATTTTTATAACTCCAAACTGTATGTTGTGAAAGGGTCTCAGAGCTGGCCAATAAATAGCTAAGTTGTTTCATATATGTTTTGCATTAAATACCTAGTGTTGTATGAAACAAAGAAACCAAACCAAAACTAAACCAAACCAAAAAAAAAAATAACCAAAAAACAAACCAACCAACAAACAAAAAAACAAATCATTGAAGTATGGGTTTCACACATAGAAGCAAAACTTTCTATTCACCAGTATTTTACTACCAGTAAACAAATATAATACTCAATACTAATCTGTAACTTGTGGAATCACTACATAGTAGGTTTTTCTGTAAACAATTCCATAGTTATATAAATGATCTCTTTCTTCTGGTGTATGCTGTATTCATTTTCTAAAGGCAACTGCCTTTGCTGTTAATATCTACAACAAAAAATGCTTTAAATTTTATTTTTCCAATTCAGCAATGCAAAGACCCTATTTTTCAATAATTTAATATTTACACAGAGTTGTAGGGAACTCGGAGTTAAGAAATGCTTAGGACAAGTGGTGCTGCCATATTTAGCATGAGATAAGAGTGATATAAGCATATCTGTAGTCAGGTAAGTGAGAAAACTATAGAAAACAGGTTAAGAAATCTGTATTCCTTGCAATGCACAAGCAGCTACTGGTGGCTACTGATGTTTCAAGCAGTCAGGTGTTCTGCCAAGACCATCCACTCTAATTGACTTCAGTTCATGATCAAAATCTTAAATAACCATTGAGAATTTCTTCAGAAACTTTGAAAAATATCATGTTGATAATGAGTGGAGGATTTTGCCCAGACGCTGCTTGCAACTTAAAATGCCATGGATGTCACCCCTCATTTCCAAAATTCTGCATTCTGCATCAGCAACTCCAAAGGAGTGATCACAGAGGGCTCAGGGAACTGATACATCCTTACAGGTATATGTTTAATAAAGCTGTTGTATGATAATGTGAAAAAACTCCAAGTGTGAAACTGGGGATCCCTGGACCAAAAGAGGGAGATGTTATTTTGCATCCCATTGAATAAATGCCAGTGTTTAATAACATAGCTTAAGCCTGTGCATTTCATCGTCTTTTAAAACTTCACTCATTCTATTTTTTTCTTAAAAGACAATATGTCTTGTCTTTTGGAAAGTTTCTGTTTGACATCTCCTTGGCTTTTGATCTTGACACTGTCTTCGCTGGGGTTATTTCAACTTTTTTATATCATGAAATGTCTTGCAGATTGGAAATGAAGACATTCTTTTCCAGTTCATACCCAAAGATGAGAAATGGTTTTCATCTGCCTTTAAAGATGTAACATACTCCTCTTGTAATTTCTTTGTTCCTTCATTTGTTGAATGCACCAATGTTCTTTGAGAAAGGACTATGCTGAAGTCCAGTCTCCTATAGAGGAGGAAAATTGTATCCAAGTTATTATAAATTCTCAAGCTAACGATCTCATTTCATAAGAGGTATAATACTCCTTTTGAGTTTCTTTAATGTTCTTTTCCTTAATTATTTATACAATTGCAACATGGAACCTCATCAGAAATAACTTTGTCAGGAATAATGTTATGAAAATCAAAATTACCTTTTAACATCTTGTTAACCTATTGTTAACCTATTGATAGAGTCACCCTAAAGAAAGAAAAAAGAAAAAAAAGAAGTCATCTTAAAACTTCTATTTACAGGAACTTCAAAATAAATAATGCAAAAACCATTTCTTTCCATTAATACAGCATAATTAATTTGTGCTTCTTTTTTGTCCCTCATTTGTTTCATAAACATTCAATGTCATTCTTGTACTTTCCTTCTAAAACAGTAATATTGACAACAAAATTATGCCAGCTGTGTATTCCTGGTCAAGCCTCCTTCATCCCCAATCCTTTATGCCCATAAAGTCACATTGAATTACAAAGAAAATTCCTGAGAACTAAGACCTAAAAGGTAGTTTTATTGGACGTTTGACTGTAATTCAAACTAATCCAAATGTTTTCATAAATTCCACATATATTTTTTTTTCCTTAGTATTCTGCTCCCCAAAACCAAATTATATGTGAGAAGCAATAATGGTTCTCTTCTCCTGAGCATCTCTTCCCCACAAAAATCAGTGGCAAACTCATACTGACCAGTTCAGAGCAGTAGGTGATCATGGAATGGACTGAAGTTAGGAGTCTCTTATTATTCAAAGACCACTTAGAGTATATTTGAAAAACATTAATCTTCAGCTGCTTTTTCCTTAAATCAATGTAGAGAAGATAGAAATTGTGTCCATATAAGCACAGAGTCTTAAGTTTGAAAGGCTTAGACCATGAAGTCCTCTCACGCTTCCAGAAATCGTCCCTCAGTACTAAAGATATTGCTCACTTAGTCTGTAAACAAATTACTTAAGGCTGCAGACCTGCTGGCCAGCAGCCCATGAAAAATCCTTTAAAGTATCTTTAACGGGAAAGAAATAACATTTTCCTGATAAGGATTTTATATGAATTTTGATGTGACAATATAAGAGAGAATAGACCTTCTTCCCTTGATTGATGCTGGTATAGTTTTGAGTTACATAATTGCAGTATGCACAGGTCTAAACTGGACACTTTTAGAATTACTAAATATTCAACAAAAGCAAATAATTACTGGTATGAAATTCAGTACAGAAACAGAATATTCTAGTGAATACCCACGAAAATGTACAAAGTAATATTGTCATGATTATTTATTCTAAAAAAAAAAAATAGAATACATATGGTGATTTTACAAGGTTTTTCTGGTGGATCCTACAGTGAAATCTTTCTTTTGGTTTACAGTAACAGACATGTAATTATGTCTGACACTGTACTCGTTTGTTGGGTTTTTTTCAAGTGAACCAAGCAAAATCTGAACAAGAATAAATTATGGAAATTAACACACCTTTGTTACTTATTCTGTTGGAAATTGCTCAGCATTCAGTAGCTGTCAAAAGACAAGGCAAATGTAGGTAGTATTAATAAAACCACTGAAAACAAACCAGAAATTATTCATCATGTCAGTTGAACAAATATATTGTACATGTGCTCCAGGATGTAATTTAGTTTGCTCAAGTTCTTCCACAAAAAAAAAAAAAAAAAAAAAAAAAAGGTAAATACAGTAAGTCACCTCATCCAAAAATGTCCAAGTGATACAATTTTAGAGATACCATGGGTTAAAGAAGAGCCCAGGTGATGAGCTGTGACTAAACACCTAACTTGTCACCTAACTTCCCTTGTGTCTGGTTTCAGCTGGGATAGTTAATTTTCTTCCTAGTAGCTGCTACAGCCTGGTGCTCTGGGTTCAGCATGGGATTAACATTGGTAAAACACTGTTTCAGTTGTTGCTCCGTAGTGCTTACCCTAAGTGAAGGACTTTGCAGTTTCTTGTGCCCTGCCAGTGAGGAGGGGCACAAGAATCTGGGAGGGAACAGGGCCAGGACAGCTGGCCCGAACTAGCCAAAAGGATATTCCATGCCACAGAACGTCATGCCCAGTATATAAACTGGGGGGAGCTGGCTGGGAGGGAGCCAACTGCTGCTTGGGGACTGGCTGGGCATCAGTCAGCGGGTGGTGAGCAATTGTATTGTGCACCATATTTTTTTTCCCCCTTGGGTTTTATTCCTCTCCCTCCTCTCTTAATTATTATCATTATCATTATTGTTATTATTATTATTATTGTTGTTGTTGTTTGTTTTGGTTTTGTTGTTGCTGCTGTTGTTATTATATTTACTTTATTTCAGTTATTAAACTGTTCTTATCTCAACCCATGGGGTTTACCTTTTTCTGATTCTTCTTCCCTTCCCACCAGGGGCAGGGAGAAGTGGGCAAGCAGCTGTGTGGTACCTAGTTCCTTGCTGGAGTTAAACCATGACACCTAGGAAAGTTCAATTCCACCCCTTGAAAACTGCATGTCATTTTAACCTTCCTATCTTTGATGGGATACATAAGACCAAGAAAATGACCAGGAACAGAAATTCCAAAAATATTTCCATATATTAAAGACAGATAGACTAGATCTCCTTATTGGAAAAGGGACAATTGAGACAGGACATCACTGCCTAATGTGTGCATAAGGAAGCAGAATGGGGTTACTCACTGCTTCACATGCCACAGAACCCTGCACGTAACTAGTGAAATTATTTGACAAGCTCAGCTGAGACAAAAGAATGTCACAAAATGTTTTGCTGTGGAAAAGGTATTATTTGGTATATGGGGAAAAGTCCATCAGCAGCTATTAAAAATGAGTCTTGCGCCTAACCCGCAGCTCAAAGTTCTTAATCCTTGTGATTGTCAGAAACTGATAGGATATAAAAGAAAAATTGCTTTATAATATTTTCCATTTTCCCTTAATCTTTCTATAAGATTTTTCTGGTTACTTCTGCTACAGAGCACCTCTCAGTCTAGGCAGACCTGCTGTCTGACCCTGCACAGCTGCTCCTGTGCTCTCAGACTGCAGAACTGTGTCACTTCTCTCAACAGAGAAAGAAGGAAGCCTACTGGTGTTAAACATAAAATCTTTACACAAATAATAACTAAGGATTGTATTTTTCATGTTAACTAATTTTCTTCATGTTTACACTACAGTATTATCATTATTTATGCTGTAGTTTTGGTTTCCAAGTTTGGATATTTAAACTTACTTTCAGTACTATTCCTATCACAGAACATTTTATGTTATTTGCAGTTCAGATTTATTGGACTTAACTTTACCTCCACTTTATTCCCCCAAAACTGATACAAATCAGTTTCGGAAGTTTGGTGTTGAATAGTAGAATCTTCTAAATTTCTAAGCAGATGGGGAATTTACAGAAGGTGGAAAATTATCCTCTTCAGATTTCACTTTGAACCGCTGGTATAGAGTTTTGATTCATTCTACCCATGTCACCTGAAATTCCACATGCTGAACAAGTAGAAAACATTCAAGAGATCATAGTGTATGTCCAAGGGGACAGTTCCAATTTTAGTTCTACTATACTTTGGTTTTGTCAACTCATAAAGATCAAGAAAAAAGTTCCTGCAGTACTGCAGGCACCCTTTGAGCCTTCCTCTGGGATTTGGTGAGGGGCTTTGGGGCTGGGGGCAGAGGGGGGATTTGAGCACCCTTCACTTGAATTTTGGGTTGTTTTGGTTTTTTTTTTAAAAAAAAAAAAATGGCCTGTGTCTAAGAGGTTAGAAAAGCAGCAGGTTTTATAATCAAACCACTTGCTTTCTTCAAGCTTTTTTCCATAGAGAAAAAGAAGGGGGGGGGGGGGGGGGGGGGG
>JAVJGJ010000057.1:89780596-89799469 GCA_035590215.1 Microhierax caerulescens
CCCTCCAGCCCTCTGGCTGGCAGGGCCTGAGGAACTGAGAAGCCCTTGACTTAGTGCAAACATCACCCAGCAACAACCAAACCCATCACTGTCCTATCAACATCGTTCTCACTCAAATCCAAAACTGCAGCCCTGCACCAGCTACTAAGAAGAACATTAACTGTATTCCAGCTGAAACCAGGACACCGGGCCAGCAATTTTTCAGAGCAATTTAAAGCCAACAGAGTGACCCCAGAACAACAACAGAAAAATAAAAGATATTAGCAACCTGCAGAGCAAGGTCATCAATCTTTTAAACAGTATGATGTTATTAGTAATAGTTGTTACCATTCAAAACCAAAGAAAAATGAATAACACTTGTTCAAAGTCAGGATGAAATAAGCAGATGACAAAGACACTGATTCGATCAGTGTGTCTATAACACTACATACACTCCAATCCAAAAGGTGTTTTGTATTGGAAAGTTTTGTTGCAATATCTGTAACTTTGGAAATTATTTTTTGTCATCACAACTGTATTGTAAAAACTTGCACTGCAGTACAATATTACCCACCTATATAAACTTTTTTACATATATGAAACTGCACTTATGTTTGGAGATATTTTCTATTTTAGAAAAGGTAAAACAGGCAGATCTCTGCTATGGCAGACTAAGCCTAAGAGACACTGAAAAAACAACACAGTAGGCTGGTGAGTCTAGTTCCATGACTACAACAGCATGAGAGAGAAAAATAAAAATTATACAAAATACAGATTCTAGAAATGCTGCTAAATCAGCCAGAATAATGCATATTGTAAATGCCTTTTCTTGAGCTACATGGAAATGTGAAGTTCTTTGAAAGCAATACTGCGTGTAAAGACAGAAACAAGAGAACCAGCAAATTGAATTCCTTAATCAATGGAGCTCTAAAGAGTTCTTCATTAATGTGCTGTTTGGACATAGCGTGATAGATATTTAAAGTGGTAGTTAGGATGGTGTAAGCAACAGACCTTGTACTGACCTTCTGAACAAAGGCAATGTCACTGAGACTTCATTAGTGTTCAAAATATCTTATTATTATCAGAGTAAATCTGGACATCGAAGTTTAAATCTAAAAGGAAATAAATGATTCATATACCAAAATCACAAGAAAGAATGCCAAGCAGCAATCACAGGACAATAAAAAGACCACATAACAGTAACACAGTATAGTGCCCCATGGCCAAATATAAATAAATGTTGAATGTTCTTTAACCAATTAAGACCTAAAATTGATGTCTACCCTACTACCAGAGTTACAAATTAGGTAACTGACTTACACTAATTCTAACTTACTTGTGGTTTTTTTTTATAGTATGCTGATTTACAGGTTTGCCTGATGAGTTCTGGAACTGATCTTCACACCAGCATACTGATGCTGATTTAGAAGGAATTCTCAGTCTTGTAAATGCTAGAAGGAAACCAAACCTGAACCTTGCTTAGGGCAGTGTCACATTAAAAAGGAAAGAAGGGCAGCTCAGTGGAAGGGAATGAGACCTCACATTTTGATTCCCACTCTTAGGACTGTCTCTTTTCGAGTCATATTCTCCCATAAATATGCATGTGTGCTATAGAGCGGGGATTGAACCACTGCTGTCTTCTTCGTTCTGTGCAGGTGAGACCTGTGCTTCCAGCTCTCTGCTTGCTCTAACGGGAGGAACCTGTACTCTTCTCTCTGTCACCCCTCAAAGCATCCTGTAATTTTGGTGTGGTTAGCGGGGTCAAGCCCCCTTAAGATGAGGAGGGCCTCGATGAATGCAGATAGACTTTGGGGATGCTTTTGGCATCGTGTGCTGGAAAAAACGATTACTTTTCTCCATTAGGCATCTAACCACAGCAGAAGGCTAGGCAGCCTGGATCCCACACGAAGTGTCCTTTGGTTTTCCTCTCAATTCCCCATACAGACAACAGAGAGAAGTGAGGTATAGCTTGGTTCCCATGGTGACTTCCAGAAGTCTCCAGAGGTTCCTTCTTACTTCTGTTGTCTGCAACACAGTATGCTAGGTCTACTGGGGCCATAGGTGTGAGCACAGTACCATTATTTCATTGCAAATAACATTTGGGCGGATTTTAACGACAATTGCTAGTCTTTTAGGAAGATAAATACTACATGCTCAAAAAAGCAAACTAAGTGATCAAACAGCCTGTCTGTGTGTTTGAGCACAGTGGCACTGAGAGCATGAAACACCATGCCCTGTCATTAGAGCATGTAATGCCATACCACACCTGGGGACCACAGTGACTGCTGGGTAAGACTGAAGCTTTTTTTCAAGCAAATTGTGATCATTGGTGTTACTGTGGAAATAACGTTATATAGTAAAATTAACAAAAAATACTTGCTCTGAACAAAAAAAACTCTAAAAAAGTAGTTTTATTAGTAAAGGTTAAACAGGCTTCTCACTGGCAACTGTGGAGATTATCAGCTCAGTGTGTGCATGCCTATATTTTCAAGCTGTTGGGCAATAATTCTGGGATATTTCAGTATACTGAACTAGCTGAATTCTCTGTGCATTCTAGGGGAATAATTACTCATTTCAGATGATAGGAGAATTTTTAAAAACTGAGGTTTGTCTGCAGGAATAGAAGGGTTTTATTTCTCCAATTATGAAATGTTATAGTTGTACTTTGCATTAGAAATGGGGATTTTATTCCCAATGAGCTTGACAGGATTCTTCTGTTTGCAGATTCCCTGATCTACTTGCAATATTCATTATCATTTTTTCTTAGTATTGAAAATATGTTTAACAGTGTTTTGCATACACCAGCCAAAGAAGGGTAATTATTTATCAGCCAATGTATTCTAAATAGTTTCATTTATGCTATGACACAGAACATTTGCAATCTAACAATTATTATGCATTGTTCTAAGGCATAACTGTAATTTCTCCTGTGTTTAAAATATTGCTTTCATCTCTAATAAATGCGAAATTAGAAATAAAAAACATTATTAGAATAAGATGACTATCTTTTCAGGGAACCGAATCAAATTTCCTCTAACTAAAGCAGTTATTGTAACAACTATTGCCTTGCATCTGCCATTCGTCTGCGTGCAGCCCAACTGGCAATGCAACTTGTACGTTCTTTGCGAAGGCTACGTTTGTGACAGCTGTGCTGCGATTTGGAAAACATGCAATACTATGGACACATACATCACAAAAGGCAAGGCACGGATAACATGGTCACTGGGGAAATCGGGTTGATGGGGTCTTCCTTTTCTGAACTGCCTCAACTTTGATCTAGAAAGTATCTTATTAACCTCCCACAAATTCCACAAACCTGTTTCCTACAAGGTGTTTGAGAATGAGCTAAGATTTCATGGGGTGTTTATTTTTTTTATTTTTTTTTTTTTTTCCATTTTTATCCTTTTATTAATGCATTTACTCACAGATTACACAGGGATCTGCATTCTTATCCAATGTATGTTCAAGATACTGTGTTATATAGTCAAATACAGGTGATGATCACTGTTATGATAAAATTAATTGAAGAAAATACAGCTTCTGGTTTCCATGTTTGCTTTATTGGGAGCTAGTCTTGTATAGTAAAAGCAACAAAATTTAATTTAGTAATTGCAAGAAAGACACTGAATCAACACTAAGATAAAAACAAGTTATGTATTACTATAAAAGCATTGCAAACTCATTTAAGCTTACCTGCATATTGATTTTCATTGTAAGCCATACAAAGCCATAAAAGCAAGTTACTAAACGATGAAAGAAGTAAGTGGACAGGAACATATCTGGGCATACAGTTGATTAGGAACATTATCCATGAATGCATTAAAAAAAAAAAAAAAAAAAAAAAAAAGGGGGAAATATATAATACTTTTCTTCAAATGAAAACTTAAAACAGGTCCCCAGAATGCCCTTTCAAGAGTAATGAAGACATTTTCTTTCAAATATATGGCACCAAACTGAAAGGGATTTTTTTTCCCTTTCTGTAAAAGATAAAATTAAAGATGCATAACAATTTATAACCCTTATTGAATCATATTCATTGTGTGACACACTGGTATGATATCTGGAGTGCTGGTGAAAACGAGATATTCTCTAGAGTTTGTTTAAAAAGAAAGGTCAGTGAAAATTATTCTTTATTTACTAATGACAGAAGAAGTTGTATGCTTTTTAATGCACAGATCAGTTTTACAAAAAACATGCTATCACAGTATTCTTGTTAAATAACAAGAAAATATATAACTGCATGAGACCATGACAGGACATGTACTCTGCTGTAAGTCAATATCCATTTGTTTTTTCTAGTATATTTTTCATTTCTTTGTTAATATTTTTGCTAGCACTGTAGTAAACATCAATTTGTTATGTGCTATACTCTTTCCTTTTTATTATTTGGAATCATAATTCATTTACATCACTCAGAAACATTACCCAGAGAGCCTGTAGCAACCATCTTTCTGTAAATTAAAACACTTCAACTTTGTGCTCACTAGAAGGAATAAAACTTTATAACTGTGCCTTGAACTTTGATGAGCACAAGTCCATGTTTCCAGATTAATAATTCCTATTTAAAGTGTCCATATCTGAGCACCTGATTAGGTAAATGTTAAAAGTCCGGGGAGAAGGATGTTATAAAGGAATCTCAGATCTTCTTAATTAAAAGAAGTGGTTACTTTTCAAAAATATAAAGAATGGTTTGATGACTTGAATGTTAG
Source organism: Microhierax caerulescens (assembly GCA_035590215.1). Lineage (NCBI taxonomy): Eukaryota > Metazoa > Chordata > Aves > Falconiformes > Falconidae > Microhierax > Microhierax caerulescens. Next base: position 89,785,285 of record JAVJGJ010000057.1, read on the forward strand.
AACATAAATTTTGAAATAAAAAAAGTGGCTGATGTTGGCCAAGGATAAACAAAGTTCTATTCTTTTTTCCCTCTCATTCTATATGGCATGTAGAACAAAAGACTTTGGGGATTTCAGACCTGATAAGCAGCCTCGGTGATAAATCAGGCTATTTTTCTTTGTTAACAAAAAAAATTATTGCAAAATACCAACATGTAGTTTACTATTTGCAAAGTCTTTAAAAAAAAAAAAAAAAAAAAAAAAGCTGAATATTTTGGTTGTGGGGTATCAAGTCATGACTCTGCGTATTAAAAATCAAAACACCCACAAAAATTGTTTAGTCACTTGTTAATTAAGTACCATTCAGTAGTTCAATGTTTTCCCCCAAATTTTGCCCTGAAAAGAATACCCAAATAGCATGTTATCAGTCAGCTCAGTTTAGGGCTCCCCACCAAAATTCAGCAATTAACTCTTGTTGTGAGGTTACCTATGTTGCAATTTAGCTCAGTCATCTCAAGAATACTGGATTGTTGTCCTTCACTCTCAGAAACTGCCATGAGCAATCATCAGTCCAGTGATTCACAGAGCAGCACAGAGCATATGAGGGAGTTGGCCCTTGGTAACCGGGCACCAGGACACAGACTTTTCCCTGCTGCCTTACAGATGCAACTTGAAAGACTAGGGCAACATCTCTGCAAAAGGGTCTGTGCTGGTGGTGTACTCCAGGAGTTAATAGTGGTTCTGACCCTTTTCAACATTTTCATTAATGACCTGGATGAAGGGGCAGTGTACCCTCAGCAAGTTTGCAGATGGCACAAAACTGGGAGGAGCTGCTGATGCACAAGAAGGCAGTGATGCCATCCAGAGGGTCCTCAACAGGCTGGACGAAAGGTTTGACAGGAACCCCATGACTTTCAGCAAGGGGAAATGCAAAGTCCTGAAGCTGCAGAGGAGCAAGCTGATGTACCAGTAGCTGGAAAGCAGCTTGGTGGAAAAGGACCTGAGGGTCCTGGTGAACGCAAATTGAATATAAACCAGCAGAGGGCCTCGGTCCTTGCAGCAAAGAGGGTCACTGGTGTCCTGGGCAGCATGAAGAGGAGTGTTGCCTTTTGGCTGAGAGAGGTGATCTTTCCCCTCTGCTCAGCACTGAGGAGGCTACACCCGAAGTACTGTGTCCAGTTCTGGGTACCCCAGTACAAGAGAGATACGGACACAGTCCAGCAGAGAGCCACAAAGACAATTAAGGAGTTGGAGCACCTCTCCTACGAGGAAAGGCTGAGAGAGATGGGACTGTTCAGCCTGGTGAAGGGAAGGTTCAGGGTAGATCTCATCAATGTGTAAAATTGAAGAGGGTGAAAAAAGGATGGAGACAGTTCTCCTCAGTGGTGCACAGGACAAGAGGCAATGGGCACAAACTGAAACACAGGAGAGTCCATCTGAACATTGGGAAATACCCAACTGTGAGGGTGCCTGGTACAGGTTTCCCAGGGAGGCTGTGACATCTCCACCCTTGGAGGTACTCAAAAGCAGTTTGGACATGGTCCTGAACAACCTGCTTCAGGTGGCCCTGTTTCAGCAGGGGATTGCGCAAGATGACCTTCAGAGGTCCCTTCCAACCTCAACTATTCTGTGATTCTGTGACTATAATAATCTCTATGGCAAAATACTATGCTGGTAAGATAGTTTCACCACTCACTGTTGTGAAAGAAAACAAATATGAAGTGCATTAAGCCTACAAGACTTAAAAAAAAATATTTTATTATGACTATAACTGTTTTCGAGAAAATTTTGATAGGATCGAAGCAGGTTTCCTTTGAGGGCCTACACGCCAGTACGTATTTTAGGATCAGAGAAGCTGGTGATCATCAATAGTTAGATTTTCCCCTTTTCCCCCTGATTAAATAGGCTTTATTTCAGGTTCATTCTGGAAACCAATTGGCTGATGCATAGAACTAAACATATACATGTATACACTTGTTCAAAGGTAGAGATTCCAACAAAAAATTCTAAAATTTGAGCAAGAGAAAATGGAGTGGTTTTTTTCTTATATAACATATGCCCAGACCTGAAACAGTGAGATTAGCAAACATAGAGCTATGTACTTTTATTGAAAGACAAATTTATTCCCATAGCAATAAGCAAAATACAGATTCCAATCCAGTTTAAAAATAGAAAAAAAAAAGTAATGTGTTACTAGTAGAATCCCCTTTTCTAATTTCAAAGGGTGAGTAAAAATAGATGAAATAATTTCAAGGAAATAGATTAGATGCATACAATATTTTAATCCTTTTTCTATTAAATAATCCCATATATACAAATCTCAAACTATTAATAGTGTTATCAAAGTTTAGTTGTTAATTAATTGTCTTTTTAGTTAGCTTTCCTTATAAGCAAATCCACATTAACAGTAGCCGCAAAGGAGAAAAAGAAAATTGTTACATAGTAACTTACCACCTATTCATAACATTTCAGAATATACTGTCTTTATGACATTTTCCCCACACCATGAGCCATGTCTCTTGTACCTCTTGGTCACAGCTTGCTGTAAATCCACGGAATTTCAGGCAGTTAATGGCACTTATATCACAAATAGGGGAAAAAAAAGCTTTGAGATTTAATCTGATCATTACCACTTCACAAGAGGCTCTTACAGTAGATAAAGTCTGACATTAATATAGATTTGAAAGTTAATAAAGTTTCTTTAAGCAAAACTGCTTTCATGATATATTTAACCTTTTGGTGAAGCTGAATGCCTTTTCTTCCAATATTTTCAGTAGTCTTTGTTGTGCATGAAAATAGTTACTGCCTTAGTATGGTTTCCAAAATTTTAGACAGTGGCATTAAGTTTGACCCATGAGAGTCTCCCAAGATTACAAAAGAAATTCTCATCTACTCTATTTAGTTACATTCAGCTCCTTCATCTTCATTTCACTAACTTTAGCCTCCATATCAACATTTATGTTGATTCAGATTATAGCAACGTTAATAAATTAATTGCAAGAATTCCTTGTGCCTACACTTACTTCTGTAATGAGAGTTTTCATATATGAAACTACATACTGGGTTTTACTGAAGAACTTAAACTTTTTTTAAAAAGTGGTTTTATGAAATAAAAATTTTGATAATATTTCTTTATTGTGCTATACAGTCATAGTATCACATATCAGTAGGAATGTCAAAACCCTCTTCAAGGCAAGGTCATCTATAAGTGCCATTCCTGGCAGGTGCTTAAAATGGGAATGGAACTCCACAGCCTTCCTGGGCAAACGATTCCTGTGCTTTAATCTGCTGATCGTTAGATTTTTTTCCTCTCTGTGTTTAAGTCCATCTTTCTTGCTGAATCTGAAAACACAGTCTGTCTTACTCTCTTTATTCATAAGGAACGTAGGTATTTTCAACATTACTTAAAATACCTGAAGGCAGTTACCATTTTCCTTCCATCTCTTTGCTACAGTTTAAATAAATAATTCCATTGCTTTCAATTGCTTCTCTTAGACCATTTTTTCTATACTCTTGATCATTCTCTTTGTCTTCCACTATAATCTCTCCAACTGGTACACACTTTTCCTCTAATAGAGCATACAAATATTGTCATTAAATCTTTGCCATGTTTCCCCCTGTAGCTCCCAGATCTCTCTTTTCAAACCTATTTGTGACCCTGCTGTTCCCTTGCTGGTTTCATATTGCAGATTATTTCTGCTTAAGTGCTGTACCTTGCATTTTATCCAATTTTTAAGCCATTTCTCCAATTTGTCAAGATAATTTCAAACTTCATTTCTGCCTCCATCCTTGTGATGTCTCTCAGTTTCATGACATCTGCAAATTTAATAAGCATATTTTCCATTTCAATTCAATTTCAGTTCAATTTAATAAAAACACTGAACAGAACTAGACCCATGATGGAACTCTGTATATTCCCACCTGATCCTTCTTTTGTTGTTTGTTTGGTTTGGTTTTTTTTTTACCAGTGAAATGTTGCCAAGGACTCCACAGGTACTGTTAGCAATTTCATCTGGACTATGATTCCAGAGTTTGCCTATGAGAATGTCACAACAAACAACTCCAAATGCCCTGTGAAAGTCAGTATGCAACATCTACTGCTGTTCCCCCGCTCACAGTTCCTGCAGTGGTCATGGAAGGAAATTAAGCAGGTTTGACATGATGTATTCTTGACAAATCAGTTCTGTCTGTTATTTATCTCCTTGTTATCTTCTAGGTGATTAGAAGTAAGTTTGATTATTTGGTGCCATGGTTTAACCCCGGCTGATAACCAAGCCCCACGCAGCCGCTCGCTCGCTCCCCCTCTCCCAGAGGGATGGGGAGGAGAACTGGAAAGGAATGTAAAACTCAAGGGTTGAGATAAGAACAATTTAATAGGTAAAGCAAAAGCCACGCATGCAAGTAAAGCAAGACAAGGAATTAATCCACCACTTCCCACGGGCAGGCAGGTGCTCAGCCATCCCCAGGACAGCCGGGCTCCAGCACATGTAATGGTGACTCGGGAAGACAAATGCCATAATGCCAGATGGGATGTCCCCACCTTCCTTCTTCCCCCAGCTTATACACTCAGCATGATGCCATATGGTATGGAATATCCCTTTGGCCAGCCCAGGCCAGCTGTCCTGGCTGTGCCCCCTCCCAGTGTCCCGTGCCCCTCCAGCCCTCTGGCTGGCAGGGCCTGAGGAACTGAGAAGCCCTTGACTTAGTGCAAACATCACCCAGCAACAACTAAACCCATCACTGTCCTATCAACATCATTCTCACTCAAATCCAAAACTGCAGCCCTGCACCAGCTACTAAGAAGAAAACTAACTCTATCCCAGCTGAAACCTGGACATTTGGTCAATTTTTTCCAGATGTTGAAATTAAGCTAGAAGTTTTATAACTTGGTGCCTTTTCTCTTTTTCATAGGGAGTCACAAAATTTGTTCTTCTTCAGGCCTTCTGACATTTTATGTCTGCTTCTTAGTTTCTCAGAAGTAACCCTCAAATGCAAAAAGGCAGCTGCCTTTTGGTACTAGTTAACTGTGGCTGTACCTTATCTTCCACCTTTAATCACACCCAATGCAGTTTACCATTTTTATGGTAACCAGAAAAACTTACTGCTGCTTACTATTACTATTACGTTAAAGTAACTGGTTACTGATACTATTACTGAAGTTATTATTGGTAGCCAGAGGTTATAATTCCATTTTATACTCTGCTTTTTGTCAGGGATACCCTGATATACTATCACTTAGATTATGCCAGCCAAGCTGCTAAAGTGATTATTCTCTTGTATTTCTGTGATAATAAGCTGGGATAGCTCATTTTTTTCTTCAGTGAAACTCTTTAAGGGAACCTGTCTCACTTTGACTAAAATGAGTTAGAAGGCACTCACATCATGATGTGAAGGAGAAAGTGATTAGCAGCTGGGAAAAGGATAGGGGTCATTACCTCTGCAAGCAACCCAGCTGGAGAAGGAAGAAGGCATGTGTTCTGGCTTCAGATTTCTTCTAGCTGAGAAAATCTAGCATTTCAAGAGATATTAGCATTGAACACTGCACTTTTTCACAGTCTTATTTTTCAAACCTTCTTGTAGTCTGCTAATACACGCAGTTCTTTCTTTTCCCCTGCTGCTTCTATCTAATCAGCTATTGAAAGCAGAGGAAAATTCACAGCTTTGCCCTCTACTGAATAATGTCATTTTTTTCTCATGTCTACATCTCCTGTTCTTAAGATTATCAAGTTATTTCTATATGATTTCTTACACCTACTACATTGAATTATTTTTCTGATCATGATGTCATATGCAACTATCATTAACACATTATTATGGCTTTATATGGACATTAATAAAAGCGTTAAATACAAATTGACCTAAGTTCAGTCCTTAAGGAATTACACCATAATGGAAGGTCTGTAGTTTCCTTCAGCAGAGTCCACCACAATCTCCCCTTTTGCTGTTGATTTACTCCTGTCACATTTTGTTTAGTAATCTATCTTCTCTTGCTTTACTGATAAATTATGAGTAAAGGACATATCTTCTAGAAATGATGCACGGAATGTTTTTCTGATGCACGTGTGAGACCCTGCAATGAGCCCCAAAAGACTGGAGGCCACGAACCGAGGCAGAGCTATTTCTCTGACAAGGGCGAAGTGCTGTAGAAGTTAGTTTTTAGTGACTCTCCCAACAACCTCATTTATCCTTAGATCCTGTTCCTCCTGGCATTAATTGCAGGGCTTTCACAGAGCTTTAATAGGAGAAGAATCAGAATATCAAACAGGCAAGATCTCTCACAAACTGAAACTCTGCATAGGAACAGCTCTAACAGAATTCATTGGGCAAATACTGGAGACATTTATGTAAGCTTCAAAGTCAATAAAGATAAAAATTTGAACCAGGAACAGCTTTTCAAGGAAAGTCACAGAACGCTTGAAATCTGAACTGGATAAGTAATTAGAAAAAAGACATTATAAGCTGGAGGCTCTGATATAGGTTGGAAGGCCTCTTATTACGATGTCTAATTTATTTGACTAATCCTAGAAATTTATACTGCATGGTGACAGTCACAGAAATTCACATCTTATTTAATCCTTCTCTTTGTCTTATTGCAAATACAGTTCTTCATAGGGAATTGTGATTTAGGAAATGGCTTTCAGTGACTTTCAGGCAGCAGTAGAGGAGAAAAAAAAATAAATCTCGTCCAGTTCTTATTGCAGTGATGGTTACTATTCTCCAGCAGCTTTAACAAGCGTGAACAAAGTACAGTATGGAAACACATGAAAGACCCTTTACATGTTGGGTGGCAACACCATTTCAAGGTTCCACTTTTGAAAAAGGATGACCTTTATCCTTGAGGCATGGCCCTTCACAGCCCTGTATGAAAAGGACTTAACATAGCTTTTCAGTGAAGGGTGAGTGACACAGTCATTCTTCATGAGAAATGTTGAGAATTCACAGACATAAATACACCTGAGACAGAAATATAGGCACAACAATACCCTATTTAATGTGAAACCAGAAAAAAAGGTTGAGGCTTATATAGTAAATATTCTGGGGATGGAAAACTATAAACAGAAAAAATATTGTGTCCCTATTATTCCAGAAAGCACCACTAGACTTTGGGTTGGGTTATGTATATAATCTAGCTAGAGCTTTCCTTATAAAGTAAGTTTGCAAGTTACCTTGTTGTGGTTTAACCCCAGCTGATAACCAAGCCCCACGCAGCCACTTGCTCACTCCCCCTCTCCCAGAGGGATGGGGAGGAGAACTGGAAAGGAATGTAAAACTCAAGGGTTGAGATAAGAACAATTCAATAGGTAAAGCAAAAGCCACACACACAAGCAAAGCAAAACAAGGAATTAATTCACCACTTCCCACGGGCAGGCAGGTGCTCAGCTATCCCCAGGACAGCCAGGCTCCAGCACATGTAAGGGTTAATTGGGAAGACAAACATCATAACGCCAGATGTCCCCACCTTCCTTCTTCTTCCCCCAGTTTATATACACTCAGCATGATGCCATATGGTATGGGATATCCCTTTGGCTAGTTGGGGCCAGCTGTCCTGGCTGTGCCCCCTCCCAGTTTCCCATGCCCCTCCAGCCCTCTCGCTGAGAAGTCCTTGACTTCGTACAAACATCACCCAGCAACAACCAAAACCACCAGTGTGCCATCAGCACTGTTCTCACTCCAAATCCAAAACCCAGCCCTGCACCAGCTACTAAGAGGAAAACTAACTCTATCCCAGCTGAAACAAGGACACCTTGCCATTAGATACCTGATCCAGATACAAGATTCATTGTCATGCTTTTTTACATTCATACACTGCTGCTAAATCTAATAAAGATAGTTTAGATTATGAACATAAATCCAGTCTTCAAGAACTGAAAGTAAGCCAAATTTTGTGATGCTATTTTGTTGGCACACAATCTAAATATTTTCATTGGCTTTGGCTCCTGCTTTTAAACTGGATGGTTTTCAGGCTAATGCTCGGTTAGGAGATATGCTTTTTTTAAATAATGGAGAGGCCAACCAGCCACAGTTAGTACAACCAGAGGTTAGCACAAGAGCTATTGTTTCTGGCTGTAATATATTTTTCTCCTTGACATAGGGATTTTCTTAGCATAAAGTTAATTGCTAGCAATGGGTTCCCTCAGAAATATTTTGCCAAGAAATTAACTGCATGTATCATTAATGAAGTCAGTGTTTCTGCATCACTGTTCATAGAAAATATTCACATAAAGAAGGCAATAAACTCAGGAGATTCTATCAAAGTAAATATGCCTAAGTAGATTTCTCCAGAAAGAGAAACCTATAAAACCACTGTTGCACTTCACAATTTTTTCTGAATTTTGCTGTCTGTTTTCCCAATAGCTTTTTCTTGCTTCTCTCTCTGTATCTTAATCTTTAGAAGTACATTTTTCATGATGAGTACCTGGTTCAGATTGAAATATGCTAGAAAGCTTCAAAAGAAATAGTTCAGCCTATTCTGGAAGTGAGATGAGGAAAAATTGGATTTGCACATTAACTTTCTGGTCATTAAGCCTATTTATTCTCTTTGAGAAACTAACAGAGCCATAGAATCAAGTGATGGAGATCAGATACTCACCATTCACATGAAAAAGCTCTTGATTAACCAAGACATGAGCCTTTCAAGAAGTCTCAGTTCATACATATCATTCAGGAACCTGTTCAAACTTTGACAGCAAAGTTTAGCATATATTGAGCGTACCCCAGGCTTCTGACAGTGGTAGGTGTGTGGCCATGCTGTGCAGAACAGGACATTCCCTGAAAATCCTGCTGTAAGCCACAAGTTCTGGATAAAGGCATTTTTTCTCTCTCCTACTCTCAGTAATTACCGAGATCTCATTCCTGCCAGCTGTTACTTTCAGTAGTCAGACTACCTGTTTTCAGGGTTAAATCAGTGGCATACCACCTTGAAGAAGACAGCCTGTAATGACCAGTCGCAGCCAGATTTCCCCTCTAACACAGGACAAATCATTCCAGTAGTCGCCAGCTAGTAATGACTTTTTTTTGTGATAGAATTACCCAGAAGCTGCTACAGTGTTTTAAATACATATCTTCATCTGAGCGTGTTCAAACTGTAATTCTGAGTTCTTCTTTTTCAAAATCATCAGGGATATGCAGAATTGCTGCATGCTCGTGGGTGCACTTGACATTGGCTGGAACTGTGATCTGAACAATCAAGCTGTAATAAAGTCTGGACTCTTAAGTGAATGTTGTTCTTCCCTCCTCTGTGTCTCAGTTCCTTGTAAATGAAGCACAGCAAATGTTGCCCCCTTCACTTCAGGTTATGAAGACCATTCCTTTATTAGTGTTTTGGAAAATACCAGGTGCTGAGATGCAAGCAGTCGGGATGCAGAATTTGAGTGGGTCAGGGCCCACTCACGGAGAAATTTAGATAGCAGGGCTATTTGTTTGCTGACTCACTTCTTAAAGGTTATTAAGATATATAGGATAAGAGCTGCATAGGCAGTTTCTTATTTTTTGAGTGTTTTGTTCTGGAAATGTTAACTACAGCACATTAAAAATCCTTATCAGCCAATTTTTTGAGAAGAAAGCAAGGAGTAGAGAGGAGGTATGTATTCGCATCTGGTCCCAGCCCAGGGCTGACACTCCGCCAGGGCACACCCTGCGCGCCAGCCGTTCCGAGCTGCTCCGTAGGGTGTACGCAGCCTCTGAGAGCAGGGAGCTGAAAGCCACCTCAAAAGCCTCTTCCGTTCTTACGATAGCAATCTAGACATAAGCACTTTTATCCACATAGCTATAAGAAACTCTTAACAGCAGCAAAACATTTGTGTCTGATTTCGGATACAAGGAGCCTGGACTAATCTGTCTCTTCACACACGGAACAGCTACAAAAGACTGAGTTTTGCAGATACCTTTGCAGAGACAAACCCAGTACATTCTTCTCCTGAACAGCTACAGTGTAGCTTTATGATAAGCAATAAAATCAGACTCATGATGGCTAGTAAATTACTTTGAGTTATTTCTATTTGATAGTTTTCTTACACTGAAACTGCTGTCTAAGAGTAACCAGTGCAGCAAACCCATACACAATTATTTCAAGGATGTGTTTTTAAGGAACGTGTTTTGCTTTGCTTCCATGGAGACACAGAGCAAAAATCTCACTTTAACATTCCAGTTTTCTTCGTATGGCCTGTAGGGAAGTAATTAGAACAAGCAGTTCCCAAGGAAGTACTGGCAACTTCTTTTAGAGAAATATGTATATCTCATTGTATCCATCTGAACTAACAATTATCATGTATTACTAGCTGCATGCTGACAAGTCATTTAGATTCTGCTGTTGCTGAGCTTGAACACCAGACAACTGCAAGTGATCAGGAAAGAATAACTGTTGTTCTTTGCCTAGAAAAGTCCCCAGTGCTAATTTTACCATGAAAAGCAGTTTACAATTGCAACAGGAAATCAGGTAGACCTCAGAAAAATCCTATCTCACTGCCTTGCCATGCCAATACACAACTTTCTACCCATGATCATATCTATCCCTGATTCTATCCATGACTTCTAACTATGATTAAAATCATACAAGCAACAGTTTTTGCTAGTAGTGGGATTTCTTTCCTTTTAAAACTGAGTTCTATAAGAAGACACAGATAAAACTTTTGAGTTATTTTTATTCTCATCAGAAAGTATCCAGAGCATGACCATTCATTACCAGAACAGAGTGTAAAATGTATTATGTTCTCTAGAAGCACACTGAGTAAAGCGAAGGGTAAATGAGACCACACTTTATAGATGCCCATCTCCTTCCATTTGTTACAGCAAATGTTGCAGTCCCAAGTCCACCAGTCTGAAATCAGTAACAGCATGATAAGAATCCCTGATTACAGAAAAACTGACTGTCACAGAACTGGGATACTTCATCAATGTAATGTAATAGTATTTATTTCATCAGTTTTTGAAAAATTCAGAAATGTATTTGAATGTTGCAAATCTATTTTTTTTGTCTACTATGTGCATATGTATTTGCACACATACAGGCACAAACATCTGATTGCAATAAAAACTACCTAGACTTTTAATATACTTTTTATTGGACAACTGTTTAATTAACAAAAATTGAAATAATCCAAGGTTTGCTTATAACACCTCAACTCCCCCCCCCAAGTTGAATTCTAAGATACAAACATAATCATTTGATGTTTCCCCTTTGATCTCATGAATCCTGCAGTTCTAGCTACACACTGATCCTTCCCCATGACAAAAGGCCACATCTTTCAGGAGCCCGGTAACCCAGTCATCTGGGCACCCTGCTAGAGACTCATTCTTCCCCTGAAGTAACCCCAGAGCACCCAAATCTTTTACTTACTAAACAGACACTTCTGGCAAAAGCCATCACCCATTTAGGTGAAACTTAAAGCAAACTGATTTCTGAAATTTGGGAGCATCTCTGGCAGAGTCCTTACAAGACCTAAGAACAGAGAGGCCTGTTCCTGGTACCCATGTTTCAACATAGTATACATGCCTAGACTGAATTCAGACTCAACTTTTACAAGCTTAATCACTTCAGGATTCTTTTTTTGCCTAAAATGTTGGCACTTTGGGTATCTCTCCTCTCAAAGTGTGTAACTTCCCTGCATTGCTTCTATGAAAAAATTCGCATGAATGCTTCCATCTTCCTTTGCTTGGTGCTTCATGTTTTCCAGAGGTTTTTGAATGGTGGCACTGTAAAGTTAACAGTCAGAGAGGTGTTTTGGTCACCATTCCTTGCACATGGAGTGGCTGGCTAAACCAGATATTAGGGAGAGAAGGGTATAAGGAAAATGTAGTCTCTCTGCCAGACTTAAATGCCTGCTGAAGATACACCCTGAGAAGTGTCTGTAGAACTAGGAGTCACAGCTCAGCATTACCTTTATTCTGTGCCACCATCACCCTGCCTCTGATCACAGACATCTGAAGGCACTTGTCAGTCCTGTGCAAGTCATTGTACAACCTGTCCATTCTGACCAAGGCTGTCTAATCATTGACATGAAAATGCCAAGGGCTTTGAATCCCTCCTCCAGGGAAGCACCTGATAAGAAACTCTGCCCCAGCCTTTCCCTCTCTTCCCTACCACTGCAAATTCCCACATTAATTAATCATATTTTCAATATGTTACATCATCCAAATTCAGTGATGAAAGAGGTGAATTGATTAAATGGCTTCAAACCAAGTGCCACTAACTTGAGAATGGTGCATATTTGAACCAGTCCTTCACTGCAAACACAGAGCTAACAGCAAGATGATCTGGTGCTCGAACAAGATCACTAATGACACTCATATGAAAGATCATTTAACCACGGATGCATCTACATGTCATCAGTTCAGACTACACTTCAGGAGTTCTTGCATTACTCACCGGTGTCAGAAAGCAGGCTTTGGGGAGTTACAAACTTTCTTTCCTCAGCTCCTGAGCCATAGGCTTCATCCCATATTGCAGGAAAAATCCTGATCTCAGCTATTAGTGCTTTCTATAATCCTCAGCTGGTCAGTGGTTACTGATGCACCTTGATGTAACATCTTCAATGCCTAAGAAATTCCAAGTAGCACCAAATGTAGTCATGTTATCTCCTAGAAACAGGAGTCACCATCAGCACATCAAGCTCAATTTCCAGGAGCTTCCTAGGAAGGAGGACATGGACTTTCTGTGAATCTTTGCAGCAGAGTTTTTGGACAGAATAACATACCCTGAGACTGATACATCCACATGGTAGGGCACATCATTCAGCATTCATTTCTGGCACTGCGGCAGAGTAACCGTATTCATACAACAGAGCATCAGCCTTACCTCCACACATCAGCCCCTCCCCACTGATTTGCTTTTATACTGCTTTCTGTGCAGAAGCACCAACAGACGGTGTAAATGGAGTCCACACAGAAATACCAACACTTTCACAGTAGCTATATCTGCTTTAATAACTTTTGCCAAATGCAGTATGCACCAGATGCCGGATTGTCAGAAATGGTCCCTCAAGAGGATAAGTTTGGTGCCCATTCTACAAAATGCGTAATCAAGACCAAGGTCTTGGTCCTACAGCATTTTTATACCCCATGCCCAAGGAAGTAGGAGAACAAAAATCTACAGCTCAGAAATGAAAAGCATCAGTGACAGCTCAAGTCTTCCAGTATAACAGAACGTTCTACTGCAGCAGTAAAATTCATCTATGCAGGTGATACTCCCTACGCTCCCTACCATCTACCCACACATGCCAGAAAAATATGCCACCAGAAATCTCATCTGCTGCTGCCCCCATTGCAGAGTGCATTTCTTCTACCTTGCCCTCTCTAACAAATACATCACAAGTTGTACATTTTTAAAAAATAATGAAGGAACAAAGGCTAAGACTCTAGGAAAGTAAGAGTTCTTACCATCTACTGCTGCACATGTGCTGTTCCCCTGGAAGGAGAAAGAACAAACTGTATGTGGCAGATACATAGTTACAGTGATGAATACTTCTCTGGAAGGTGTTCAGGCCCTTTGAGATTAAGAAATGAGTTTATAAACCTACATAGGATAATTAGAATAGGATACGATACGATACAATATGGTACGGTACGAGACGATATGGTACGACATGATATGATACGATACGACATGACAGGTTTTCAGGTCTTCGACTTATTTGCATATTCTTTGTGCTGCCATCTCTATCCTAAAGCAACATTAGTCTTTTGAGAGAAATACAACACAACCCCAAATGTGTGGAGAATCGTGTTTATTCACAATTCCATCACGCACTGTTTATAAGTAATTGACCTGTTTCCCCTGTAAAAGTGTTTTCAAATATGAGCCTTCTAATTGAAGGTATTCTGTAGCTTTAATTTCCATGAAAGTTTGCCATAAACACAGGTAAGACAGCAACCTATCTTCAGGCCACTGACTGTTTGACATCTGTGACTTGTGCTGAAAAAATGTTATTTTTGGTCTGAAAGAACTGAAATGTGTCCCATACAAATTTGGTAAAGTGTGTGTGTGTTTGCATCCTCACCTAAACAAACACTGTTTGTTGCAGTCTGTGAGCAGCTGCTTTGAAGAGCTATTGATTTATCTGTTATTTTCTGTCACCCTTTTTGGATTTTACTTTAAATCTCAGAAAAAAAATACTTTTTATACTTTCAGATTTAATCATGTACACTTTGCTGTCTGAGCAGAGCTCAGCCCACCTGAGCACACGCCCTGAGGGGGGGGGGGGGGGGGGGG
>JAVJGJ010000057.1:89799569-89810921 GCA_035590215.1 Microhierax caerulescens
CAGCTTGGCATGCAGCACTGGACTCCATACCGCTAATGTCTTCTTAATGTGCTTCTACTTGGGCACACTTTGGAGCACTGCTGGTTCTGCACATTTTCTATCTTGAAAGAGAATAATTGCGTTATTGCTTTAACTAAGTAGTAATACTCATTTTTTATTTTATGTTCTCAGACATAATTTCTTAGCATACCAATCCTCAAAGAAGTTAGGAAGTAATTTGAAAAAAAAAACCCCAACCACCTTGAAAAAGACAATCTCATTAAATAACTCCTGAAGGCTTTTGTTGACAATGAAGTTTCTCAAGTATTTTTATATTTATACACACATAGACACACTTCATTTTTAAACTGAAAATTATTTTAAGATTTTCCTTCAAGATATACACTACTCCAGTATGTATTTCTTGTTACTTCTCCTACATCATATTTAACCTAGAAAGAACACATTTTACCTTAACAAACATATCCAGGATTTTTTTTATAAATACATCTCTTCCTTTTAGCTATTTTCTTAACGCCATGTCAGCAAACAGTTTCAAAAGCTCATTTTAGTCATTGCATACTCAAAGCTGTCATCTAGCTCTCTTTGGTAAGCAGCATCCACATCTTCCCACCGGATGAGATTCTCATGCCCTGTATTTAAAAAGTGACAGAATTCACGCACTGATCCCATCCAAGGAGATGAAAGAGAGATGACAGTAGGTAGCAATAGCAAGAGAAATGTTTAGGGAGCAAAATAGATTAGGCTAGATTACATTCTATTACATTACATTAGATGATAAAGCACTGAAGAAAGTTAGAAGTACCTAGATGGGAAAGTAATTTGGGAAAGGATGGAGGAAGAGGGAAAGAGGAGGAGTGCTGTAAAAGGGGAGCAAGGAGATAGAAGAAACTCAGAGGCATAAATTATATTGAGAAGAAACTCTTGAACAACACAGAAAATTTTAGTCTGAAAAACAGTTATTCAGAATAAAAAAAATTGTAAATCAATCCTGCAGGAAATGTGGTTGCTGAATAGGAGTAGAGAAAAAGAGATGGTCACAGAAGCTTTAGTAAAGGGTCGTGTTTGTGGTGGTTGGTTCTGAAAGTGCAGTTAGATGCTGAAATATTAAAAATTATGAGTCTGTGCTGCTCTGACTACACATTACACACACATGAAGCATTAACATTTTCCCACGTTAGATGAGCAAGGAGTGGCAGCCCAGTCCAAGCCTGACTGGACTCTCCTTTAGGACAGCAGGTATCACCTTCACTTCCTCTTCGAGAAGGTGACAGGTATGCACTTCTGCCTTAAGGGCACTGTGGTCCAGTTCTTTCCCAGCCTGTCAACAGACCTGCCAGGCATCTGGGCATAAAGGAAAGAATTCACTGTCCTTTTTAAAGCCAGTCGGGAGCTGTTAACTCCAAACTGGCTGATTGTCTTATCTCTGGCTTCAGGATGAATCTACCTAAGTGTCAGCGTCTTAAGCTGTAGAGAGAAGTATCGATCGAATCTTTACAGTCAAAAGTCTTTAAAACTCTCAAAATGCAAGAGACGTTTAGGGACTTCTCAGGACAAAACTAGAATTCTGAACTGCTGTGAAAACACTTTGAGTGCAATCTCAGTTTCTGTTCAAAAAGCCTCAGAACCAGAATGGCCCAAAAAATAAAGTTTACTGGGCATTTTCATCTCCTATACTGTTGCAATATTAAACAATGTTGAACACATCATGTAAATCTATCCACTGAATACTGGCGTTGTTCATTAAACACATCATTTGTGTAATAGCACTTCATTAATTACAGAGCTTCTGAATAATGAAAATAATTGTCAAATAATATATTAACCGGATAATATAAAAAATAGGCAAAGAGTATTAAGTCATTTCTGTAATAATTTAGCATAACAATATTTTCTGAAATGAAACACTATCAGACAAGTATTAACAGTTCACACATATGAAATTATTAGCTTTTTCAAATTAACTCTCTCTTGGGCCTTTATAGTGTGGTATTATGCAATGAAAGACCAAAGGCAACAAAGCATTCCACTTTCAACTCACCATATGCAGAATACAAACCTAGAGTCCTGTGATTAAAATCCTACTAATATAAAGTATCTGTGTTTAATATATATGTACACATGCATATATATGTTTTCATAAATGATTTCTAGATACACTAAAAACCTATTGAGAACTGCCTTGAGAATTTAACATAAGAAAAGGAATAACTTTTCCTACATTCAAAAATGTCAGAAAAAAAATTATTATCTGCAATAGTTAAACAGTTAATTCAAACACCTTAAGTAACTCATACTAGTGCTTTTTGACACTTTTTCTTTAACAGAAATCACAACAAAACAAAGTGGAATTGTTAACTGTAGTTAGACCACAACCACATTTCTTTTTTAATATGGACAATAAATTGTCAGGGCTTTTTTATTTGGCTACATATGACAAACTTTTACAACTTAAAAAATCCATTACAATCTCCATATTAAAAAAAAAAAAAAAGTTGTAAGTATTTATTCAAAAACTCAGCTGTAATAGTAGCCAAGGCAAGATTAATTTTGTGTTATGTGCACCTTCAAAAGTTGTGAAACGTTTCCTTTCAGGAGCAACTTCACACCCCGAGAAAGTCTCAGAAGGAAGTAAATGGCTACATCTCCCACAGATCATGCTCAAATGGTTCAGCATTTGGCCAGATTCACATGCAAATCCAAACAGTCGTTTTAACTGGTGGGAAGTGAGAGGTTACAACAGTTTTCTCATAGCTATTGTCAGAGCAGCAAGTTAATAACGGTTCACAAGCCTCTCTCTTCTTCTCAGTGCCTATTAGTACTGTTTATGCCACAATTCCTTCTACATGGCCCTAAAGTATTCAATAACTGCCTTTTGAGAGAATGTCTCCTAACTGCAGCTAAGGATTTTCTAACCCTAAATGCTGAGGTGAAGTGCTTCATGAAGCACTTTACAATTTATGGCTATATAGGTCAGATGTAAGCAGTCTTTCATGTTAACCAAACCCTCAATATTACAGATTTTCTTTTTTTCCCAAAGACCTACATAATATAGCTAACGACATTGAACTCAGTATCTCTGTCTCAAAAGGATTAAGGTGATAATCCTGCTTACTGAACCCTGAAGGCAATTTCTTGGGTGTTCTCTGTGTCACAAATTCTATATCCTCTTTCTGCAACCCTGATCATATTGGATAAATGTCATGGTCCACTCTGAGAATTTTTGAGTTCTGTTTCTTCCATATGTTACCGCACCACTGAAGTATGAATGTTACTCAATTCAGATATGCATAGAAGAATATGTTTTCATTTTAATAGTTCTCATAATTAGGCCATTGTTTGCAGTGATGGTACTAGGCATTATCACAGATGGACACAGGTTTTTTCTTTTTGCAGTGAAAAGGAGGTTGGAAATGGAAACTCCCAATAGGAAGAAGCAATACAAGAATATTCGTGGTCTTTGGCATAGAGAAGAGCTTCAGAATCAGCAAGTGCAGGAGCAAACACCAGATCTGGTCAGGTGGGAAAGATAAAGTCAGATGTGATACTGAACAGAGAGCAGAAACAGCAGGTGAAACCCCAAAACTAGGAACGAGTATGGGGAGCGTGTCTGGGAGACATTTCTTGTCAAGAGCTTGTAAATGGTAGGAAAATAGTTGTAGGCAGGTGAAAACACTGCAACAGTGAAATTTTGCATGGGAGTGAGGCAGAACCGTGTGAACACAGAGGGTTCCTGTCTAAGAAGAAAGAGCTCCCAAGGGGATGAAAATGCATTTTGTAATAAAGAAAACTTTTGCCTAGAGGATTGCCACCTTCTTCATTCCAGGAACAGAAGAGAAGGGTCACATGAATAGCTGAGGACGGGACAGCCAGTTACAGCATGCCAGATACCCCAGAACAGCTTTAGGGGTGAATGCTTTTATTCTTCAGGTAATGGCAGGTAGTGAGACTGTAACTTTAACCTCTCAGGTAGTAGAAGGCTTCTGAAATGCCTCTGGGCAGAATTGAGGAGCAGTGCAGAACAACCCTGCCTACCTTGCTTAGGTACCTGAGATGGCCACAGGCACAGAAGGCTTCAAGAAAAGGTCCTGCGAAGGATTCACCTCAGACCAACTAGAGCCTTTGGGATTCACAAAACCAAATGTTCCCCAAAGACAAAAATGTCCCTGCCCCTAGCTACACTGATTTTCAGGTATATATTACTTCTAATGTGCTTCCTTCTTGGTCTGTGAGTTTGGTAGTTGGGATTCCTCGGACACCTGCCAGGCATTCCCATATGGAATTTGTTAAAACATAACCTATATGTTAATCTGAGATACTGATGGTCTCATTTCCCATCTCTTGGTGTAGAATGGGCTAGCTCTAACCTGGCTAAGAGAATGGACTGTGTGTGTAATCTCAAAAGAGGTTTCACAGAGGTGTCTTGCTGCATCCCATACGCAGCCACATAAGACAATTTCAAACATCCCACCCAAGCCTTTGTACCACCTAGCTGGGCAGCTTGGGCCTCCCATCCTTCAGTGTCCTGGCAGTTGTGAGCTCCAGTCGAAGATGCCCACTGTCTTTAACTACTGTTGTATGTAACTTAACCTGGGGGTATAATTCAGCCACATGAACGTCACTGTGGACACAGTAGATAACTCTTAGATGTCACAGCACTGAGCATCACATATCCTGAGAATCTTTGCCTCTGTGTGTCATCTTGCACAGGGTGTTAACAAGATGCACCAATTAATTTTTATGAGTAATTCAGATACTTCAGTGAGGAGCACCATGGAAATACTAATGAGGAAATTAATTATTCTACATGGATAGCAAAATTAGATGTGTTCAGCAAAGATGGCATGTGCTCGCTCACTTGCCAGCAGTGAGAATACCAAATATTGATTAGTTGCTCATTAAATCTGCACCATTCATTCTGACAGATGCCTCTCTGAACTGAATCAGTCCTGTTCCTGGCATTATTCATCTCATCATGCTGTAGGCACTTAATTGAGGTGCCTCCACTTTCCACTTTTTCCCAGGTCAGTGGGATGAAACAGACCACCCCAGGGACCATTCAGCTCCTGCAGCGGCAGAATCAGATGTGAAAGTTAGCTGCCTCCTGACAGGCTATCAGCAGAATGTTGAATAACTACACTTGAATTTTAGGTATTTCAGTAAGTGTCTAATTCTGGTAGGCTACATCAGGGTTTATGTCACTGTGCAATTAAGACCTATCATAGACAAAGGGACACTGAGACACAGTTTAGATTACATTGACAATCTGAATTTGGGCATTTCTAAATTTTGTGTGCTTCACTCTGCCTCCCAGATAATGTTATTTTAATACTGGAGATATTTTGACAGTATGTTAGGGTTTATGTCAACTTTTCTGAATGTCTTGCTGTCGCCTTAGCAGGACAATCAGAAAAAGATCAAGCTGAGCTATGTGCCTTTCAACCTAGTCACTGGGTCCAGCAGTCTCTCATGCCTGTTAACACTTGTTGTACACCACTGTTCATTTCCATGTCCCACCAGCTACATACTCCCCTTTGCCCATATCAGTAAGTCTCCTTTCATTTTGTTAGTGTCCATGTTTCCCTTTCAAACTCATTTAGAAACTTGGGGTTTTTTTGAATGTCAGGTATCACAGGCCAAAACAGGTTTGCTTTTCATTCTTATTTGAATCTCCTTGTATTTCTCTTTTTCCTGCCTCCTTTTAGTGTTCTGCCTACTTGAATCGGTGTATTGAATGGATCTCCAAACAGTTCTTAATTAGGCATAAATGGACAATGTAAGAATAGTTATTCTTGTCCCATCCCTCCTCCCTTTATAAAATTTGTCCTTAGCTTAAAACCAGCATTTATTTAGATAGATAGACATAAACATAAAATTTTGAATGCATGCTGAACCAAGGAATACAGAAGACTTTACCAAACTACTGCAGAAGCTGTTATTAGTCAGCTTCTGTTTGGACCCTCCCTCCCCCTTCCAGCTGCTCATGACTGTTGTTGCCTTGGCTTTCTGCCTAGGTAATCAGGAAAAAAAAATAGACCATTCTGGAGAGCAGCTCATACCACCTGAGATCTAGACCACTCTTTGGAGGTAGCTCACTCTCTCTCCAGTAACTCACAAAGCTGTGGGTAGACACTGCCCTAAATTAGGCACCTCAGTCACCTGCCTGAAGTTCAGCATGAATGCACCAAAGGCAACAGTCTGCAGGATTAATGAAATTATTCTCATCTCATTGAAATTCCGTAGTCTTTCTTCTCAAATAAAAGCCAGCAGAAAGCATAGTAGTGGGGCTTTTATCTGGCTGCTTGACAGATCACAGAGAAAATGCCTGGAATTATATAGGAAATATTTTTGATGATATTGCATGGCATTTAATTCTGTGGATCTATCTAACCACTTGCCTAAGTAAATCAGATATGACACAGGAAATAAAAACATTCTTGAAGGCAATACGAAAGCTGTTCCTTGCTGCTAGTGGTAATGTCCAAGCAAATTAAGTCTATATAGTATTTAGTAGTGTCTTCTTTAAAGGAGGACAAGATTATCCTGAGTAGCTGTAATGATATTAAAAGAAAAACACAGAAATTTTGGAAAATAAAAAAGTTTCAGGGTTTCTGAGTACAACAAAGCCTGTAGGAAACTGTTTAGAGGGCATGTTATTCCATGTCCACCTACTTTTAGTTTCTTTGTACCTTTCACTGAAGCATTTGATACAGGTCTTCTAGATTAGAGCATGCTCATCCACAAAGCTGCTGCTTGTGATCTAGCATGGTGATTCCTATAACTCAGAAATTTATAAAACCACCTATAAATCCATTGATGTACTACTGATCCTCAAGTACTTGTATAATGTTCAATTGAGTAAAGGCTTCAAGAATGGGATGTAATTAAGTAATTCTTCCTAAACCAAAATGTAATACTATAAGCATATCCTGAGCAATAATAAAATTGAAACTCAACACTCAAAAGTCATATCTTTACAGACAAATTAGAGAGGCTGGACTTCAATAGCTGGAAGAATCAGTCCTGTGTAAGGTAAATAAAGAGTTCACATTGCCAAGGAACGATGAAGCTGAACTCTGGGTATGGCAATTGTCATTTTTGATGGAATAGAGATCTTGACATATTTATTTACTTTTCACAATTGTACTGAAATGCTGAGTCTCTCATTATGAAATGTGTTCTATCATTAATCATTGAATTTCTTTTAAAACATAGAGTCATAAGGTTCTGAGGTGGAACAGCAAGGATGGATGCCAGCAAAAATAACAAGCTGTTATACTGTAGATATATGTGATTTGCTGGCTCAGCCTCTCAGCTGAAATGCAAAGTGATACGGTTCCTCTTTTTCATCCTTCACTCATTGCTCAGTTTGTCACCCTGATCTGTAAATTAGAGTGATAGAAAAGCATTCATTAACAAACCTTGCGTGTCAATGGCAAATAGCCCGAAAAAAAGTCATTTTTCCTTGTTTGTACATCCCAATATACATACATAGCAGGTAGAGATCATTACACTGGAAGCAACAGATAGCACCTAGGAAATGACTGATTTCTCTTTGGGATTTCTTTATTTGGCTTGAAGAAATACCTTCATGAACTTAAATGCAGAATTTTATAACTGACTTCTGGTTTTGTGAACTATTTTTGAGACCATTGTTACCATAGCTCGTTTTACTCTGCCCACCTTCCACAAAGCACAGCTATTTCACAAAGCATTTATTAATAATTTCACTAAGTCAAGGGGATTTTTTCCCCTTGTGCTCACTGTAACAGTCCAATGGAGCACTAAGCATGGTAAAGAAATGAATCTGATTCAGAAAGAAAAGCTGAGAAGCTTCCTAAAACAGTAGGCAGAGATGGCAAAAGGAGGACATAAAGCATGCAGCTATTCACCCTTTTTTTTTTTTTTAAGGAGTGGGGAATGTCTTCTTTTTGTCTCCTGTATAATGGCAGGGGGTGGGGGAGAAATTTTGCTTTAGTTAAGAAGTCCCATGCTGAAACAGTGTGCTGGAGGAGAACAACCTTTAGAGGCTGGCTCACAGTTATGATTTATGAAACAAATACAGGGACTAGGTCTGTATCTGGGAGATGGAGGTCACATCTCAACAAGTTTGGAAATGCGTGACCTCTGAAGGTTTTGCAGATGTCAGGAACTTAAAAGCCTTTTAAGGAAAAGTAATGTGACTCATCAAACTTGAAAACTTAATTTTGCCAATTTATGTATAAGCACAGGCACTGTGCAAAGAAAATTCTCAGTCATTTCCAGTCATAAGTTATCACCAGAATTTTTCCTGCATCTTAGAATTCTCTTCTTGCATCATGCTCAGCAGCATTCACAAAGACTGCAAGGTTTGAGGTTCCCACACCTCTAGATGATATATTACACTAGAAGTGATTCTGGATGCTTATCCTACTAAATAAAAACTTACAGAAAGCACCTTTTAAAGTAAGAGTTGTAAAACATACATTGTCCGTAAAGTTTTCATTTCAACTAGCTACTATATTTTCTCAGTGTGTTAAAGACAGGAGCACTTTGTAGAACAACAGTGAAAGTAAGTAAGCATGGCCTTATTTTTAGTTATCAATTAATATTTAGGGAAAAAAAAAAAAGCAGCGCTGCAGTTCAGTTTCTACTTGTTTCTGGATGTTTTTAAATTGGCTGCTGTCTCATTTTATATCTGGATACAATATGTGTATATGCAGTGTCTAACATATATTACATGGCATAGAAAAGCATTAACATTGGACAATAAATCAGGAAATGCTCTGTCTGTCATGTGTACCATGCAGCAATCCTTAAATACATATTCACAGGCTTTTTCAAGTGGTGTTTAACACCATTATTACTGTGCTTGTTGGCTTTTGTGTGCCAAAGAAGCGGAATCTATGCAAATCACATGAAAGAGAAAAAATGACTGAGACCAGATCTCCTGCAGAGCCTGCATCTACCAGAGTTTCTTCACAATGTGCTTCTGAAATGTACATACATTAAAAGTAAACACGGTAGGAAGTGCTGCACTCCCCTCCTTTTTAACACTCAGAAGCCCATGCAGTCCCCATCCCAGCACCTGCAACAATTTTACAAGATCCCGATACTAAATCTAAATTATTAAATCATCAAAGCTACCCATTTCTTCTTTGTTTTATTTGCTTCCTATCAACAGAACCTCATCTTGGCAATTTTTTTATTTGCCACAGAGGTACTTCAAGCTGCACCCACTGACATCAAACTACCTCACTGAATCATCTCTAGTTCTCTCCAGTGATCAAAACCGTAACCTGTTGAAGCCTTTCCAGTTCCTCAACAGAAGCAAATTCTCAAGCTGTCAAGAGCTCAGGAGAGCACTCACTCATACTTTTTTTATCATTAGTAGTGTACTGTCCAAGTGGCTCTGCTGACCACTGCAGTAACAGGTGTAGAAAGAGCCAAAAGCACTACCATAAAATCAATGTCCATGATAGGTGTGACAAATCTCCTAGTGCCGATTACTGGAGTGGTTACTGATGTGGCTTAGGTGACCAGTTTAGATTAGATATCCCAGATTTAAGTTTCTGGTGTTTGATACCACAAATCCAGGCTATCACCTGCTTCCAGGAAACTTCTTGTCTCCAGATTTTGTAATAATGTCTACTAATCTAGTTGCCCTCTTCTTTACATATATACAAGTATTTATCATTCATATTTTGTATAAGATATGTATGATTAATATATATGTTGTTATTTATTAGGCATATATAGACTTACTTATGTATATGGAACAAATCTGTTCTCATCCTGTTCGTCTTTATCTATTAGAAAGGCAAACACACTATTAACAATGGGTACAGCGATGTTTGCATAAACAGTAAAAAAGGTTCTCTGCACAGATAAAGCACTGTGTGTAGTAGCATTATGTATACTTGAAAAAACATAATTTAACATCACTGTACCTTCCAAAATTTGAGACAACCATTTCCGTTGCCTACTAACCAGGTATTTTCTTCACCCATTATAATAATACTTGTTTCATTAGTTATTATAAATCCCCATGTGCATATATGAAGATAATTACATCTGTATGAAGAAAGATAATTCTTAATCACTCACTTTGTAGACTGGAAGATAAAATATAGCTTTTATAACTTCTATTAAGAAGAAAAGCTATGCTCTGTATAGTACCTAACCCATTTATGTAACCCAGATAATGCTAATTCATGACAAAAGGCATTTCCTCCGAACAATAGACCGGATCTTGTTGCAGATGCCTGTACCGCAGCAATTCGTTTGCAGGGTTCGTTTGCAGGGTTCGTCAGGCAGCCATTGCCTGCTGGAGGCAACTGTCCCTTTGTTAATGTGATGGGGCTAATGAAGACAATGGTAACCTTTAAAATTTTTCATTTTTCCTGTGATGCGTATAACCTCCTGACACACCTTAGAAAATACCTTGAATATGGCAAAAGCTATCATTATCTGACAGGTGAATGTTTTATGGGTCACCACTGAAACTAACTGATGGCAAATTGTCAGTAGTTTCTTCAAAGCCCCTTTATGTAATTCTTCAGTATTGTGCTATAAACCACTTTTACCATGTGTGTCCTCAACTCATCTATGCTCCTAATATAACAATACCGTTCACCGTGTATGACATCCGTCTAAATGATTAATTTTAACAACTTAAAGCACTCCATGTCAGTCATGTGTTCCCAAATTAAAGTTAAAAGAAACATGGGCCAAATCTCAGGTTATGAGATTACATTACGTCAAGAATGATAAAATATCCATATTGTTTTGCTCTTATTCTGCCCATCTTTCAGTCTTAGGAATATTGTCTTTTGAAGCTTGTCCCCTTGGCATTCATTCACCGAATCACTGGCTGGATATGTTAGAAGATCTGGCTCACTGCTTCCTCTCCAGATACGGAACGTACCACCTCTGGGATATGTACAGATTCTATTAGTGCAAAGCCTCGGGCCTGACAATATCTTGCTGCAATGATTGTCTCTTGTGACTGAATAGTTACCCACACAGATTTAATTAACAGCAGCAGTAGAGTATTCACTGTTATAGAACTCAGTGGTAAATTACTAATCAGAACTCCAGGCACACTGGAGGGAATAGAAAGCTGAGGAAATGATGAGATCAGTTTTAAACAATATGGAACAGGCATGAACAACGTGAACATCATTTATATGCAATAAATGCAGTGATAGCCTGGGAGTAAAATGCCTAGCAGACTATCACTTAAATCTTCTCTAATAGTTTTACAAGTTATATTGGGGAGACAGATGGGGACAGACGGGGCTGGTGGAAGGGGTCCCTGCCTGTGGCAGGAGTGCTGGAACTAGATGGTCTTTAAGATCCCTTCCATCCAAA
>JAVJGJ010000057.1:89811021-89823599 GCA_035590215.1 Microhierax caerulescens
GAGACGGGGATGGGACACACAGACACACACAACACAATGACATACAGACAGAAACCAAACATTGTTTACATTAGTGGTTATTTTGACCCTAAATGGGGAAAATAATTTTTATATGGATATAGTCTTAGCCACTACTGTCTAGCCTTTGCTGAGCTAAAATGTTGGCAACTGCAGGCAAGAAAAACCCAAACATGTAAGCAGGGCTGTTCTGGTTTCAGCAAAGAATTAAGCAGCAGTGCTCTGGAGAAGAGATTAATTAAAATTGCTTAAATCACAGACTTGGAATGGGCACCTCAGTCCTTTTATAGAGCTGCTGCTTTGGCACTTCTGAAATGAGCCCACCTGCCTAGTGCAATCGAGGTCACTGAAACACTCCAAAAGTGTATTTTCACTTACAGAGTGCCACTGGGACTACACCGTGCAGTTAAGCTCCGAGGATGGTACACCATGGGCTGAGCTCCAGTGGGAGACAACATACTCAGGAACTCATAAAAGTTTCTGTGCAATTCCAGCTGCCGTGAGCAACTGCAAGTCATTTCAAAAACAAGTTTGCATGTTTTCTGCCTCTTAATTTTTACCCAAAAGCATTGCAGTGTTGTGAAAAAAGCCCACTCTCACTGGAGCCAGAAGGCTAAGGTTTTGGATGTGTGATGGCTTTTATGTGAAGCAAAGAAAAGGCTTCTTCCAACACATTCTCAGAGCACAAATTTCTGATGTACGTTTTCCAAAATACACAGAGAATCATGGAAATTTTGAATACCATGGAAGACAGAAGTACGAATGGGAAGGGCCCTCTCCCTCTCTTTCTCTCCCAGATCTTTCTTAAAAAAAAATGTTTTAACTTTAAAATGCTTCAGGTCAGTTCTCTACAAATGATTCTTCAAACATATACCAAAAAAGTAGCTCCCTGTTAGAAATTTGGAAAACTTTTGTGCTGCAGGCTTTCAGTATCTATGAAATATTGATTAGAGAAGAAAAATATTCACAGCCCACATGTCGTACTCCGCAAGCTAAACTGATCCTTTGCCACTTTGAACTTCATCTTATATAGGGGTAAACATATTACCTGCATGTTCCTGCCAGAGCAAGAAATTCTAAATTAGTAAAGGAGCATAAAGTTTAAGCTTTCAGTATCAAATTTCAGCATGAGTGCATCATCAGTACAGAAAGGACCGAGTTTGTTTTGTCTCTTAATACAATCACAAATTTACAAGTTGTCATGCTTTTTTCAGTGTAGCAAGTCAATCTAACCCACAGCAGCTGGCTGGATGTGCTGCCATTGCTAATGCCTGGTAAAGTATCTAGGCATAGTCAACAGAGTGAGCTCATCTTTACTTTGAAACTCAAGTGGAGAGTCAGAAGACTGAACTGTCTCTTGCTTCTGATCAATGTCATTTCAGATCAGTATCTGACTAATCCCCAGTAATTTCAGCACTTGCAATTATGTGAGCTTACTTTAAGAACTACTACTTCTGTCTGTCTGTCTGTCAGACTTTATGAAGAGAATACAGAATTGGCTCTACCTAAAAAGCATTATTCACAGACAGAAACCTTTATCAGCTCTTCAGCTATTGCCAGACAGCTGAATTCCATTAAGCCAATAGGATGTTTATAAAAAGGGAGTTTAGAACCATTATTTTTAAAGGTAGTTCAAAATTAGTAGAAGCCGAGACACTAAGCTTTTAGAAATCACAAATTACCAGCAAGTCTATGACATGGCTGCTTCTAGCTCACCGTAGATTTGCTTAAAATAATAAGAAGCATATTTAAATGGAAGATCAAAGAGCAATTTTGGGGAAGATAAAGAAATCTCATAGAGGAAATAAAGAGCCTGCACAGACAGTTAAACAGCTAGACTTTTACATGCTTTACTTCATACACTATCTAAATAATGCTACAACAGCAAAGTATGCAGGCAGAATTGGAGCTTGCAGGTCATTGAACATTTCAAATTCTGCCATTGCCATTTCAGCACAAAGTGCTAAAAACCTTTGTACTGAACCACTGCAAGAATTCCCAGCACTTGTTGACACTGAAAATATTTCTCTTATTTGTGGTGGTTTAGTAAACCTCAGACAGCACATTAAACCAAAACAAAATACAGGATGCTTTATTCAGTACATCTGAAAAAAATATTTTTTTAAAGTAGTTTCTGCATCATTTGCTTAGAACTGTTTATTATGAATAATCATTTTGCTGCTTCTGCACCTGCATTAGAAAAATTAAAAATAGGTGAAATTAACAGCACAGAAGGCAAGCCCGTAGATGTTATCCATAGAGTTCAGGGGAGTCACACAAAGAAAACAAGAAACTATTACAGGAGTACCACACACAGGCAGATGAAAACAAAGCTGCAGAAACAGCGATACTCGTTACACACTTGGCTGGCTGTGCACCAGTGCTGTTGTTTTGGAAATGGATGCAATGTATTTGTTCCACTAGGGAATTTTCTGTTGGTGGATACATAAAATGAAAATGTTTCTAAATGGACCTAGAGGGTTTTTTTTTAGTTATACAGCAAGGGTGGAAAAAAATTTTGAACAGCTGTATTTTGAACAGTTGTGCTTTATCTCTGAACCGAGTTTCACATTTTGCTATCAGCTATTATTGCTCTTGCCTCCCACAGCTCTGCTGGGGTCCCATCTTCAACCCAACCTTTCCTTTATGGCTTACATCTCTAGTACAACTTGTCACTGATTTCTTACTTCCCCTTTACACTAACCAGCTCTTTTAGATTTCTGACCCACTTAGCTTTTTTTTTTTTTTTTTTGAACCAGGAGAGTAGTAAGACACCATGTGGATTCCTCAGTAATTAGAATTTTATCTTCTCATCCAACCCAAGCAGAAATACCACAAGATGTACCATACTTACATGCAGCATTAATATTTACTGATAATAATAGCCCCATTGACATTCCGTTGAAGCTGAAGGACCATTAACATAAGTAAAGAGCGCAAGGTCAGAACCTGACTTGGATCACAATGTCCAGTTTTAACAAAACCTCCACATGCATCAAATACTCCCTTTTTGTGGGGAAAAATAATGCAGATCTGTTCTTTACTATTGCACATAAATAACACAGAATGTCCATGGCATATCTTCTTTTCATTTTATTTTTGCAGATTCAAAGCAAGGAATAAGACCCAAATCAAATAAAATACTCTGATCTCTTTTATTTTTTCCTGTGTAATGATATTCCACATTTAGGTGACTCACCATAACCTTTGGCTGAGTGTCAGTTAACCTTAATTTCCTCTTTGTTCATTAGGAATCAGTAGTTGTTTACGAAAGAATCAAGAAAAAAAAACACCATACTGTATTTGTGTGGTTCACGTGCCAGGTAAGCCCTTACAGGAACCAATGATTTTAAAGTAAAATTAGGAGGTGGGCTGGGGTTTGGGTGGACTCCTCCAAGACTTGTGTGAACGGTAAGGCATAGTACAGAGAGGAAAGCATTCGAATTTGAAATGAAGCACAGCAGGTAGAGACATTCAGCATGAATTTCAAGTAGATATTCCTTGTGGTGGTGTGCTAATTTAAGCTTTTTTTTTTTTTTTTTTTTTTTAAGTATATCAAGATTATTATCAGGCCCAACCTGAATATATATCTAGTGAGATAGGAAGAGACATCGTATAAGCAATGGATATCGTTGTCAAAGAGTTTTCATGACAGCACATTGAATCCAGATGAAATTTATCTTATAGGATGGTGTTGGTGAGTTGGAGGAGCTCAGGAACATCAGAGGTGATGTGTTTCTGTCTAACAACCTGAGTTATGGACATTCACAATTCCAGTGTCTCCTGGATTTTGTGTACAAGTTTTTCACTGACATCACTATAAAGAGGCTCATTTAAGGTCTCCTGATATGAAAGGAGCACAGGGAGAATGAATACAGCAGCGATATACTGCTAAGACAAAACACAGGCGGAATCCAGGTCTAACAGATGGAGAAACTACCTGCTCTGGAATGCTTCTGTGGAAGATGCTTGTGCAACAAAAAATAAAATTAATTTGAAATAAAAAGGCAGAAGTCACAAGTACAATCTCTTACCTTATTCAGCAGCGGGGAAGGTAACATGACAATTAACCAATTATAATTGTTACATTGTGTGACAGGAGCTCATCTATACACCCACAAAGCAGCACAGAGCCAGGTGGGGGAGCCCAAATCATGCCCTCCCTCACCTTCTCCCAAGGCCATCACAGGAGCCATCAGGCCATCAAGGGCCCATCTTCACAAACCCAGAGAGGACAATGGCAGGTGGGAACCCACATTAAGGTATCAGAGGAAGTGACACCCTGTTCAGGCCCTTCCCGGGGCTGTTCCAGGGCAGCCTGGGCCCCACTGTTCAGGCATGACAATGGGTCAGCATCACAGTGCCTTCTGGACTGGGGGGGGGGGCACTGCCTAGGGGCATGGGACATCTTACAGAGTGCAGGGGAAGAACACTTGGGATAGCACAAGATTTATTGTGGGGTGTTTACAGGAGGAATTAAAGGTGGAGAAAGCAAATAATCAATGTGGTTTAGGGAGGAAGAAGGGCTGAAAAATAATGGGGAAAAAGGGGTAGTTGTCTGTAAGTGATTTGCTGGTTGTTACACCCCTTTGGCCATGCCCTGTACGTGATCAGCGTAGCCTGTCTTGTCTTCTCATTAAAATCCTTTCTGCTATTTTCCTGGATGATGGACTCTCGTGTGTGTGTGTGTGTGTGTCTGGTGGTGTGACGGCAGCCATACCATGGATTGGTGGGTCTGTGGCACCAGCAGCTGCAGAGACCCCAGTGCAACTGGGGAGGACCTTGGGTCTCAAGGACCCATGTGTCCATGGTGTCAGCCACTGGAGCAAGTGTGGGTGTGTAAGTAACTGTGAGCACCAGAAAAGATCAAGCCAGGTGAGCCAGTGGGTAGGTGAAGTGATCTGGGAGCCAGAGAGTGAGTGGGTCTCTAAAAGTGAGGCCACAGGGCATGGGGTGCGGGGTGGCTACTGGGGATCGGGGAGCTCCAGACAGAATTTTGTGTGTATGTGTGAGGGCATTTGTGCCAGCAGCTAGAGCAGGGCTGTGGCCTCAGAGGCTCATGTCCTGCTGCCCACAGCTGGGCAGACTGGGTATATGAGCTCAGCTCTGGGGGCACCCACATAGTTTATATGCACATATACATCTTTCCACTAGCATCCTGCTCAGTCAGAGAGGGGAGCAGGATGAGGCCATTGCTGCCTGTGCTGTGTGTCTCTCTGTGTTGATCCGTGCAGCCCTTTGTATGTATACATGTATATATAGAGTGCAGAGACATTTGTGCATGTGCTTGTTGTGCCTAGGGAATATGTGCTCAGCCTTGCTATCGGCTGGACCTGGGGACGCGGAGCTGTGGCATCTTTGTCTCTCTCAAGCTTCCAGATTGGGCCTTGTTCCACTAACAACGATGTATTGAGCAAATACTTGTTTCTCTTTTACCTAGGGAAGGAAGAGCAGGTCTGGAAATTACTAAGTATCACTTGAACAAATACAAGAAAGAAGACAGTAAAGAAGAGAAACCTACATCTTAACTATTTATAAAACATAGTTACACTGACATGGCTTCCTAGAAATTCGGTATTGATGGGTTTTATAACAGAATCCTGTGCTGCAATAATTCCTTTTCTCTCCTCTGGCTGGCTGGGTCATAGTGAGGTGGTAACTATAATCTTTAATTTCAGGTAGGTTTAACTGCTTGAAGAAGTTCTGCTAGAGATTTTCCTGTTCAGCTTCTGGTGATGTTTTTTACCAGGTTGTCCACAAATGGCTCCTCCTCCTTTCTCTTCATGTTTTTCCCTGCAAAATGACGTTTGCTAGGCCTTTTGCTTCAGTCACATTGCCAAACCTTCCCAGCTCCTCTCTTTGCACTGCTGCTAGTAGAGGCTCATGGGATCCAATTACTGCAGATCCTGCTTCTCTGTAATAGAGCTGTTAGTTCTGTGCACTGTATATGGGATCCATTGAATTCTGCAGAGACATCTGAATTCAAAGGTTTGAATTCCTCATTCTGTTGCTGCTGTCTGAGTTTCACCCATTTCACACTGTTCGTGCTCTCAAGAACACAATGTTTCTAAGAAGTTTTCTTTCTTTTTCTCTTGGATCTGCTAAAGTTGTTCTTGTCTTTCCAGGTTGTGTTTCGGACTGTGCGCGCTGCTAGCATGAGGCCAATTCTTTGGATTTCAGTTTCAGGTTTCCCGTCTTTCATGGTACTAGTACTGAGATACTTGAATAAGTCCCCTCATTCAACTTTCTTGCTTTTGATGTCTATTTCTTGTTCAGTGACAGTAATCCTCATTGTCATTGCACCGCTCTTTTTTTGTCCTGATCTCCATACCATACATCATTGCAGTGCTTCCCAGCTTTGTCATTGTATTTGCACATCCTGGTCCCATCCCTCCTATCAAATCTACATCACCTTCAAAGGATACATTACCTACATTACTACCTCTAACTGATAGCACTCCTTCAAAGTTTTCAGTCCTTTGACATAACATGTTCAAGGAAACAATTGAAGGGATGTGGCAATAGGAGACACCGCTTTCTTACACCAGCTGTTATATGGAACTACTTACTCAGTGTGTTGCCTTCAAGGACTTTACTCCCTGAACTGTAATAAAGGATTTCAAGGGTTTCCACTGTTCTTTTGCTAATGTTGAGTGTCTTCATCATAGTCCATAGTATTCCTTGCCATATGTGATCAATTGCTTCATTGAATCCTGTGAAGTTGCAGTGTAGTTCCTTTTCATATTTTCTGTTTAATTTCTCAAGTTGAATGTCTGACCAGTTGTTCTTGGTGTCATTCTAAAACCTTCTTCCTCCGCAAGTAATGTCTTTGGCAGATCAGGTAGACATACGATCATACTGTCAAGGTCCTTTTTCAGCAAGTAATGCCCTGACAGTTGGTACGTGTGAAGCCTGTGCATTATAGAAGTGGCAGTATCTCCCTTGCTTTTTTGCAAATGTTTAGCTTTTCCTGCTGGAGATTTTCCAAAGCTGTAATTTGCTGCTCCCCATTTGATGACTCTAAGGATGAACAAATCCTCTCTGACTCGTGTTCAGATAATGTGTTGATGTTAAATCAACATTTACTTCATAGTTACACAAATCCTCACAGCAATCCCACAGCTATCCTACAATTCTTTCTGCTTCTTTTTTTGAAGACATTAATTTTTGTCATGGAACATAAACACACTTCCTCATTGTCAAGCTGATGGTAAATTTTTTCCTCTTCCTCCTCCCTATATTTTGTTGCCTGTGTATCTGTACGATTGTAACTTTTGTATGATTGCTCAAATGTCTTATTTTATGATGTTTTGTATGACTGTTTTGTATAACTTTTATCCTTATATTGACAAACTTTCTTGTGCTTCTCATTTTCCAAGAAGTTTCCTAACCAGCCATCTTACAGCTGCTAAATATATCCCATTGCATGAACTGTTCACATCCAGTTTCCTAGGCTGGCTGCTGAACTTTTTGGTAGGATTTACTGTATTGACCTTTTCTCCTGTAGCATGCTTGGCATCCGTATCTTGGCCAAGACCCATGAGAAATGAAAATATCCTCCAGGGCCCTGTCCATGGGGTTGCTAACCACAATGATTACCCTGACATCCTAATGGGTGGTTTATCCTGGCTGTCATTCCTGCTCTTCAAAAGTAGATGCAATAATCCCGTTGTCATAAATAGATGGCTGCCTAAAAAACAAGTCTTCAGATTACTATTTTTCATCCAGTAGTACCAGTTCTTTCGTTAGCACTGGAAAATCAGGTGGAGTTGAGATAAAAAGTAACATGCTACCCTTCCCCTGAAGAGGTATTTACTAAAACTTTTCAGCAAATGGCTTATAGAGCTTTCAAAGGACTCAGTTTCTATACCTCCCCATATAAATTATTAGAGACCTTCATAAAGTAAAAACATTTAGTTGTTTCTTCTCACTTCAAAGTACCATTTGAAGTGTCAAGAACTTTCCTCTTGATATAAGGCAGAAATCTTTTATAGTAAGAACAGTCATTCACTGGAACAACATCCCCAGGGACACAGTAGAGTCCCCATCAATGGAGCTTTTCAAGATGCAGTTGAACAGGGTGCTAGATAACCTCATCCTGGTACCCTTTCCCATGAAACACTAGACTAGATGATCTTTTGAGGTCCCTTCCAACCTGGGCTGTTGTACGATTCTATAATTTTAATATAAATAAAGGCTTTGATAGAAAAACATTATTGTTGCAGAGCAGTTAGTTACTGCAGAATTGTGATGCTTAAATTTTGCTTAGAAATAAAAATTTCCCAAATTAAAAGTGATCCATGATGTGAGAACTCAACTGGCTTATGTACCTTCAGGATTATGAATATTACCTTGATGACCTTCAGATTAAATTAAGTTTTTATGGGACCCAAGTAAGAGGTATTGCCCCTGCAGCCTTTCAGCAACAAGGTTCCCCGGTTTATTTTCTTATCTCGTACAGGGATTACAAGTTAATTTATACACTGCCAGCTGCCCTCCTCGCCCCTGAATAAGAGCTAAATGATCAAGAAAGAGGAAAGGCTAATGTAGAGGAACACAGCATGCTACATATGTCTTATATGAACAGTAAGTTTTTCAGTGTCTTTTATTTTTTCAAAATAAATATGAATGTATTGTGGTTTCCACTAATTTAATTGTGAGTATTTTAAAGAAGATGGAAAACTTTGATCCTATGTATTGTTTTTCATTTATTCCTACTGTCATAGTTAAATGAAGTAAGTTTTCCTCTGTTTTCTTATTTACATGAATTACAAACAGTTAGAGGTTAATACACCTCTAAGAATAGGTAAGAATTTTGTACCTATTATTGTACCTGTAAGAACAAGTACAGAACAGTTTTGTCCTCTTCTTGGTTTAAATTCAAATAATTTTTTAAATTAGCCAAGTGTGCAAGATTGTTTAAGCTATAATGTAATGACACTTTTTCTTCCCTTTGAACGTGATTTTTTTAAATCCTATTACTATATTGCAGCTGCACAGAAAAACAAACTGGCAGCACTTAGATTAAAAAATCTTCTTGGATAAGTAAGTTGTGCTGTAACAATGTATAAAAATCAGCCTTATATCCAGAAAAATTGTAATCAGATTTGTATTGGTTAAAAGTTAGAATAAAGCCAGTAGTTGTGTTAAATGGTAGTGTTTGGTTCTTTGCTAGAAATGGATTTGGTTGGAAATACAATGCAATAAACTATAATAACAAAATAACTATTGTGTTATGACAGTAACTGCTGAAAAAAATATTTGTTGCAGATGAAGTTAGCCAGAATGAATTATGCATGACCAACGTGGAAAGAAAATAGTATGTACAGTAAAAATAAAATTTAAAAGGCACAAATCAAATAGTATTTGGGGGACTTCAAATCCACCAAGTCTGGACACCATGTACCCTCTTACCTTCTGAACAGGTAAACATCTTCTGCTTTTAGCAACAAGATTTTTAACTATGCTTAAGTAATTCCATGACTTTCCGTAATAATTTTATGTAAGCCAGTCAGGAAAAGCTAACAAAGGTAACCAGAGCTAATTGGGCTCTGTATAATCTTAATTTGATCTGACAGTTGAGAAATATGAATACTTGTGAGTAATGTAAATTTAAATTGTAGACTCTTGATATTAATGGAGTGTAATATTATAGATACATTTGTTCATTTCTTTTATTATTAGTTCTAATCACATCCAAGACCAAGGCCATTGACACAGTAATTAGTAATACAAGTTCCTGTTATTTTGCACAGCCCATGCAAAATGATTACATGCGTTTGAGAAAAAGTGTGCAAGGGCAAGATGTGATGTATAATTGGTTAGTGTGAGGTGGCAGATTGGCTGTCTCCAAAGACATTTCCAGCCAAGCTTCACTCAGAATGTTCTTTCACTCTAAGTAAAATAAACAGGTCTGAACTTATTGGAATTTTCTATTTGCTGTCCAGTAAATCCTTATAGCTTCTGGGGTTTTATACAACTAAGATTTATAGCATCTATTCTCACTGTGCAGAGTCCCAAGATAATGTTAATAGATGGTTAGTTTTGCCAATAAATCCCTTGTGGAGCAGAGAGAAATATCTGTTTCAGGTGAGTTGTTCAGAACTAAATCCACATCCCAAACGGAACGTAGTACTTCAGCTTAAGAGACTCAGCTCTAAAAATGTAAAGGTATTTCTCTCCTAATTCCTGACAAAGGCAAACTATGGCAAAACCTATGGCTCCTAATAACTCACAGACCTGCTAATCAGGGGCTGGGTTTTTTTTTGTTTTTTTTTTTTTTTTTTTTGTAAGAAAACGAAATTAATTGGTTAGGTTCAAAAAACATATTCCTCAGGGCCTTTGCCCAAGAGGCTGGAAGGTCATGACTGAGAAAGGTGATGACAGGCTTCCAGAACTGCTAGGCAGAATGTCAGGAGTGCTTGATTGCCTGGGAGCATGGAAATCCATCTAAATAATGCAGGAACTAGTAGGACAGAGGAGAGAAAGAGTAGAGAAGCAGAAGGAGGGACAACAATGAAGTCATTGGGGTTTACTTGGACTTCCTTTAGAGCCTAAGGAGAAGTTGGAAAGAAGCTGACACAGACTGCCATGCCTATTTCAGACTGGGTAGGAATGAAAAGCGTTCTTGTTTTCAGTATATGCACGTGCCTTGCAGGCTACAACGGTGTTTGTGTGTCCTACTGATTTGTTTTCTTTGACACAGCATGGCATTGCTGACCTATATTCAACTTACTAACAGCTTGCTGTAACTCAAATCCTTTTTCTGAAGAATTGCTTCCTCATTCTTTAATTATGCAGCAGATTATTCCTGTCTGAAAGTTCTCTTTTCCCTAATAAATCTCATTCTTTTCTGACTGTAACTTAATTTTTTCAAGATTGTTTTGTTTTTCAGTTCAAGACCTCTTGCATACTTGCATTGCTATTAGAGATCCATAGTTCCCTCATTCATTTTTTCTTCTCTTGTACATTTGTTATTTCTGTTCTTCCTGTATTTAATCCTCTGCACAAGTTTTCCAATAAATCAACTAACGTGCCCTGGATTACCTCAAATAATTGTTTAACTGTTGTAAACTGAAGTTCTTTGGATCCTGCTGATCTGAAAGGACTTAATTAAATGCTTAGCCCTTAAACTCACTTTACTCATTGCATTCCTGCTATGATTACAAAATCTATTAGAAGATATGTTTTACAACTCTTTATAGATCTGGACAAGTATCTGAAACAGGGCTTTCTTGCTTAAACAAACATATGCTTAAATAAAGAAGATTTATTTGGATGAACTCTGACCCTGTTGATGTTAGCTCACATGTATAGTTAGTAAGTCAATACTGGTAAATTTAATTGAAAACCAATTTTGAAATCACAGTTGCAAGTATTGATACTACAAACATTTAGTTTAATAGATCAGCTGATCTAGGTGGATAGCAAAAACAATAAACCACATCTTTGGTAAACTCCTTTTGGCACAACATCAAAGCAGGCAAAAGGCAGCTCTAAACTAGCCTTGTTTTTACCCATTTTCATTTCTTCACACTAAGAAAGGAAAGCTGCCCAAAGGCTAGGTATGGATAGCCAAATAAAGAGTAATTGCAACACAGCTACTCATATCTAACCACTGCCTGTATAGCCAGATCATTTTAGCACACATTGTTTATTGGGATAACACAGTTACTCATGGTGTGTCCAGCAACCTAGCAGATTTTGTCATTCGTTGGTCATGTCATATCTTACCAAATGTTGTTACAAAAGCTGACTAACTATCCACACTGTTATCAACAGTTCATTTGAAATTTCACTACGTTTACGATCACATGTGGAAACTACATAGGCAGTGGAAGCAGGGACAGGTATCCTGGGAAGAGTATAGGGATGCTGCCTGGTTGTCTAGGGGTGGGGTCAGGAAGATCAAGGCATAGCTGGAGCTGAACTTGGTGAGGAATGCAAAGAACAGTAAGAAGGGCTTCTGTAGGTATGTCAGACAAAAAAGAAGGTCAAAGAAAGCCTAACCCCATTGATAAATGAGATTGGCAAACTGGTTACAATGGACCAGGAGAAGGCTGAGGTACTCCACATTTTTGCCTTAGTTTTCACTGGCAACCTCTCTTCCCACACCTCTCAAGTGGATGGACCACAAGACGTGGACTGAGGCAGCAAAGTCCCTCCCACTGTGAGAAATCAGTTTCGTGACCACCTGAGGAACTTGAACATACATAAGCCTGTGGGAGCTGACGAGTTGCACCCCAAAGTCCTGAGGGAGTTGGCTGATGTAGTTACCAACTCACTTTCCAGTATATTAGAAAAGTCATTGTAGTCAGTAAAGTCCCTGGTGACTGGAAAAAGGGAAACACTGCACCCAATTTTAAAAAGAG
Organism: Microhierax caerulescens; assembly: GCA_035590215.1. Classification (NCBI taxonomy): domain Eukaryota; kingdom Metazoa; phylum Chordata; class Aves; order Falconiformes; family Falconidae; genus Microhierax; species Microhierax caerulescens. The sequence continues at coordinate 89,823,411 of JAVJGJ010000057.1, forward strand.
TAGAAAGGAGGACCCTGGGATCTACCAACCTGTCGGCCTCACATCTCTGCCTGGGAGGAACATGGAACAGATCCTCCTATAAGCTACGCCAAGACTCATGGAGGACAGGGAGGTGATTCGAGACAGCCAGCACGGCTTCCCCAAGGGCAAACTTGAACTGAACAAACTAGTGGCCTTCTATGATGGAGT
>JAVJGJ010000057.1:89824060-89836425 GCA_035590215.1 Microhierax caerulescens
CGGTATCAATACAGGCTGGGGAATGAAGGGACTGAGAGCAGCCCTGCAGAGAAGGACTTGGGGGTACTGGTGGGTGACAAACTAGTCATGAGCCAGCAATGTGTGCTTGCAGTGCAGAAAGCTGACCATGTCCTGGGCTGAATCAAAAGAAGCATGGCCAGCAGGTCAAGGGAGGTGATTCTGCTTTTCTGCTCTTGTGAGACCCCCCACCTGCAGTACTGTGTCCAGCTTTGGAGTCCTCAGCACAGGAAAGACAGAACCCTGTTGGAGCAGGTCCAGAAGAGGCCACAAAAAAGATCAGAGGGATGGAACACCTCTGCTATGAGGAAAGGCTGAGGGAGCTGGGGTTGTTCAGCCTGGAGAAGAGAAGACTCTGGAGAGACCTTGTTGCAGCCTTTCAGTACCTAAAAAGGACCTACAAAAAAGATGGGCACAAAGTTTTTAGCAGGGCCTGTAGCAATAGGACAGGGAACAATAGTTTTAAACTGAAAGAGAGTAGATTTAGGTTAGATATAAAGAAGAAATCTTTTACAGTGAGGGTGGTGAAGCACTAGAACAGGTTGCCCAGAAAGGTGATAGATGCCTCATCCCTTGAAAGATTCAAGGTCAGGCTGGACGGGGCTCTGAGTAACCTGATCTAGTTGAAGCTGTCCCTACTCATTGCAGGGGGGAGGTGGACTAGGTGACCTTTAGGGGTCCCTTCCAACCTGAACTAGTCTATGATTATATACAGCTAGCAGGGTTGCAGGAGGTTGGCTTCTACTCCAGCTGGACCATTCTACCATTTCTACTTATTCCCTTCCAGGGTAACAGAAGTTTTGCTAAATGTAGCTGTATATTATTTTTTCTATGCTTAAGCAAAATATTTGGCCTAATATGTCCAAACCAAAGTAGGCTCCTTTGAATTTCTTTAAGAACAAAGTGCAGATTCAGAGTGCTAAGAGAAATTATCCTTTTTAAGTGAGAGAAACAACTGAGAATATTCTTAGAATTTGTAAAGAAAAATGAAAGCACTGTAAATCAGAGCAAGAACTTAAAAACTCTCTTTAAATTCTCCCCGCGGAAGAGTGCATCTTTTTTCCACTGAGTATATAAGAAGCTTAGAAGATTAGCCTGCTGTCTCAGGCACTTAAGTTAGTTGCCTAAAGTTAAGTGGTGTGGAGGCAGTTCTTCCCCTGTTCCCACAACATCTATAATTAATCAACTGAAAATCAGTTCACGAGCTATTCACAGTAGGAAGAGATCAGTTCACAGGGGAAGGTATCTGCAATCAGTAATCTAGGCTGCTCTAGATAAGTTTGTAGTATAAATTCTGCACAATGAATTATTCTACTTGTTTTTCAACTAATCTAGCTTCCTTTGAGCTTTGATGTCATTTGCAGGCATCAATACTAGTTAGCTGAAAAACTTTCCAGTTTCTGGTAAACTCTTAAATCCACATAGTTCGAACAATTCTGTTATCTATAGTAACAACATTTGTATTGAAAAGATGGTGAAACTGCTGCGATTTCTGTGTTACTGTATGTTAGCTCCAGTTTGCCGGTGTGACTTCAATACACCAAATGTAATGCCACATACAGATTTAGAAAAAAACACCAAAACCCCCCACTGAACTGTAATAAAAAGTTAATAGAACTAGAGTATCTTGGGAGAAAATCAGGGAGTATTATATTTTACTATATTTCTATATTTTTAGAAGTCTGAGCATTCCTGCAGCAGTCATCATTAATCCTAATGCAATGTGGTACAAATCCTGTAAATAATATATAATCTTACAAAATTTTTGTAGGAGTTGTTACCTGCAGTGCTCTCTTGCTTATGTTATCTATGGAAAAATCATTAAGAAATGTAAAAAGTCAGTGCAAGCCTTGTAAGTTACCCTTTTTAAAACTTCCTTTGTGACTTGGCCTTAAAACAATGCAGAGGTATCAGAGTTGGCCTCAATGTTTTCTGATTTGGTTTTTTTTTTAATTTTTTGTTTGACTTTTCAGAAATATCAATATCAAGTAATACTTTGTAAAATTTTATATTTACCTCTTAGGGACATTTAAAGGGAGTTTTGATACATAATAGGGTCATAAAATATTCTATCTGCAATCTTTCTACTAATAAATTATTTAGGTGTCCAGCTCCTGATGCTAAGACATTTCATTCCAACTGTCTTAATGATTTCTCAAAAGCAGAGTCCAATCCTTTCAAACATAAGCCTTCTTTCTCTTAGAAAATTAAGGTGTCTTTTTGGCTCATGACCTAAGAGTACGAGCCCCAGTTTACTGAAAAGAAGAGAAATAACTGCATTAACTTTGGCAGGCTTTCGGTCATGCCTGCAGCAGTTTAAAATGAACATGTTATAGAAACCATTCAGAAAAGGTTTTGAACTCCTGTCTGACCCTTAAGTCCCTTCTTTACTACAGCTTACAAACTTCTGAAAGGGTAAACTTTCAAAGCAATCTATAGGAAACACACACAAACCCCCCTTTATTTATGTTCAAACTGTACATTACTATTTTTCATGCATAAGTCTTAAAATTCATCCTAAAGTGTCTTGATTGTATTACATCTTCAAAGTGCATAGAAACAGAATTGAACTCACAAAGCTATTTGAAACTTAGGCTTTTGTAATAAAAACGTAAAAATCCCTCCTGGGTTATGGATCATATAGCAGAAAACTTAGGAAATAATCAAAGAGTTTGGCACTTATCTTCATAATCTTTATCGAACAATGTAGTTGCACTCAATTTTTTTCCAGAAAGCACCGTTCAGTTCCTAGACATCAAAAGAACTTCTGAAGAAAAGTCACTAATCCATTTGAAACAGATTCCTAGTGACAAAATAAGAAAGAAAGCCCTTGTAATTTTCAGGGTATGATAGCAAAGAATTGTAGTTGAGCTTGTCTAATTACCATGCTTCCAATTGTATGTGAAAAGCAGGTTTTCAGTGTGAATAATGTGTAGCAATATGTAGCATGTGTTTTTTAAGTACACTTTCTTTACAATTCTTACTTTGTTTGAATGAGTGTAAAGATCACATCCTATATATCACCCATATGCTGCTCAGAACAGAAATATTTCAGGAGTGGAAATATTGCAATACAGGAAAAGCTGTACCAGTTTAAACTATGTGATCTAAAACTATAGAAATTTTGTAGATTTGAAAATTGTAGAATTGTAATTAATGCTTCTGAAAATAATTTTGCTTTACTTTCTTCATTTTTCTCTGGCACTAGTTTAGATAAAAAACATAGATATTGACAGGATTTAGGTGTAACAGTGATCAGTTTTCTAGCTCGGGCTAAGGAAATAGCTCTCTTTCACCCACAGGGATGAACCAGAGTTGGAAGAAATTTCAGAGAATGGGATTCATCTCAGCCTGCTGTAAACGAAGGTTAAAGTTCATATGATCTTGAAGACTGAGGTTTCTGCAGAATTTTAAGCCATTCAGATTTGGTTGCAATTCAAAATTCAGTAACTTTACATCAAAGTAAAGCATGTAATAGAATAGCATCTTCTATATCTTCTATATCATGTATATAATATCTATATATCATGTATATAATATCTATATATGTATATAATATCTTCTATAGCATGTAATAGAATTACAACCCATTGTATTAAATATCTTATTATGAGCCCAAATGGAGAAAACACATTCTTCAACCTCTGGCTCCTAGTTTTACATTCTTTACTGAAGAAATATGGTTGTCAGAATCAGTCACCAAGAGGAATTTTCATAGAAAAAGGTAATAAAAGTATATTAGACGAAGCAAGGTATTATGCCTTTTCATCAGTTAGATCTCCTGGATTACAGCTTCATGCTTTGGAAGGACAGGGCAGTGAAATGCATTACAGACACAGAGCACACATTTCACCCTGTCTCTAATGATTTACTTTTACTACATTCTTCTCCAGGTTTTCTGAAGAGAATTGCATCTGACAGATGTGGAAAAAACATTCAACAGCAAGGATTTGCTAGGAAACCTCTGCTGGTAAATAGGAGATAAGCACAAATACATGTGGTTTTGATTGAAAGCAGAAGAGGAAGAGAAAAAAAACAACCAACTTTCATTGGTTACCTTATGTTACTATGAACTTCAGCTAAAAATCAATGAAATTACTTGAATACTTAATTCTTTTCTGTTTAATTTCATCTTTTGTCCCTTTTTTGGGGGGTGTAAACTCCCAGACATAAAAAACTGACCATGACCAATTACAGCCATGGAGATCATTGACCAGTGAGACCAGCATATGACAGAGAACACCGAGTTTGTGTAAAGCAACTTTAACCCACCTATGATTTTTTTTTTAAAGGCTAGGTAAGAGGGACAAATGCTGTTATTTGGGCAACAAGTAACAGTGAACTGTTACAGTAACTTCACCAAAAAGCAAAGATAAAGATGGAGATGAAAAAATAAATGTGAGAAGAACATTCACTCTGAGCAAGTGACTGATAAAACCTGGGTTTTTGTGAAGTTTTGCCAGTGGAGCTCAGAGAGGAGAAGAAATTAAGACTGGACATGGACTTGGAAAACAGAACAAAGTTCAGGCAGGAATGTCAAGATAAATGGCAGCATAAAAAACTGACGACCTGTATTTACTGAACAACAGAGGCCGAATGACAGATCAATAAACCAAAAAAAGAACGACTAGGAGAGCAGGGCAGGCGGATTGACTAGCCAGCTCAGGAACAGCTATGAGGAGAAACATGCTGAAAGAGAAGATCAGGTGACATCAGAGAGAAGCTGCTAGTCCCATAAGAGAAGAGATGATGGAGATGGCTATGAGAAATTGCCCCAGTAGAAACAAAGACATTACACAGAACAGAAGGCAGCATAGTCAACAGACAGGAGAAATAACTCAGAGTAGAGCTTTAAGACAAGAGGCAGCTTTTTGTGATTGGGAAATCCTTGGTAAGGACTAAAAAAATCTGCCACTACAACAGATCCAGAGGAAAGTCAGAATGGAGTCTGCCAGGAGCACATACACAGAGTGAACCTGGGCATGAAAAAGATTTTAAAAGAAACAGTGGGGGGAAATACACAGGTATTGATTATTTTTCATGTCAGGACACACCTCAGATTTCAGATGGAATAGATCAAAGGAATTACTCAAAGCTGGAGTAGCTAGTGAGAGACACAACTGCCTCAGGTAATTTTCAGCAGGATTATTCCAACTGCTGGAGGACTCTAGAGGCTTCCAACCTCCTCTAGGACTGCTTCTCGGAGGTGCATTATAACAAACTCATCAAATATTTAAAGTTAAATATATTGCTTCTTGCACTAGGTGCAAATGTATTTTGTAATATATAAGTATACACTATAACATACAGAATACACTATAAATGTGTGTTTTTGTAAGATATTGATGCCACATGGTATTCTACTGGACATTATTATTAGTAATGGGAATGAACAGAACTAGAATAAGAATAGCAAAATAGATGCAGACAGACTCAAAAAGGAAATTCACAAATCTGTAAGAAAAGATGGAGTTCCAAGTAGAGACTGAAGTGGTAGTCAACACCCATTTAATATTTTCATTAATAACCCTGGAAAGAAAAATGAAAGGGAATTTCGCTTGCTGATGCAAAACCGGCAGCACTGTGAGCATGGGAAAGATCAGATTCTTGTAATGGAAGGACTCCATGACATTAAGGAATGGAATAATAGGCATATGGATGAAATGTAACTGCAGAAAGTAAAGGTCATTCATGCAGGGAGTAATAATGAGAATTTCTTCTATAATCCAGGAGCTTCTCAGCTGGAAACAATAAAGCAGGAAAAGCAGCTGGATCTATTAATCAGTCACAGAATATCTATGAGCCACCAGTGTCACACAACCATGAAAAAGTGAATGTGATTCCAGGTTATGTAACAAAGTTACAGGCCATTCCTCAACGTGTCATGGTGTCATCTCTATAGTCTTACTAGTAGTACACCAAAAAGCAGTAGTTTAAAGAGCAGATACAGCCATTTTCTATACTTAAATAACCAATGGACTGATTTTCTGAAAAATGATTAAGTGTTGTCAGTGCAGCAAAAGCATTATAGAATTTTTCATTGCTATGATGATGATGATGCACTAAAACCAGATATAAAAGCCAGGACCTGCTCCCCATTATTCTGGTGTAATGCAATTGCACAAAATAATACAGGTTCAGTCCCAAGACAAGTTACAATTATAGGTTTAATCATGCAAATACTTATGTCCATTAATAATTGCATATTGACATACTTTTCTCTTAATATTTCATATTACAAATTATTGGTTTAATAACTATTCGTTTAGTAATCAGAGAAGGACATTTAGCATAGGAATGTGAGTCGACAATGACATATTCAAATCCATATTCCAGGTGAAATATGTGATGACAGAAACAGCCTAATAAGGAGGTAGAGCGAACATAATGCTGCTACTCACACATTTATTATTCTGTTTACTCAGCTTGTTAGTCTTCTCTTATGAAATACAATCATTAAGACATATCCTGGATTTCTAACCATTACAAATTACACGTATTGTTGGTAGTCACTCAACATGAACATGTAAGAACCTGTTGTGTGGCAGAATAGCTCCCTTCTATACATGAACTACTAAAGAAGTAAAAAAGTTAACTGCAAGGAGGCTATATCACATCACTTGCAAGCCAGGCAGTTGGCACAGAAAGTACATGGTTAAAAGTAGGCACTGAGAGGGAGCACAGTTTTTCCAAGGGCAAAATAGGTTTTCTGAGTAGTGAAGTGTGAAGACCCCAATCTTCTCACAGTTCTGTTGTGGTCAAGAACTAGAATTGGATCCCTCAGGATTTTCCTTTGCAGCATAAGATTTATTATATATTCTTCTTTCACCTAGACTAACCTAGTTTTCGTTTAGAATTTTTCAAAGAATAGTCCTTCCAGCTTTACCCCATTGTAGAGCTTTTCCCTAACAAGAAAGCAGGAGGAGAAAAAAGCAATCAGTATGAATTATCTATTTAATTTAAAATTATTATCTTTCAGGAGGCTTAAATATAAATTATATGAATATTTATCTAAGACAACTGCAGAAGAAATGAATGGACAATTTACTGGAATAGGATAGAAGAAGATATGGGGTTTTGCTAGGTGCACTCAAAAAGGCAGAACAAGAAATAAACAACAAATTATTTGTATACATTTGGATTACCTTGTCACAAGGAAAACAATTTCTTCTTAACTTAGGCTATCATAATTTAATTGGTTTGCACAACCAGGTCCCAAGCTACAAACTTTAAACTTCCAGGAATTTGAATTTCTATGCAAGTTAGACAGCATGTAGACACTATTAAAATACTTCCTTATTATTTAAAGACAGTCCACAGCTGGCTTGTGAACACAGAATAAAATAGTATTCAGCAGACTAATAAAGTTTATTTGTTCATTTTGGGTTTTGGGATTTTTTTTTTTTCTTTTTGACATATTAGAGAGACTATACTAGGCAATTACTTAAATTACATAGTTACAATTTTGCACAGGCAGCCCCATAGCTATCAGCAAAATTGCACGAGTTACTAATTGCTGCAGAAATTTTTTTTGTTAATATCTGCTCCCAAACAAATTAAGGATTTATCAGTTATGTCAAAATTGTGAGATGAAGAAAAGGTTTTAGAGCAAGCCAAAACATGCCAGTACCTGCAGCTCAGACACTTTTATTTTGTAATGGTGGCTGTACTGCTTGTGTTCAGACTGGAAAAGCACACATCCTAAAGACAAGCGGAGCTTGCTTTAGCTACTGAGGGTGCATGCTACCATGCAAACAGACTACATGCGGTGAGAAGATGGGCTCGCACTAGGGTGCTGTATTGATTTTGACTTATTGACCCACTTATTAGTGGAGATAAAATCTAGTTTCTAGTGAGAGGCAATAGTTCCTACTCAGAGTGGACACTGTATTCAATGTCAGAAGGCAGCTGAAGATGTTGGTAGCAGAAGTTAATCACTTGTGAACATTCTAATGGATATGAGAATGAAGAGGGTGCCATGCGTTAGTATTCTGTGGCTCTTACAGAAGTTTGCCGTTATCCTAGCCTGAGAAAAGCAATTTTAGGAATATAAATATAAATCTATAAATTTCTGGAGGACAATTCTGTGTTTTGTTTTGGAATGGAGGAGCTAGCCTGGGTTGAAAAATGCCCAAACTAGTGGAATCTCCAGAAAAAATACAGCTAAACTCCAACGCACCTCTTAAGAATATGGATTAAGCATGATTTCACAAAGATTTAGAATACATCCATGTTTCTAAGGGGGTGACAAAAAATTTATCCCTAACATGACCTCAATCCTCTTTTCCTTACTTTCACTTGACTGTAGAAAGTTTCAAGCTTCTTTCCCAGAGCAAAGAGACTAGAATTTTATAATAAAGGCTTGCAAGTAATCACAGGTAAGTAAACCATAATACTTTTTTCATACTTTCAATACAATGCAATTTTAGTACAAATACTCCCGAAATATCTTCTGTGAGATAAGAATTCGATGAAAAATTATACTCTAGTAGTTTACATTTGGTAAAATTGCCGTGGAAATATAAGAACTTGGTGTTTGATATTTTCAAAATTCCAAACCCAGGTGAAAGTACCTCACAATTGCCTATGAGCAAGGCAAAGAACCAAGAGGTGTAGAAGTATTGCATTCAATAGTCTTTTAAACTAGTATGAGATTGCAAAGTTATGAAGAGCCAGTGCAGCCACTGTAGTCATTGTTTAGTAAACTGTCAAATTGAGATACAAAGGATGTCAATGTATACTACATACAGTGTACAAACACAAAGAATCCATTGAAAGCTAGGTTTTAACCTACAACTGCTGTGAGTTTACAATCCAATTACTTGGATTACTTTGCTTACGGGAGTAGAAATAATATAAAATTAAAATTACTGGACAAAATTATGTGAGAATTGATACAATATGAATGAAGCTAACAAATAATTGTGATGAAAATATGTTACAGGCAATTTACCTTTGTTCTGCTATAGATTGCATGTTCATTGTCCATATAGAGTAGAACAGATACTTGTCAACTGTGAGAGCAATAGGTACTTAGTAAGTTCTTAGCAGCACTTAAAGCCAGGCATTTTCCTGGAGAAAGCAAAGCAAAATGCACAGAGAAAGCAGTTGAAGTAAGCAAGCATAACAAACAGAAACAGCGTGTACATACAAAAGTAGATACCTATTACCATTGGAGGTATTGATAACATGTCATGTGAAAAGTTAAAACAACTGAAAACGACTGGAGATGGCTCAGATGCTTAAACTTGCCTTCTCATAACCAGCTGATATATTGCCAGATAACATACACCGAAGACTCAGTTTTGGAAGAGTAACAGTAACATCCAGTGGCCATTTAAGGTCGACCAATACATAGTACATATTCCCTCGGAATCTCTGAAAGGGAACACATATTTCACTACTCACAGTATTGAAAACAGCACATCAAGCTAATACAGGTAAACCAGTTTCTGATTATGTTTGGTCAATTTATTTATGTATTCGTCATGCTTTTACAACACTGAAATTGTATTTTTAACTTAAAGTAATACTAAACCATAGATTTTTAAATAATCTTGTTTTAAAATTAACTTCCCAGTCAGTGGGAAAGTTGTCTTCAGCTAGGTTTTGCCTTCTCTGCCCAGATGCCTGCCTGCTGGTGCATAGAGCAGCCAGACAGTGCCGAAAGGGAGACCCAAAGTAGAGTGTTGATAGAGGACTGACTGAGTCCTCTCTGGGTCTGTTAGCGAGCATACAATGCAGCACAAAATACGTGCATATATATTCCAACAAAAATTAATCCTTGTGTAAAGTATGAATGAAAGCAACATGGGCTAAAAACCCCTTGCCTTCTGGGTCTCTGACTGTTATCAATGTCACAGACGTGGATTTTCCCACGTTGAACAAAAAGCAAGTGCAGACTCCTCTGCCTCTAGTCTGTTGACATGTATGATGCAATTTTTCAAGAAGTTTTTCTGCTCAGGGCACAATGTTAATCATTTCACTAAGGAGGTCAAGAAAAGAAAGCAGTGTCTTATTAAAGCATAAGGAAGCAGAAACAGGCTCAACAGCTATCTTTCTATGCCTCTCTGGGTAGAGTAGCTCTACTTATAGCCTTTGAACTTAGACTGGAGTGAGTCCCTGCGCTGGGTCAGATCACAACTCTCTCTGCCATAGTGTTTCAGCACTGACAGTGGTCACTGCTTCAGATTCTTCTTCAGAAACAAACAAACAAACGACCCCACCCTTAGAGATTAAATCTCCAGATTCAGAACAAACATCCTGTGGTGATTCTGAGTAGCTGCAAGATAGCTCTGATTACAATACTCCTGACAAAAATAAATAGATCTAAATAACTGTACAACAGGCTTTTCTCCAGACAGAGACTTGTCTTTTTACTTCTTAGAAGCCTTTGGGTCAATGAGGCTATCACTGACAACCTTTTATGTAACTGGAAGAATTTCCTGGATTACATGTTGAAAGTTCATGGCAACCGATGTAAAAATGATGGCAGATCTGCAAGCTCAATAGCAGCCGCATTTCAGAACTTAGCCAATACTAGAAACACAGACAAAAAGTTCTTTTCTGTAATAAAAAATATTCAGAACCAATTTCACTTGTTAAAAATTAACTTCACAAATTCAGTTCTCAGAAAGATACAAAATCAAATTATTAAACAATTGGTCTGCAAGGACCCCAAGGAAATACAAAATAAATTATTATTTCCCAAGGACCACTAGGACACAAAAGATTGAACAATAGAGGGAACATGGGGAAAAATAGCTATAAGAGAAACCAGTTCTACCATGAATAGTAAAACCCTGCACAGGGGCTCCGAAAGGCTGTGGAGTCTCCATGCTTAGAAATATGTAAAACTTTACTGGAAATGGCCTTGAGCAACCTTCTCTTATGGGAGCATAAGGCTGGATTAGATGACCTCTGGTGGTCCCTTCCAACCTGTGTGATTCTATAGTTCAATGATATAATTTTCTTCTTTGATTTCTAACCTGATAGGTTTGACAGAGAGCTATAGTAGTGCAATCACTAACCATCTAGGAAGTTGCAGGTGTGATTAAATTACTGAAAGAATTGGTAGAAATATTGAATTAAAATATAGTCACCCAAGGGTAGCAATCAGAGGAGAACATGCCAAGTCAAGGCAGTTAAGTGTCTGTCACAAGTCTGGGTAGCTTTCAGTACTTTCTGTAAGAATACTAATCAGGGAAATATTCTGAGCCTCCATTACCCATGCTACATAATAGAGCTAAACATAAGAGCACCATGGCTCTGAAAGGTTCCTAGTCATGAAGCAAGCCTCTGCTGGCTCTTGCCAGCTTAAGTTTTTCCAGTATGTGGGGAATTTCTTAAAACATACAGTAAAAAAAAGTATGTAACCAAGTGCCATTTGAGTAGCCAATGCATACTTCCATACAGGGATACAGACCCCCTCTTTCTTGTGTCTACTTCAAAATCTATTACAGAAGCATTGCTCTTAAAGTAGCAAAGTTCAAACTACATTCTCAAAGAATTTATATGGATCTCCTTATAAAAGGTCTTGCATTGCTGCAGTGGTATTGCTGCTATAACACTGGATAATTGTTTCCTACATAAGTACTCTGATAAATCTTTTCCTCATTTTAAGGCATAGGAGATGAGAAGTGGCAGAGGTGTACCTGAATATGGCTCATCCCTGGGGGCTTTAATGCCTTCTGGAGGATGTCAGCATTCAACACAAACTACAGCAGTTCTTAGGAAGTTCTAATTTCTTCTGGTAACCAGGTAACACTCCTGTTAGCCCCAGAATCAGCTTCCTAGCCCCTCTCTGCCTAACTTGGGTCAGGTATTCCTCAAACAGAGATGAAAATCAGGGTTCATATATGCCTCTCACACCCAGCAGTGGTCTTGTCATGCTTTCATGATAAGCATCCCATGACAGGTGTCTCCTGTTGCTTTTAGCAACAAGGAGCTGGCAGCAACTCATTATCAGCAAGAACTGTGTTAAAATACAGGACCACAATTCAAAAGGAACTGCATTTCTCATGTTTTTTTGAAAAGTGATTGTAACGCCTTAGGACAGAAAAACACTTTTTAATGCAGCTTCTCATCACTAGAAGATTTTTCAGGTGTTGCAAAATGCCAGCCAAAATGGTTACTGTTAAACCATAGGGTTTGTTCCTAATACCACCATTCAGCACAGAATAATAGTGTGACAGCTACTCACTTTAATCTTTTCAAGGACTGAACACTGGTGTTCAGCTGCATCCTGCTCAAGAAGCCTCCTGTGATAGATGCCGTGGCAGTTTGACACATATAGCAGAAAACAAGCGGAGCCTCAGCACCCACGTTGGGTGGCTCAGAGGCTGCAG
>JAVJGJ010000057.1:89844546-89883834 GCA_035590215.1 Microhierax caerulescens
TAGGTAATAGAGAGTATATTGTTTTTTTACAGATGCCATTTCAGACAGCGCCAGTTATCTTGTATATTATGGTGGTGCTGTTTTAGTAGCCTTGTTGGGTTTTTTATATCTCTGTCACTAATTTTAGGATTGTTTTTTTCTGCAGATAGAGAAGTGAACCATGTCCATTTAAAATTATATTCTCTTACAAGTTACTTAAAAGGAAATTACAAGATTAACAAAATAAGGTTTAATTTGGGCTTGACTGTTAACCAAACAGACATCTTTTTGCTGTATGAATAATTTAAGAGAAAGCATAGTGTGATGGAAAAAATAAAGTAAAAAATATACTTAATGAACACCTTTCACAACTTAATCATAAAGCAAAATTGTGCTAAACTCAATTAAATTCATTCTTTTAATTTTTATTTTTAAAATGACCTCAAGGGGTAAACTCATCACCTGTTTAAGTTAAAGAGAATAAAATTTCAGTTTCACAGTATGTTTAATCATAGAACTAAACACTGGGAAATTTTGCAGACTTCGAGAGGTCTAGAAGACTAAGCTAGGAAAATAAATTAAATACAAAAAAAACCCCATAGATCAGGATGAAAATCTATCGATGTTTTTCTGGCATAGCCTTTTCCTTTTTCTGTTATTTACCAAAAGAAGGTAAAATAAATATATGGACAAATGTAAATGAGCAACTGAATGCAAATGCCCTTAAGAGTGTAAGAGGATATTAACTTCTGTGCAGGCGAAGATTCACCCAGTAAGTGAGTCCTCCTGACTCGAAGTTTAAAGCGAGATGTTACTCAGAATAAATAAATGATGGTCATCTATAGATATAATGAGGTCCTTCATCTATTCAATTGTGGAAAAACATGAAATGTCACTCAAATTAATTCATGCATATCTGTACATTAGGCATGTTTTTTAACATACTCTACAAGACAAAGTAACAGGTAACAACATTGACAAGTAATAAAGGTATCAATCTCATCATTTTATAACATCTCACTTAAATAAACACATTTCCTGGTAAATATTGTTGCCCCAGGCTTTCTGCAGATACAGGCTGGCATGCCTAAGCAGTTTACTAAGCTTACCTTTTCAAAGCCTTTTTGCAGCTTTAAGAGCTAGAAATGCTTGATTGTAATGAAAGTTTAAATCATGCAATAGAAAAGAGAAAACGTTTAAATTGTAAAGACTGATGTGAAGAACCTGAAAGATTTTCTTGACTAATCAGGACATTTTGGTCTTAAATTTTAATGAAAAAGTCTTCACAAGTGATAATGTTCTTTGTATGCATGCCTGTTTGGAAGTTGGAAGACATGTTGTGCTGTTCTTTGTTCAGGATTTTGCAGGCTTCTGGGCAAAAACTGCGGAAGAAATGGTGCAAAGAGCTGGGAGTATGCATTCCTCGCCATTCTGATGCTGGATGCATGAAATGGAGCTGAGGACTGGACAGATGAGCAGACTTGATGTCAGGGGTGTATTGACTACGTTGCATAACCACCTCTGCTTTTGACAGACTATATAGATGTAAAATCCAAATTGACTATCAGCTCCTCATCATTAATTACTTTTCCATGGGAATTTTCAGTTCCAGTACTTCAGACATCTAGGACAAATTGGCAGCAAGGCTATGCTGTGAACAGAGAGGATGTGGAAAATTTCCCTGAGATTCTCAAATCAGAAAGACTTTCTACTCCAGAAATATGAATTTTAGATATGACTACATCAGCGCTCTGACCTAGAAGGGAAATAAAAAGCTTCCTTGTAATCATGCAAGAAAAGCAAAACAAAATTGAAGCTATGTACTGCCACCAAGAAGCCAAATTTTAAACATACCAGAGATTTACAACCCTCACACACATAAGTTATCAGACTAACTCCTGAGCCAGAACAGTAGGTTTTAGCATACTAATAGGAAACTTGACCTTGACTATTACTTGTTCTAAGGAGGATAAAGAAAAAGAACTGAACAAAACCATAATCTAATGTGACTGTTGCAGTATTTAGTTAGAAGTTATTTTAATGGCAAAGTCTTCTTGCATATGAATAACAGCTAAAATTACTCTTGCATTATTTGTAAGATACAACAGAAATAAGTGTTTGTTTCACAATAATATGAATTGGGCCATAGTTAAAGTTTTAGGGTGGAATTCTTCTGACACTGTTGGATATCTGCAGTACAGACATATTCATCTGCACTAGTCACCCTATGATTTTTGAATGGTATGAATACTCTGTCTACTGATGATTTAAGGCATGTATATAGCTAGCTTCAATGTAGATTTCTACATTAGGTTAAAGGTATAGTCATAGACTGTGATAAGCTAATTGGCAATAATTGTGAGGCAGCATTCTATCTAAAGTAGTGATAATAGCTTCCCAGCAACACTTTGCAGATAGTCAGAAATTCACATTATGTATTTTGTAGACCCAACAAAAATGCATAGGTTTGAAGACAGAAGAAAAGCACTCATCTTGAGTCCAGAAGTCTGCAGAAAGTTGGCTGTGATCTGGAGCTGACTAATAGCCAGAGCAAATTTGCACCACAAAAGCAAACACAGGTGCCTGCTGACCACCATGCCTACCCCCTCTGAGACCTTTAGCTACGGTATGCACAGCAGATCAACAAAACTAGGATCTAATTGTGTACTTCAAAACCAGCACTTCTGGTTTATTTTTTCACACAACAGCCTATCATTAGCATTTTCTTTCTCAAGACATAGAAAAGTTAAAGTATGTTAATGCAGTCTGTGGTTATCCAGGAAACATACATGTGCAGAAAGAGGGTAGAAATCCAGTAAAATATTATAACAAGACCAAGTGCATTAATGACCTTCAGACCACTGAATATGCCTTTCATAGATATGAGAGTAAGAACATAAACAGACTTTTTAAACAAGCTGCGATTGTAATGAGCTTGAGTTATTCAAAAAGTGTATTCTTTCATGCTCTAATCCTGGGCTTAAGTTCCACTAAATTATTCACATGTTTTTACTTAATAAAGATAATCCCAAGCAAGTGATAGAATCTCTTATTTTATTTGAAATGTAAAGAATTTATTTTTTATTTAAAGATATATTCTTGCAAAAGAAGGGCTATTTGCAAGAAAGTCAAATAGCCCTTCTTCTGCAGAGAATGACTGCATCAATTTATCACATAATCACTCCATAGCACTTTTGCCTTCACAGATGATATGGCCCATCCTGCTGTCCCTAAATTTTCTGACTAACTGGAACTTTTAAACACAGGAACTGAGTAAAGCTGCTTGAGAGATGTCTATCTGAGCCTCCAGATCGCCTGAAACAAGATGACGGGGGTGGGGGGTGGGGGGTGCGTCTTGATTTTTAGCATCCACTAAGGTAGGATTCACCTCTCCAAATCTAGGCATCTGAAAGCAAGGTGTCTAGACTAAAAAAGATATCTTGGCCTTTCCACAATAAATAGGGAGAGATACACACCTCTAGAGAATGATTTATCATACTCTAAGACAATTGTTTACTCTAGAGAAGATGAATCAACTTTACAAGTCCTTCTGTCTCCAATGATTATGAAGACTATTAATAGAGGCATTTTAGTTTACATGTCTGAATAGCATATGGGAAAAGAAATCCACTCTGAGGGTCCTCACCTTTGGCTTTACCTCACATTAGATGGCCACTATCTACAAAATCTCTTGATTCTCATTAGATGAGGTGTTGCTAATTGCACTGAATAGCGCACTGTTGTGCAAGAAGTAGTATTAGCAACAATCAAAGTCAGCAACATCTCCATCATACCTGAACTATTTCTGTGTACAGGTGTCACTCTGCACATATAAACTGTATCTTTAAAAACAAAATTAGCAGGGTCAGGGTAACTCCTTACAAACAACAACAAATACTCTAGAAATCAATGGGAAAAAAAAAAGAAAAAAGGTAATAAAATCAGGTCCCTAGCAAAATGCTTTTTAGATACTAATTTT
Source organism: Microhierax caerulescens (assembly GCA_035590215.1). NCBI lineage: Eukaryota > Metazoa > Chordata > Aves > Falconiformes > Falconidae > Microhierax > Microhierax caerulescens. Next base: position 89,848,505 of record JAVJGJ010000057.1, read on the forward strand.
CAGGCTATTTAGAGTGTTATCCTGTGTCCGTGTATATTTGCTATGTTAGCTACCAAGTGACTACTCACACATACAAATCCTTACTGACAATGGTTTTGTATTAAGCTCATAACAACAAAAGCGTGTGCTTCAAAGTTAAGTAAGATTAATGTTATCCTTTCAAATATAACAGAAGTGCCATATTTTATGCCTTTTTAAGGCCTTTGCCACTTAGAATGTGCAGCATTTGCTTTGAAACAGTTACACTGTGAAACATTGCCTTAAGTATGATCATTTCAGTATTGCTGCCACGGGTATTTCAGGTTCAGCAATGTGCAACATTCATTTATTCTTGCTATGATAGAAGCAATGCAGCATCAGGAATAAGAGTACATATGGAAGAGCACAAGAATGTTAAATACAAGTTGAAATTAAATTGTCTATTATGATTCAATGTACTTATTTTCTCTGTTTTTCACAGAAGATGTAGGTTAAGAAAGTCAGGAGACTTTGAGAAAAGCAAATATAATCTGCTAAAAATTTCCCTTGCAGAGCACAATTTGTAAAACTGCTAAACTGCTTTTGAGAGATTTGGAAAAGTCTGAAGAGGACTAGTAGGCAGAAATGCTAATAATTAATAAATCCCATTCTTACTTACATGGATGTCAGGAATTAGACAGAAACAGCTAAAGAATTGTAAAAACTGGCTAGTAGTCTGTCAGCAATCTGTCAGACTGCAAAGCTAAAACAGTGCTTCCAAGTACTGAGGAAGATTAGCTATATACCAGCCCTGGAATTTGCCTTTAACAAAAGCAAACACCACTGCTCTGTTCTAGAAATCTTTTTTTTTTCTTTATGGGGAAAGGTGGTTTCATATTACTGAAACACGGATGAAAGAAATATATGGATAAAAACATACTGTAATTGTGTCATAAGGTATACATACATATATATACATATGCACATAAAGGTATAGTGAAATATATTAAATACTATCATATACACTATTTTCCCTAGGTTTTGTCTGGGAAGATGGTCTCCAGTGTTCTTGTGCTTTCTATGTTTGACCAGTTAGCTCACTGTCCTTTCTGATATTGTTAAAACAAGCAATAATTATCAATCCAAGTTGTATGGACTCAAGTAGCATTTTGGTATGATTTGAGATCACATAGAACCATTCCCATTAGTACAAGGCATGTAAGTATAGTAGCCACGAATAAAAATTAGTTAAATGAAATATTTTTGTCTAATCTCTACAAAAGTGCAGTGCTGTGACTGCTTTCTAACTGAAGTAGTGTGGAAGAAATATAAATAGTTTGATGATGGAGTGCACCCATTTTAGGGACCAGTGATTATATATGTGTTACATAACACTTTATATGATGCAATTTACCTGAAATAGATTCATTGACACAGCCAATCCATTCCATACTTCGGCCTGCTCAGGGCATGTATTATTTTGCATGCTGCTCAAGTGAAAGGTTTACAGTTAATGGAGTAGCTATATCCATGTGTACTTGGTATTTATGGCACTGCGCCTATGACTAAGGAGTTACTGCTTGGATGTCAGCTTCCTTCCTCTGGCTTAGATTCTCACCAAATAAATATGAACACTGGATTGGTGACTTCGTTGGAGATACATTGATTTACACCAGCAGAGGTGTAAATCTATGCTATTGTTGCTTCTTGCAAAAGTAGAAAGAGTGTTTTAAAAGGAAACAATTTGGAGCTGTACTTCATTTGTCATTACTCACTGTGCATCCAAGTAAATGCCCCATTATCCTCTGGAAGGGTTGCTATTGGTAACCTATTGCTTGGCAGGTAATGTCATGGGAAATTACTTTTTCCATTGTCTGCCTGTGCTTCTGGTAGTTTATTCACAGTCAATAGTTCTGATGATCATTTCCCCACTTACATTTACTTCAGCCACTGCGTTGACTTTCCCTTTTCTTAGGGGTATGCATATATCAATTTCTTGTTAACTCACGCCTGGAAGAAGCAATGCCACTTTTTGTTTACTAGGCTTTTCCACTTGTACCAGCTGCTATGAGACAGAGCAGAAATCCTGCTTAAAAGTTCTCCAATTATGCTTCATTATTTTATAACATTTTCAACAGCTGGATGCTTGATTACATGTACTATGGAGCAGAAGTCTTTTCTCTCTTTTGGCAAGTGTGCAGCTGCAAACCTTGTGGCTTTAGAATGGTATCCTAGAACACATTAATCATCCTTCTGAAGTTTCCTATCAGCAATAGCAATGGAAAATAGCTGAGAATGAGCTATTCAACAAGTACATGATCGATTACATAGGTATTTTGAATATTATAATTTGCAGCACAAACAGCTATACTGCAAGAAAGCACCTGATATTATGAATCACTCAGTAACTGTTGATTGTTTGTCTTTGCAACTATTTTTAATAACAGAATTGAAATTATAAATCTTACAGAAACCAATCTCAAAATAAACCACTCTTTGAAGGAAAGAAAAACACATTTTCATTAAAAAAGCCACTTTTTTGTTTGTAGAGCATGGAAGTTATATTTGAAAAAGGTTTATACTTTCTCTGCTAAAGCCACTTTTTTGTTTGTAGGGCATGAAAGTGATATTTGAAAAAGGTTTATACTTTCTCTGCTTAATTTTTTGCAGTTCATTTCAATATAGGCACATGCCCATGAAAACATTGCAAGAAATTTCAGATCTGGTAAACAAAACTATTATCTATTTAAAGTATTAAAGGATCATTTTATTATTAAGAAATACGTGAAATGTCAAAAAATCTGAAAGACAAAGTACTCTTTAGTTTTAGAATTTATTCCATCAGCTCCATGGAACCTACACAGCTTTTTCTTGTTACCCCAGGTGATGGGTTAAGGCAGCATTAGACGTGGCCCATGTGGTTTGATCCAGACATTTTCCTTGCTGTCACAGTTGGACACAAAAATCCCTGCTTACAGGAGCACTGCAAACATAGCTGGTCAGTTAGCACCTGCTGCATATGCCACACTATAGACATTGTGCAGCTTTTAAAACACACAGGGAAATTGCACGTAAGGATTCTTTAGCTTATTGTGATGGAGGCTGACATGGAGCTGGAGACAAGGACCACCTGCAGAAATTCAATGATTTCTTTATTCTCCTATTCTTCCAGGTGGGAATGCTTACTGGGTGGAAGTTTGGATCTGTAACACTGTATAAGTTGGGAACATGGTTACCCAAAGCAAAGTCCTTTAATGACACCCTTTCATGCACCTTTTCCACCCATGGGAATTGTTTACCATTTTCAGCAGCTCCTCCTACTGAATTCCATATGTCTACCTCCAATGGCAGATATAAACTTCTAGCTTCCTCTGGCTGGATCATTGCGTAACGCTGCAGCCAGAAGAAAGACCAAAGAAGAACATTACAGCAAGAGTTCTGTGTTCCTTGTCTGGCTGGTGGCTGGAATCTAAGGTAGCCCTAAGGATACAGCAGCTGCATTAGTGGCTTACCGGTGGAGACAGAAGACTGTTTGGGGGGTTGAGTTTTTTAACACATTCACAGCACCCAGTATCACAAGGAAAAATCTAAGCAAAGCCCTCTCCCCCCTCAAAAAAAAAAAAAAAAAATTTGTTGCAATGTTCCCATGCAGACAAACTGGACTTCTCAGATCTGGGGACACTGAAAAGAAAGCTGGAAACAATTTGTGACAGAAATGATGCTGTGCAGAAAGCTTAATCAGTAAAATCTGACATCAAGAGAACTACATAAAAATGCACAGTCTGGAGACCTGATGAAATTACTAATGATCCTCTGTGGGAGAGATACAGCAATTCAGAATGGTGATGGCCAAATTATGAATAAGACTGCAGTACCCAAAGAAAGCATTTTACAAAACCTGCCAACTTGTGGTTGTCAGAGAAACATTTCAGCAAAAATAATTAAAAATCTAACTGAATTAAAGAAATACATAAAACCTTAGAAAATTGAGAGGCCCTGGTGAAAATACCTTGAGATTAAAAAGCAGATAAGACTTTAAAAATAAAGACTGTAAGTTTGAGGGAATACACTGAGAGAAAGAAAAGGACAAGATTTGTGGGAGTGACTAAAAAGAAAGTACAATAAGCCTCGGTTTAATACCTTTGGTCAGGTCTCATCATTCTTTACTGACTTCCTACTTCTTAAAAGGAATTGGAACTAAAACTACTTTACTGACAGCTGCCTCGCTGTCTTTCAAAAACTGAGATATCTGTACACTAAAATGTGATTGATCAGTCCTTAAAAATGAAAATGTTAATTAGCCTAGCAATAGTAGAACTACATAAGAACAAAGTTTATGTATTAAGTAATTTCCAGGTGTTAAGAAAGACACAAAACAGAAGATGTAGAGGGGAAAAGAATAACTGCTCCAAGGAAGGGGTAACATTTTCTTCTGATTAAGACACATACTTTCTACGTATTTGTTACCCACAGACCATTTCTAGCAGCAATTATTGATTACTTCTGCAAAGAAGAGAGAGTCATGAAGAGCAAAATAAATAAGCAAGCAGTGGAAATGTGGTTTTATAGGGGGAAAATAAAATAAACCAAAAAATGACCTTGCCTGTTCTCCAACAGCTCCCTTGTGACAGCACTTCTCATCACGACAACCATACCTTGCCTGACATCCTTCCTATGCTTACACACAGGCTTACTAATTTCCTAACTTACTCTTCAACATCTTCCTCTCCCACCATTACCATACAAATACGTCTTAATATCACTGGCTACAAAAAGTCCTTGACAACACAAGCTCTCTCCAGCACCCATCTTAGCCCTTTTCCTTCTCATTGCATGCTAAATGTGCTGTTCACAACCACAGGCTATATTTTCTCTTGTTCTTGTCTGTCTGAGGCGCTTTCTGACCTATCTTCTGAGCTTCATAGCTGACTCAGGTCTAGCCAAGGTCTGTGTCTGTCTCTTGTTAAATGTGGTTTGCTTATTGGGGTGTGGACTGGTCTTGACCCTATTTTCACGGTACCAAGTTTAAAGTCATTATGATACAAATAATACAGCACAAAGTGAATTAATTTGATGGCTAAAATAAAGAGATGCAGACAAAGTAAACTGGCTCATTTCACTAGTAAAGATAACCAAATGCCACATAAGTAATTTCATTTTGTGAATCACTACCCAGCTGACAGAGAAGAAACCTTTCTGTCTGCTATGACCAACAAGCTGATGTTCCTGAGAGTCCGCTGAAGGGAGAGAAACATTAAACACCAGTCACTCTAAAATAAATTTCAGGACTGTGCAGAGGATTCTGACTACTAAGCAGTAACCACTCAAGTATGTTAAAACATGAAAATTTTGTATCGTGTCTCCTCAAACAAAATGTATAGGAGACAACCTTCTTCTTCAAGACTAAAAGCAGATCTCTAGTCAATCTGCCACGTTCTATGATCTATTACAAAGCATGTAAAATTAATAACATATATAATGAACTTCCTGTACAAATTAACATATTTTCATCATGTTATGATTGACAGTGTAAAACACTAGCAAAGTATTGCTAACAGGAATAAAACCAGTAATTTTGAGATTTCCCAGTGACACTGGGGTTTAATCTAAGAAACATGATGTTTGCAAGGGATATACAGATGTGCAGGAAAGTAAGCAGGTGGCAAAAGCCACGAAACATTCATCTGGCTATGGAGTTCATTTTCTGGAGGAATAAACCATATCATGATGTTCAATCCCCTTGTCTATTACACATGATCCTTTAATACATATGACTGTATTAGACTTCACATACTTGCCTGCTTGTCCAGCTTCAAATTTAAACCCATTATTTGAATTATAAAATTCTGTAGCACAGATAATTTTGGAGACAGTCATAGCATAGTGTTACAATGCAGTAATTACATTTCAAAGGGAACCCTTTACTGTCAGTAAGACTGTTAATCAATAATTAAGATGTGAAGATGAGTAACGAATAAGCCAAATTAGTTTCATAGCTGGTTGCTAATATTGATGATTCAATTACAGGTGAAAAGTGAAAGCATTTTTTAAATCTTTTGAATATGCTTTCAGAACTTACTTTTTCAATGTATTATAAATATAAGACATCACTTTAGAGAAGAATGTATGAAAGAGTTGCTGTAGCTAGAAAAGGAATTTAATTACCGTGCTTCATTTTTGTTTGTACTCTAAAGAACTTTCAAATATATTCTAAGATCAGCCTCAGTAAGTACAACAATAAGGAAGAGTTTCACCAAAGGCAGCTAATAATTTGAAAAATGAGACCCCATCTTTCCACCAAATTTACATTTCATACTCTAACAGTGATAACATAAAATTATCAATGCAGAATTCTAAGTAAGGATATTAACATAGCCTGTGATGCTGGGAGGTGCAGAGTATCAAAGCCTTCTGGTATCGCTGTACCTCATCTACGCCTTTCATAGGGCAGATGTTGTTGAACCAGCACCCTAGTCACTAAAAAATATGCAGCAGTGTGAGACAACTGCCAAGACTTCAGTGTTACAGATACCAGTCTTAAAAGAGTTTTGCAACAGGCTTGCTCAGAAAAAAGTCAGAACACACTGATTTAAAAAATAAAAATAAAAAGATCCCCACAGAGACATGCCCAGATCTTATTAAGGAATATGTGCACAATATAGTGAGAGATATTCTGGTTTATGTTTCTGAAAATGCCTTAATGGCATACACTGGTGAAGCAGAAATACATGAAAACAAAATTGTATTGCATTAAACTTCAGGAAAAAGAGCGCACATGTTAATCTAAAAGCACAGTGCTTGAATAAAGCTTTCTCTGAGGTTAAACTTCTTCAAAATTTAAAATGGGAAACTGCAGATGTGAGGTGTCACAGATGGAATAAAAAAAAATGAAGTGTCTAAAATCAATTGCTGTCATGTTCTTGTGGGTTACCTTCTTAGCAAGATCAGACAGCTAATTCAGATGTCAGGACATTTGCTCCAGCATCTGATGTGACCAATCTACTACCTTGGAATAGAGAATCAGGTGATTTTATGAATGAAAATGCATTCACACTGGAAGTACAGAGATAATGTGTGCCTGCTTACTTTCAAAACACAGGGAATATCAGATCAGCTAGGTCGACGCTGACCATTCGGAAACATTTCAATATGCCTTGCTCTGAAGATTTTCACTTTAGATCAGGACTGCAGTATCATAACCCCATAACCTCAGTAAAACGTTATTGCAATTTTTTTTTGAAGAGACAATCTCTCTTAATAACCTTAGAGAAGTCAGACAGCGGGTCGGGGCCTCGCCACCCCCAGCAAGGCAGCAAAGCAGGGTTGTGGGCATTGTGGGCCATCTCCCCCCACATCCCGAGGGAAAAGGGGTCACTGGCAGGCAAGCCCCTCAGAGGGAAGTTGCACTCCAGGCCCTTATGCAGTCAAGAGTGGGATTTGGTGATTTCAGGGCAGCAGCAGCCAGTCAGCACTGCTGGGAGAGAAGAGTGGGATGGAGCTGCACTGCTCCAGGTGGAGTGGGGGTCACTGCTCAGAGGCCAGCTTTCTCCTGACATATCCATATATACATTTGCTGCTGCTGTACATCATGACTTGCATATGACATTCCAAGAAGTTTTGTTTTATGGTCCTGTGCTTCCCCACCCCCCAGTCTTTGCAATGTCTTTTGGATTCTTTAGAATTACAGGACAGATATATATATAGACATTTCTGTGGTGGTAGATGATTAATGTAAAGAGCTCCATTAATGTTATATGCAGCCCTTTTCATAAATTAGTAGGCTCAATAAAGTTGTTATTTACTACTAATGGCTTCTTAATACAATGCAGTCTCTAGGGATTAAGAGAAAACCTGCTTTTTCATAGAACAGAGGCAGCAGTAGAATTTAAGCTACTACAAATACATGCAGTAGCTTTAAGTAGATGGAATATTGCTGGATTACAGATATATTTGCCATAAGTACTTAGTAGTGGTTAGTGTCTTCAATCAAACAAGCCAAATAATTGAAAAGATTAACAATTTACACAGCTGAACAAACACTTTGTATGTAGAACTTCTACCAGGCAGTCCCATGCACTGGTGTTAGGACACATTCCAGATCTATTATGTTCTTCAGCTGTGAGAAAAATAAGAAAATGACAGAGAAGAGATGACAAAATGCTTTAAAAATGTCAAGAGCTATGCAATGCATATGGAACTATCACATTGCAAAGGAGTGTTTACTGCAACAATAAATGACACCTTGGTGAGCAACTGGATCCTTACTCCAACTTGGACAACAACATACAGTCCTGTAAATGTGAAAATCTAGAAATGCTGGCATCTTATGCAAGACAGCTTTTTTGTCTTACAGCTGACTGATAACTAAATTAAGTTGGACTGCTGTGGGAAAATTACTTTGACTTTGCACAACTGAAATTAGGTCTTTCCGTTACTCTAAATGCTGTAACACATAGTTACAGAGGTGAAATTCATAAAGCTGGAAAAAGCATCAATAGATATTGAATTTGAATACAGCATATGCAAGGAATAAACCTAAATCCAATGGTGCGAATTGTATAAAGCAGTACTGGCTACTTCTACATCTCAACAAAAACGCAGGCTCCAGAAAATCCGAAGCTTACTTCCCATCTATATGGTTGATCTTGGATGCTTGATAAATCCACTGCATCACCTCTGGTGGTCAGTTTACTTACTTTCTGAATCATTTTTTTGTGTTTGGGACTCCAGATTTTGGAAAGGATGTACTGATGCGCCAGAGGATATAATTTCAAGAGTACAGTATGGAAATTAAAAAACCTGTTCCCGGTTACCACTCATAGAAATAGTCTACAATAATAAAAACCAGCCGAGGCCTCACAGCCACTCTTCTCTCTCCCTGGATCCAGCAGAAAGGCACATACATCTCTAGAAGATGAATGAACCCATGTAAGATCTAACTATAATTCTAATTAGTCACCTTGGAGGGAAATAACTTCATTAATTCCAGTAGCATTAACATAATCTTGTGCAGATTCCAGTTTCTTCAATGGAAAAAATGGAGAAGATATGCACATTCACAATTTATGGGAATTCTAAATTCAGTGCTACTTATCAGAACTCTAGGCACCTTTTTGGGCAAGTGACAAATTGGGAGCTGAATAAACAGCAAACCAAAAATGTTAAATCTATTTTCCACTTTGAATACGATAATTTCACTGTGCTTTTGTAATGGTTTTTCACTGCACTTAGCTGTTTATTTAGCTCTCATTGTAAGACTGTAAGGAACCATAATTTGTGGCTTCCAGAAAGTTCACATGCAAAAAGTGCATTTTGTTCTGCTTGGAAAGTAATGGTCAAATTTTGTCCTGGATGACATTTTCATATATTTGCTCCAGGTTAAATGTGCCATTGCCACATTAAAATCTGAACACATTTCACAGCAAAATACCTCTTTCTGTCTATGAAAATCAGCCTCTGTGTTTGAAGAAGACACCAAGCCACCTGGAAAACTTAAAAAAACCCCCAACTTTATCTGGCATAGGTAGAGTTATGTTTTTGTGTGTGCAGTGCAGATTTCTGTGGGTTTACGAGGCTGGTTTTAATGCTGCTTTCTACATAATTGCTATTTTCACTATAGTCATGTATTTAACACTTCCAAGATGGACTGTGATGTAAATCTGTACTGACAGTCTATTGTCTTACGCTGAAACAGTTGAATCTTCTTTTTGAGCATAAAATCAAAAGGAGAAAGCCAGCCTTTCACAAGAAGAAAAGAATATTAATTAAAAGAATAAAAGAAAATTAATATTAAGAATTAATTATATTTAAAAGAATATTAAGAAAAGAATATAAAAGAAAGACAAAAGCAGCTCCATAAGCTGTTCCTCAGTTACTATTTCCCTTGCTAGGGCGAGGTTCCTATACTTGCACAAAGATGAAATACAGGATTTGATACAGGGGTCATTCAAGTGTTAAACAGGATTATGTTTTGTGTGATAAACAGACCTGTTCACTTGTTCTTTGGAAATAATGTAAAGCCAATGTAAATATATTTTTTTTTTTTGTAAATATATGAATGTAAAATTACAAGAATAGAATTTTCTGCTTCATAATTCCTGCAATTTCAAAGAATAAGCCAAAGAAAAATTGTCAGGGGATATTCATACTTTCATGTGAATTGACATTATCAGTAAAATTATAAGTGGTATACAATTAGTTCTTGTCTAACATGGTAAACTACCTATTCTGTCTTCCTAATCATGAAGTACATATGACTTTTAAATAGTCTCCCCAAAGAAGTTGTTAAAATTTTGTGCATTCATTTAAGACAAAACTAATACATTGGGGGCACAGTCAAGAGAGAAGGTGAATCATCTACTACACCAATTCCATATCAAAGACTCAAAGAAAAAGCCAAAACAGGCAGAGACTTGATATGGGTAATGCAAGATGTATTGCAGACAAAGACTCAGTGTTCAATCCAGTGAATGATACTGAGCCTGACAAGAATTTTAGGAATCTAGGGCCACAAATGAACACTCAACATACTGTCAAGTTCTTAAGAGGGTTGTACAGTGGAATAAAATAGGGAGGCAAATTGATCCACCTAGGAAGGTGATTTTTATGACTAAAACCTGTGGTTTTTTCAAAGAGATGAGACAGCTCAGTGTTTTCCTCTTTAAACAGGGAAACGAAGTCAGTGCTGTGGTCCACCTCTAATATAATTGTTTAAATAAACAGAGCACCAACTCAAGAATAGGGTGAGGAAAGTTCATTTATTCTGACCATTGTGCTTGCTACTGGAGAGGGAAATCTGCTAGGTATTTCAGAATATGATTCAACTTCTCCCAAAATAATGCAGTCTGACCCCCAGGAACAGAGGGAAGAGTCGGGCATCTCGCTACTTACACCAGAGCAGCTCTAGGCACATGCAGATGAGTATTGTGGATAGGACATGTCAAACTTTTAAAGTACTGTTTGCAATAAAAGCTTTAGTTCTGAAAACCCTCAAAGCTCTGAAGTACACCTTCTTTCTTTCCCACACACATCCTAGCAACGTAAAGGTGATGTATAGCAGTAGTTCCAGTCCGTGCAGCTCACTTCCATGATTACAAAACTTCATTCATGGGTATATGAGTTAGTCATAATGATCAAAAGTGTGCCATGGGAAGTGAAAAGTTGAAAATAGAAAGATGGAGATGGGAAATTCCCTGGGAAACTTGTTGGTGAATCTCCTTGAGACCATCTTGCGGTAAGATTTTAAAGGTTTTAAAGATTTTAAGGTCCCACAGTTTACTGCGTTTAAGCCTGTAGGTTATGAACTGGGCTAAAAGGCGGCAGCTGGGCAGCAGAGAGGAGGGCTGACTGATCCCTTTGGCTATTGCAGTCTGGGTCAGGTTAAACTGCTTCAGAAAAAGTGACAGGAGAGGGGACTGTGCTTTCCCAACAAACAACTGTGTATGCTCAGCCTGGAGACCCATCTGCAGCAAGGACGAGGCATGCAGGAATGTAGCAGGGTGCCTACAGCTCCTAGGAAGCAGGAGGCTTCTGCGAGCAGCAAAGCCTGGGAACATCCTCAGCCCAGCCCAGCTGGAAAAGGTCTCTCCTAGGGAGCCACAGATACGTTTGGAAGGATTTAAATTTCTGAATTGTCAATACAGGAGGAAACAAAACTTCTTGTAAGAACACAGGGGCTAGGAAGAAAACTCTTTTACAGGATTAATTTTATCTCATTCAGAAGATCTTGGGGTTTTTCATCTTTTAAAGTATTTTTCTTTTCTAGTTCATATATTTCTGTTTAAATAAGGACAAGTTCTGAAGACTGGAAGACATTGATATCTGTAGTGCCAAGATAGTAAGATTCATCTGCTCTAACTAAATGGCGTTCAGTCAAACTAGGCTCCATTTGTACGCACTGGAAAGAAGTAAGCAATTCCTAAAGGTCATCTCATCGTAAGCCTCACGGAGAAGTAGAATGAATTGCCCTGCAGTGCAAGTCTATAGTGACCAGTTCACACTTGACAGCTAACAGTGTCTAAAATTGGGTGCTACGTCTCCTTTCGCTTCTCATTCTTCTAGTCCTCACTAATAATTTATATATCCATAAATGTAATACCTACATTTTTTGAAGACTGTACTGGGTTGTGTCCCACAAGTTATCTCAGCAAAAATTATTAGACTAATGATATTTTTTAAAGGAGAGCCAAGCTTCTTCACTATTCAGTTGCATTCTTTTAAAGTTGATTTTTTTCATTTGTAATACAAACTGCCATCTTTTAAAAGTCATTATTAATAACGCTTTTTTTTTTTAATTTTAGTGAAAATTTTAGATTTTAGTGAATTTAGATTTTAGTGAAAATTGAATATCCTAAGTAGAAACCAAACAAATTCATACAGCAAGGCTATAACTGCATGACCCTAGTGCAACAGACATTAGATTCAAATTTAATTAAAGCTAATATATTCTAATATTACAGGTAAGAACTTGTAGTATTATCTAATGCCAATGATACTGTTTATTCAGCCTAAATGCAGGAAGAAAACCAAAATTGGTATCAAACAATCTGATGAACTCTGAAAGAACAGCAATCTTTAAAAATATCCGTCATAATTTTATGAGTCTTAACTTCTCTGATCCCTCAACAATGCGAAGATGCAATCATGTTTATAAGTAAAGCAAAGCAAATTATTTTGCCTTATTAAATTTACATGTCATGGAATAGAGTACACATACAAAGTGACTGCATTTACTGTGTGTATATAATCCCAACAAAATCTGACATTCATAAAAATCTACGAACTGCAGCCATTTATTTCTTAAATTATTTCTCCTACCAAAGGCATGCATGAGGCACTTTCCCAAAGCTATCTGTCAAACATCACTGTTGCTCCAGAATCAGGCACATGGATTCAACCACAGGGATAAAGACAAGACAAATAATCCATTAGATGGACAATGATAGGATTTTAGCTTGTCATATGTGAATCATGGAAGTTTAAAAGACTGAAGTAAAAATATTTAGGACTGATTGCAAATGTAACAGTGTTTCTTGAGAGTGGAGGAGATCACAAAACACAGAACAGATGATCACTGGTTTAGCAACTGAAGGTACTAGAAAGTGTAAAAAGGGAAACAAAGAAGCTAGGATATTGAAGGTGATGCCACTAAAGCCAGTAGATATTTTACTATTGCTAAGGGATACATATGGCCATGGTCATTTTCACTCATTTCTTCTCCAAGGTACCAATAAGCCTATAAATAAATCAAATTTTCACTAGAAGTCCATGCTTATAGCAAGTTTGAATGAAATGGGATAAAATTTGTAACTGAACTTTCACAAAAATGTGGGAAGAAGCATCAATTTATTTCAATCAAAACACACTTGAGGCTCATTCTGTAAAGCCAGTAACCCTTCTGTTACAGAGGGCTACTGCAATAGTTCAGTAAAGCTAAACTCACTGGTCTTATTTGTGTCTTTCAGGTGAATACATTTTCATTAATTTAGCTTAGTGTCCTCAGATCTCTACTGCAGGTGAGAAAACATTTTGTTCAGTCAGGAGAGTAGTCATAGAAATGGGAATAAGCTCCTGTACATCACCTCTGCAGCCTGAAAAGCTGTGGAATCCTTACCAAGTTTCCTTCACCAAATGACTAGTGCAGGGTTAATCTCATGAAGTGTTATGTCTTGGAAAGAACTGTGGATGGAAAGGGTGATTGTTTCAGGAACCATGTGGTCCAGTTTGTGGCTTGGTATTATAAAAGTAGGGTTTAAGAGGATAAATTAATCTAGTGAGTGACTGTTCACCTTAGTTTTCAAAAGCACTTGTAAACAAAGCAGCAATATAGAAATTACTGCTTACATCCTGATGAACTGCAAGGAATGTATTTATGTGCACATGTGCTTTGAGTCCCGTTTAAAAGGTATCCAAGACAAGTTAAAGGCTTTTGTATACTTTTTGCATTCTTTAATTTATCTAAATAAACTGTTACCCTTCTAACCCCAAAGAGGATGCCTTCTGTATTGAGAACATGTCTGCTTGTGACAAAATAAGAACAGAACATTGTCTAGCAGGAAAGAGTAAGAGAGACTTGTTAGACTTCAGCATATTTTGAATCAATAAATTTGATTTATCTGTAGTTGCTCAGCATTTGTTTTCTTAGCAGGTAAATGTGTCAGCTGGTAAATATCACAGTAGGTTAAAGAGCACAATGAAAGTTACTTGATATTAAAGAAGCAGCCTCTGAAGAGGTAAAGGCTAGCTCTCCATGAAGTAACATCAAAAAAGCTGGGCTATAAAACAAACAGGAAAATACTACAAGAGATGCTTGATGCCATGAATGTTACAAAAAAAGGAAAGGTTTTCAGTGCTCGAAAGGTGACTTCAGAGAGAAACAAAGGAATTGACTTAATGATCTGAAATCTCAAAGCATGAATCCTTATATTGTACATTATGCTGCCGTTCCCTTAAGAAAATTATCCCTCAGACTAAGGGAAGAAGAAAGTTCATTGCAGAGGTAGGAAATACGAGAGTGGTAAAACACTGCCTGCATGTTTGAGAAAAGGATGGGAACCCCCTACAGACTAACAAGAATTACAAACTTTAATTCCATGAAGCCTCAGAAGGATCTGAAGCTGTCATTTTGCCATATGAAAGACTAGCGATGTATGCCTCTAAAGTAACGGGGAAAGTACAGAAGTAGTCATGGAAGAAAGATTGCTATGAGCATCTTGTAAGTATAAATATATACAGAGTCATCTCAATTATCCAAATCACTAGCTAGCCAAACTCAATTACTAAAAATAAAATATGCTCCCTGAAGCAAGAAAAGCCAACCAAAGAACAGGGAGAAAGAGGACCTCCCTGAATTTAAGAGCAGGATATTATGCAGATGTCTCAGAGATGGGCTTTGGTATCCTTTATTCCTGAGTCATGAATAATTTCGATTTCACACTGCAAGAAGCAAGACATTTTGTAAAATTCTATGTCAGTCATTATAAAAACAAGATATGGACTGTTCCTGGGAAGCTCTTTGTACCTGATGTTACTTTAACTTGCTGTTGTAATAGCTGTGTTCATCAAATCTCCCCAAAGACCACGTCTGCTGTTGTGAGAAGTTATCCAACTCTGCAAGTCTAGGTGTACACAACAGTTAAGAAAAATTATCTTTTTCTAATGCTTACGGAGGTGTAAAGTTGAAATCCATGATGGGGTTTTATGCAATGAAATAATTGATTGCATGAGGTAACATAATGACCATTTAACATGGTGTGCTGCAAAGTGGTGACAGTAAGTCATCAAGCACAAAGAGTAAAAGACATAAAGGAAGAGCAAAATAACTAAAGGCGTTGATTAACCATAAGAATTAAAGTTATTTTATTTTGTATAAATACTTAGTCCTGTGGATATGAAGGGGACTGTCTATATGCTCACATCTGGAGAAAGATCCTATAGAACCCAGGTATGACAGGCTCAATAAATACAAGGAAAAGCATGACAGAGGCATTAAAATTATGTAGGTTTCCTAAGCCACCTTGATCCAAGGTTGACTAAGTTTATTTGAGTACAGCAAGGAGGATTTTGCTGACAGGCTAAACTCCGTTTCAAAACTGATAGGCTGCATAATACAGTACATCAAGTAGCACTGTATTAATTCATTTTAAATGTCAACTTACATGCAGTGGCGGTGCAGAGTGAATAAATATGAGAAAGCATTCCATCATTTAAACATTTCATTCTGATCAATGATGATCCTTGCCAGAGAGACAACCTCCTTTTTTGGCCACTGTATGCAATAGAAGCTGCAGGTTTACCCCTGCCCTTCCCAGTCAAACCCCTCTTCCTGAATATAGCCTAGAGAGTGTGCAGGTCTACCCACATGTTGAACAACCTGTTTTGAAACAGCCACGAGTTTTAGAAAACTCTGACCATTTTGGCTGATTTACTTTCCCATTTCTATTACCTTTTCTCCTAAAGGCTATGCTTTCCAGCTAGGCGTCCAACATATAGCCTTCTATGTAGTTACTTATGATGACCATATTTCAGTGATGAGAACTCCGACTATGCTTTCTGTTTGGGGCTGTAAGAAGCCCACATCTGGTGTGCTTCAAACCCATTGCTAATCAATACCTCTTAGTACATTAATTAATTAAATCCTTAAAGTCTGGTGCATGGCTTTTTGAACACCTCCTTTTTCTTCAGTAATCAAAAAGAATTAATGGAAAGGAATATGTCACAGTCCAGATAAGAAAGGAAACAAAAGGAAAAAGATAGCAGCAGTCTTGAAAGTCATCCATCACAGTTTCCGAAGTGTCATAAGCCCTTTGAGCATTTTTTTTTTCCCTGTGTCAGTTTGCAGGCAGTGGCTCAGAGACCATTAGGGATAGTAGAAAAGTAGCTAGCTATCTGTCTTTCTTCCAGCCGAAGAAAACAGTAGAGATGGAAGAATAAGGATGACAGAAAGACTAAAAGTAGACACCTAGTTAAATAAAAAGTTGAAGCATCAGTGACAGATGTTCCTAAATTCCCAAAGGTGTTTAGATCTTTTCAAAAAGAACAAATGGAAACAGCTCCGAACAGCACAGGAAACAGCTAAAAACATGCGGATTCCTTTCTAGTATTCCTGTTACAGCTGCCAGAGAGATTCTGATCTCAAAGCCAAAACCTACTGAAGGTACCTGGGACAGAAAGAAAACCTTTCAACTACTTTTTATGTTCTACATAATAAAGCAGTCCAGACACCCATTTTGAAATAGCTCTGAAATTAGAATAAAAGCATTATTATAACAAACAGTTCCAGAATTACTGGGTGACAGGCAATTCACATGATGGACGTGCACTCCAAAAGAACAAAAGGAGATAATACTTGCTAAAACTGATCTCAGGTAGACAGAACTTATTCAACTATGGTACCTTTATTGGAGTTTATAATTAAAAAACAATACATCTTTCTACTTAGTTTGACAGTGCAAGTCTAAATAGATAAAAATTAACTGCAATTAAGTACCCATTGAAGTTTTTCAAGTTAAAAAGAGATAATCTTAGACTTACAGTAAAATGTCCATAACAAGGACGTAAAGACAGAGAAAACAGCATTGAGAATTACAGACAGATATATGTGATAAATAAGATTTCTAAATACAAACTGAGTGCTTTCTGGTGGATGAAAAAAGGGATGAATAACCCCCTCGTCTGTTTGTAGTGTTTCCGGCAAGAACTCTGACCTTCTCTCCTTGTTCTATGTTTGGAAATGTCAAAGCAACTTCTAAACAAAATGAGATTTAATTAATTAATTAATCAATCCATGCTTAACAAGAAAGTACAGTCAAGAAAAGCCTTCATTAAAGGATTACCCAATATCTGATAGCCTTCGCTAAATTTCCTGGACTCTTTTCCAGAAGAGGTAGAAAGGTTAAAATTCTTGCAAAGATGGGGCAAAGAACCTATATGGGAGTGCTAGGTTTGAGTGGTTTGAACTTACTTATCCACATGAAACTCTATTTTTCAGGTTTTACTACTTTTTACTTTCAATATCTCCTTTCATTTTTATTTCAAATCAGTTTTCAAATCAGGTTACGTAATTGATAACCTTTCAAATGAATGCTGTTAAACAACATATTCCAATTTATAAAACTGAAAGAGTTTACTTTGCAAGATGTTTCAGGAATATATCTGTCATTTATGACAGGTATGTTTGCAGTCTCCTCTGTCTTTCTTTTTGAGCTTGAATGAGCACAAAACCAAAGCAAACATTCCCTGAGCTTCTGCATTTCATCTACTTCCTGTGAAAATAAGATAATTTACTCATTTCACCTCACTTTGAATTAAAACTGTAACTGAGCTCAAAACATTGTGAACTTCTTTATAAAACTTATTCTGAAGTTAGAAACAAGGGATTTCAAGAGACATGACTGGATTTAATGCTAACCCACTACTTCATTGCTTTACCTCAGATAAAGAAATTATTTTTTTATAGGAAAAAGTGTGACATACATAAAGGCAAGTTATTTCTCACTGCAATTTTTAAAAATCAGCATGCTTTGGATTCCTGAAAACAAGAATGTCTAATGATATTGAAGGGTGGCTGTTAAAACACCTAAAATGACCTTAGTGTCAAAAATGGTTTGAAGGCAATGGGCTTGACTCTGCATGTCCTGCAGAAGTCTTGGGTTACTCTTGTGCAAGTCAGAGGTAGTGCTGAGCTACCTAAATGGCCCTGCAGGTTCATTCTGTGAATATTTGTGTTCTCTACCTCCTCTCATATTTGCGCTCAAAAGATAGCTGTGGAAAACATTACTACAACCGAGGCACTTCCATACCTCAGGGACCAGTAATTAGCAGTATGACAGATTAGGTGTCTGCGAGCAGTGGTCCCTTGGATCACTTGGATCCTCCTCAAGCATGTCTTTGCAGGTGGGAAATAGCTGGGTGGAGGTATCAGACTGAAGTGTGCATCAGCAAGAGAGCAGAAGCACATCTATGCATCAAGCAAGTCCCAGTCTTGGGTTTACACAGTCCTAAGCATATGCAGCAAATATCCCTAAGTTTCATAGGAAGCTACAAGAAAGGAGGAAAGACATCAATGGCACATGACAGATTGAAAAAAGAAAAAATTGAAAGGTTTGGGTTTGGTTTGTGCTGAAACATAAAATGCATTGCAATGATAGAAATATTCTTTTTCTCCTACATTTTTCTCTTTCACTGACTTCTTCATTAATAAACATATTAATTACTAGAAACAACTTACTTTGCCTGTTTCCTACCTGGGTTCCTATTACAGTTTTAAGAAATTGTCTAAATGGCATTCAAAATACTTATTTTTATAAGGCTAGATTTAACATGCTTGAGACTTCACCCACCTACCTCCCAATGTTATCGAAGTATTTCATTTTACCAAATACAAATTATGTATTTTAAATATATCCTCTAATTAAGTTCTTATTTGGTAATGTCTGATGATTCTTACCAAGTAAACAATAATAAATTACTTAATACAACCTGCAATTAAGGCATTTTAAACGCCTAGAATTCATTACTTCAACCAATTATGCAATTACGGGGTTAAGAAGCAGATTCTTCGCATGATGTGTCCTATTCTGTCAAGACGTAGAGAGGAATTAGTTTAGAGATATTTGTCCTTTCTACATTCTACATCATTATGTACAAAATTCTCTATCAAATGTAACTCCTTTTCCTTTATGCTATGAAGTCTGTAATAATATGAAGTACATGATAATAATATGACATGCATGATAATCTGAACATCTGTTATCTTTTTCTGCATTTTCTCACAAATGGGCATTTTCCTCAATTTTCACCATGTCCATGGCCTTTTCTGAAGTTTTGATGCTGAGAATATGGTGTAAATCTGCTTTGGTTGTCTAAGCTTTGCCTTATAACTTCTTGTAAAGATGTACTGATATAAAGAATTCTGTCACTTCTGAAGGCATTGTTCTTTATATTACAAAATACAGAATGGACAGTGTTAGCAACACCAACAGAGACTGTTTTAGTGAAAAGATAAACATTGCAAAAACTGCATGATAGCTTTTTCCCTAATAATTTTTGTAAAAAGCTGAATCAGAGCTAAGCGAGAGGCCACACAAGGATGAGAAAAGGATCTGAACTGCTTTTCTTCAGAACAAATGCTTGTATTCCCACATGATCCAGAGCCCAGACTTCTCTGCTGCACAGAAAAAGTAATGCTTTTTGTAACTCTTGCCCTTCGTGGAGATGCTTATTGTGCTTACCAAAGAACTAAAAATCTGGTATCAGTATAATTTTCAACTTGAATAAAACAATTTAAGATTATTTATAGATAATGAATGACAGGAAAAACAAGAAGCTATTCTCCTTCCTCCTGAACCCAAACCCCCAGTTTTTACAGAAGCTGGAGCTCCATGAAGCCAAAGATGCAGAAGTTATGAGCCAGCAGAATAATAAGCTAGTAAGAGACAAACTTTTAATACTGTTTTATGTGTAGACCTAGAGGGTAAAGACCCTTTTTTCTCTCACAGCATTCACACTTCCATGACCTTCCTGAGCACTTACAGAGCGTTGTACAACCCCTAAGTAAGAATAAATGCAGCACTATAAAATGTAGAGCAGTTTATGTGCTCTATGATGCTACAAAACAATAGTGCAAAGATGCATAAATTTCTTGGAAGATTCAGAAGGTCCTAAGTTTAACAGTAAAATGATAAACATAAATAATACTCCAGTAAAAATTTTGAAGTCATCAGCCAATTATTAGGATTGTTATTGTTCATATATAACAGCCATCATAATGCTTTTTTCACTCTGTAATGCTATCCAACAGTCTTTTCTCATCTCTTAGTGTCTGCTTTGCATATTCAAAAGCTTGGCCCCACCCCTACACACTTTAGGTCAATGGGAGTTTAATGACTGCCTTGAATAACAGGATCAAGCCTTTAATGGTTGTCAAACTAACAAAAATGTTTAACGCCTTTAAGTGAAATGGATGACCTTCTAACTTGCCCTAGTGAAAAATGAAGCTGCTACGCTGATACACATACCATACATGCTCATCTCTTGAATTGCCCTACAATTTTGCCCTATCCAGTATCCATCATTTGTCACATTATGCAATTTTAAGTAGGCAGCTTTGCAATCAATAGCATTAAATACCTTTCTTGTCAAGAAGTGCATTACACAATAAATCACAGTCAAGCTGAGAGAAGGGATGTTTAACCCTTGCTCCCTCAAATACCCCTGGCCAAAGTTTTAAAAGCAAAGCCAAAAGTTAGGCAGAGCAGTACAAACTTCAAGTTACCTTATTTTCAGAAGGGCTTAGCAATCATAGCCTTTACTGAGCTCAGAGAACAGTGTGAGCTGCATACATAACACATGACAGCCCTGAAAGGCAGTTGCACAAGTACAGACTTAGGCCCCTAACCTTAGGCATTCAGGTTGAATCATTTAGATCTTTTTGCTGCAGTGGCATAAGTCAAGTGATTAACATATATTGACATAAACTATATTAACCTACCTTTCAGCTGTCACACACTTAACCAAATGGCTCCATATATCATTTGTTTAATAATCCATACAGTATTGTCCTTTCATTAATAGTTAACTACATGTGTTTGGACAATAAATTAGATGAGTGATAGCACACCTTATAGACAACATGGCAGGTAAGCTTTAAGATGACAAGCAATATGTCAGCAATATCTAGTTCACTATGTGAGGTTATCAGATATTTTGGGGAAGTTGCTGAAGATTTAACTTTATCTTTGGATTTTCTAACCTTCAGAACTGGTATTCCTACTATTTTATTGTAATAGAAAGTACATGTTTCCATCATAATTCCAGTTTAACAGGGTTTGTTTTCTTTATTTCTCTCCCCATCCCCCCCAGTTTCCAATGAGTCTTGAGCACTCAACATCAATAAATGTTAAAAAGAATAATATGACCACTTTGAATTCAGGGAGTAAAAAAGGCTGCAGAAGGAAAACATTTGAAGCTGTGTGAGAGACTGCGCCAGTGAGGCCCACCATTGCCACAGCAGGTGTGTTGTCTCCACGTTGCTAAACTCATGCCATCACCACAGCGAATACATTGCTAAAGGCAGGAAGATAACACCACTGGCACAGAAGAGATTGAAGGCAGGAAGGGAACCAGTGCCACCGCAGAGATTTATCTATACCTTGTTAGAGGAGGAAACTGACCGATGCCATGGAGCAACGGGGGAGGCTGATCCTGCAAAACTTAACCAAACCCCTGTGCATGTGCTCAGACTTGGGGTCGGGGGGTCAAGGTGCCAGGAGGCCCCTGAGAAATGTTGGACACGTACACCATTGTTGGGGGGTGTGTGTGGTTGAGCAGAACAGCTTGTAACAACTCTATAGAAAACGGAACCAACATGAGACATGAAAACAAATCAGACATCACAGCTCAGGGGTGGTAGCTATTGCTGTGAACTCTTTCTTTTTTTTTTTTTTCTTCCTTCTTTCTTTCCTTCCTTTCTCTCTCTTTATATATCTCTCTCTCTCCCTTTGCATTTGCAGATTTATTGTTGGGCAAATAAAGTTCCTTGGCTCTTGACTCCATTTTGAGTCTTAATACTGTTCCTGAGAATACAAACAGAACCACGCTCCGGTCTCAGACCGGCATGTGACAAGCTGGTACTAGGAAAGTACTCGTACTTTCAAGGGTACAACACTAGCTGAACCTCCAGAAACTCCAAAAAGTCTGAGCCAAAATTTCTATTGTTAGTCAGAAGTTTGTATGACAATTTGTAATTGAAGGTATTTATGAAAAGAGAAGTACAAAAGGGTGAGAATGACTTCTTTTGCAGCTTCCAAAGCTGCAGAAGTATGTAAGTCTATCACAATGTCAGTTTAGGATATTCCATAATACATGGGGAAAACCAGTAAATGAATGGAGGTGATGTGAGTAGAGGACAAGCAATTTTTTGTATATTGTTTTGCAGACAAAGATGCTGAACCTTTGAGAAGCAAACATAAAATTGGACAAGAAGTATTCTTGCTGTGCTTGCCTATTGTGAAACAACACTCCAGTTTAAACTTTTTTTCTGTATTGAAATCTACCACAGTAACAGTTCCATTATTTTTTCTAGCTCCATACACAAGACAGCAAAATCCACCATCATTCATATCATATTCATAATCATGAATACGAATTCATATTCAAATACTACCATAGGTATTATTCAAGACTGGGATTATTCAAACTGAAATTCAAAAGAGAATACAAAAGATTACTCCTCTGGTGTCACACTTTTGACTAAAAAATCCCCCTGACTCTCTGGGTTGTGCTGCTTTTTTTTATACAACTCCTAAGACTCACCTCCTACAGCTGTTGAATACCTGAGAGGCAGGCAGACAACCGCAGTAAAATCCAAACACTGCATAAAACTACTCACACTGCAGGTCCTTGTGCCTTACTGGGTACCTGGCTCCCAAAGCCTTTCTGCCCCAGGTGCTGTTAAGGGATAAAGAAATACCTAACAGCTCATCATTGAAATCTGCGGGAACTGCCTACGATCTCCCTTTTTTAATTTTCACTGTTCAGTCAAGATGAATGCCCAACAAAAGCCCACGCAGTGGTCCCCGATCTGGGATGTGCGCAGCCTCCTCCTACCCAGCCCTGGCCTGTCCTGGGGCAGGTGCCAGTGGCAGGCAGCACAGCACCACAGGAAAGCAGCCGTCTGCTGTGTGCGGTGCGCTGGCATCTCATGTCCAACACCTCCCAATGAGGAGCCTGTGTTGCTTAGACCCGCTCTCGTGCCACTTTTCACTGTGATTTCTCAGTACCTGAAAAAAATCACGGACTAGTGGGAGGGCAGTGCCGCTCAATTAAAAATCTGTAGAGAAATATCTTCTGTAATGCAGATACCAATTACCAAGTTGATATTTGCATTGAGTGTAGGTTTGCAACAGCGATACGAAAGTTGCCAAATCCCAGCCAGTTCAAATCTTTCTCAGCTCGGTTTGACACGGACCTGTCCATCGACAGCACAAAACCTCTGAGGTGTGCATGCCCGAAACAAAGCTCATGTCCCTCCTTCATATATGTCACAGAGATCTTCGCATGAAGGAACTCCCCAAGGCCTCAGTGCTGACAGATGAAATATGTTTACCTCTGCTTTTTCGTTACCCTACCTAGTCCGCACAACCCACAAACAAGTAAGGGACAGATCAAGGAAAGTTTTTGATAACTCTGTGAAAATAAAATCAATTTACAAGCTATTCAAAAACTTTCCGTCTAGATTCCTTTCCTAAAGAATCAGGCAGGTGGATAATTCTGTATGTGAACAAAGAAACATATTCTTGTTGATCTTACAGATACAGAACTATGAAGTATTTCATATGCATTAATGAGGAAACCTGTGATAAGCCCATATCTGTCAGAGTAAAAGGTTTGTTCCTTTTTTCCTACTGAGATTGTTAACTTCTTGCAGCCTTTCTTATTTACATTTTAAATAATGAAACACCCACGAGTACCAGGCACTTTTGTATTGCTGCTCTGTGCAAAAAGAATATTAATAATGTTATTAATAAAGCTGGGAAGACTGCAATAAAATGTCTCCATGCTTAAAACAAAGGAGCATCTTTAAGAACTCAGCAGATTTTCTGTGTTATGCAGGTTTGATAACACAAATAAGATTAAAATGATCTCTGCTGGTGGATTAGAAATGCCAATTTATGTGACAGAAACTGCCTAAAGTGAAGGCACATTTGTTCAAAGACATTGCATTCAATAACCACACACTTCCTTCGTTGCTTGATCTTCAAATCCCTTCTCACTTAAGCTGCTGCAAATCAGAATGGAGTAAACGCTGCTGTGGTCTTCACCAGTGCAAACTTTATGGAGCTAGAAAATATAGGATCTAAGGAGATTATAGGTCCCTGGTGCAGAACCAGAGATGTAATCTCAGCACTATGCCAGAAGCCGCATGGCAAAAATGGCAGTTTGATTTGTCCTCTTACCAGCTGCAGATCACGTTGGTCCCATAGTATCTTTGAAAACGTGCTCACATGATTTAGTTATAATTGATGACAGCATAATACATATGCTACAGAGTGGATTGCACATCAGGACTTGTGGAAACAACTGAAACAGTGCTAATGTATTCTGACACCTTCTTTTGGGGTGGGGGTTTCACAGATTTTAAATACTGCAGGTTGCCATCAGGAAAATAACTAAAAGGATACTAAATTCACGCTTCACAGCCTACACACAGCATTTTGTATCTTTCCACAATGCTAGAGGACAAATTAGCTCAGGGCATCAAAAGAAATTTACTTCCCCTTATATGTGCTTTGTATTTTGCCTGGCCCGAAATAATAAATAAATAAATAAATTAAAAACAAACACAAAAAAACCCCACCCCAAAACCAAAACATTTTAAAAGCCTGAATGGCAGCAGGAAAAGGTTCAGAAATTGTTTCTGATTTTAGCTTCAACTGTATACTTTCCCTGAACAGTTGTGTACAAAGCAAAGGGACAAGGAATCCAAGACAAGGATAGCTATCCTTATCTGCTATCAACTCATTTGTAAGAAATTCTGTAGAAGAGGTGGGAAAACAGGAGTCAAGCCCAGAAAAGGGGTAATAGTGGGAGCAGTCCAGTAGTAAAATAGCAAAAGAACAAGAGGAGAAGGAAGGAAAAAAGGGAGTGAGTCTGCTTTCCTGCCTGAAGGAGGAAGCCTGTTTTGTAGGACAGACAAGTACCTTTCTGACTCACCGATGTCTACAAATTGCCTTCCAAATTGCTGACTTTTCTGATTCACTGCTTCTCTTTCTTTTCATCCTATTCTTTGTTGTTAGGGCTTCGAAAATACAGCCACTAGGATCTGTACGCTGAATATGAGTCTGAATTAGATACCACTAAACCTGAATGCTTGAAAATTGCTGGAGTCTTATTTATACTGTGCTCTCTTCCCAAGTAATAGCTTTTTACACTTGTGGTGCAGAGTGTACCACAGTTTTATATCAATTATTGTAAATACATAATTTATCAAGTTCTCTGTATAGACAGTCTTGTATCATTCATATACATATTATATATATATATGAAGCACACAGAGAGAACACAGAGGAAAAAGGAGATTATATGGCCCATGATTTATAACGGCATCCTATGCATGCTCTTACAGCTGCTCTGCAGATTCTAACTTCAAAGCCACATTCAACCTTTTTCCTTTTCCTTCTCTGAACTGCAGTACAGCCAGTGCACAAATCTCTCGTGTATTCAAGTCCTAGGGCTCAGAGAGCAAAGGAGAGAGATCAAGATTTAGTGTGCTGGTTTTGGCTGGGGTAGATACTTTCTTTCATAGTAGTAGTATGGGGTTATGCTTTGGATTTATTCTGAAAACAATGTTAATAACACAGCGATGTTTTTGTTCTTGCTGAGCAGCGCTTGCACAGAGCCAAGGCCCCTTCTGCCCCTCACCCCACCCCACCCCACCAGCAAGTGAGCTGGGGGGCACAGAGAGCTGGGAGGGGACGGCTAGGACAGCTGGCCCCAATGGACCAAAGGGATTTTCTACATCATATGTCATGCTCAGCATACAAACCTGGGGGAAGAGGAAAGGAGGGACATTTGGAGTGGTGGTGTTTGTCTTCCCAAGTAACCGTTATGCGTGATGGAGCCCTGCATGCCTGGGGATGGCTGAACCTGCCTGCCCGTGGGAAGCAGTGAATGAATCCCTTGTTTTGCTTTGTTTGCGTGCATGGCTTTTGCTTTACTTATTAACCTGTCTTTATCTCAACCCACAAGTTTTCTTACTTATACTTTTCTGATTCTCTCCTTTATCCTGTCGGGGGGAGTGAGTGAGCAGCTGCGTGGGGCTTAGTTGCTGGCTGGGGTTAAAGCATGACGTTCAGAATGGCAGAACAAGACCCAGAAACTCACAAGACAGAATATACTGCTGACCCTTCTTATTGCTTCTCTCTGCAGAGCAGTGTGTGGGTTGCATTTATCTATTGAATTTCTGCTTGGATTGTTACACACATTCACCATACAATCTGGGAGAACCCACCTAGGACTGTGGACCCCTTCAATACTGCCATTCAAACAACAGCGGGGACTGACCGTCCAGCAGTATATGTCCAAGGCCAAACTCCTTTGAAGGTGCATACAGTGAAAGAGGATAAGTCTCTGTGAGTCATGAAATCTGGTTTGTATTGCAGAGTCTACCTTGTGCTGTGTGCTGACAATACTGCTAAGCTTGGCTGGAGGTCAGTCATACCACAGCCCCTACATGAACACTTGGTGCCAATACCTAAGAAAGATGGTTAATAATTCACTGAAGAACAGCAACCTGCGACTGGGTTCCCTAGAGCAAACCCTATCCCAGCTTCGTGTCTTGGCCATTAAGTTAAAATCAGTTCCTTTGTTTTCTTTCAGATCCCCCTGAAGTAGAACAGACCAAGGATATCCTAGAGCGCGGTAAGAAAGCTGTTGGCTCTAGACATGGCATCAGATATCCCAGCATTCCAAAGGGCTGAATAAAGCCTAAAACAGCTTTTCTTCTTCTTGGACAAGTGCCAAGTCCCAGTTCCAATGACTCTGTCCTAACAAGTACTATGCCTATGAAAATTAACTGATTTAGCAGGAAAGAACAAGAAACACCAGTAAATACAGGGGATGGATTGATCTGAGAGTCTCTTAAGATTCAGGAGACTCAATTCAAACTCTCATACTAAATCAAGCATAGCATGGACATGGTCCCAAAGCCATATATAGTCCAAGCAATTGCTACTCTGCAATTCAGCCTCAGCAAAATTTCTTCCCACATAGCATGATTACCAATCCAAAGTTAAAAACCAGCAACTAGAGCATTCTAATCCATCTGGCCTTGGAGCACAGCAGGCCATTTGCTCCAGAGAGCAAGGGGTAGGTGAAGCTGCGCATGTCCTTTTCTCAGTTCCTTAATGAGACAGTTCAAATGAATGAATAAACATTTGTGGGAGGTTTAATGTTTTGGATCAGATAGTCAGCAACTCCCACGAGGAGAAAACTAGCCCTTTCAATGACTGTCAGGTTCCCCAGTCATCTCAAAACATCATAAAATGGTACTCAAAACATTAAAGGTATGCTAGCAGCTTCTAAACATGGGTTGCAGCCCAGGTTCTGGCAGACATCCCAGTGTGCAGCACTTTCTAATATGACTTCACGAGCAACATATGAGTGTCTCCTGGGAAGAAGAAAAAGCATTTCTCAAGAGAAACACACTGATGCAAGAAGATTATTTCTGACATCAGTTCAGGGCCATTCAGAATGAGAACAATAGTGTACAAAAAGCAGGGGAATTTACACTACAATAAAAAATTCAGTACACAGATGAATGAATGAGTGATACTGCTAAAACCAGTATGAAGCTCTTACAGGTAAATGTAACCAAAAACACCTGGGAGGGCTGAAGTTTCAAGTGGGAGAAGTGTTCCTGCAATCAGATAAATAGAAGTCTGAAAGATAAGCTATACATGGTTGAGTGACCTACATTTTTAGTCAAGGTTGTCAATCATGCTGGGTTGAAATACATGTAAAGACTGTAAACTGCTTTCAGAAATGCCTGAGAGTCCACTGCACATCTTAACACCTCTTCTGATTTAAGGACTAGATATATACCCTTCTCCCATAAATGACTGCAAACAACATAGTTTGATGAAATATTAATGGTGTACAAGTCATCTGCAAGCATTATGTGTTCAAACTGCATTGATGTTCAATGAAGTACATCTGTAAGTGACAGCATATATATATGGAATAATTGTGGGCTAAAAGAAGACCCTGAGAATACTCTGAATGTGTAGAAGAAGAATCAAAAACTGCTTTGAGGACTGTTGCTTGCCATTCAATGTAAACATTGAATCAGTGAATACTTGTTACAAAAGCTGTAGATTTCGCCGCATTGAACACAAAGATTCACAGCCACAGGGGAAGCACCAAAACCAACAACACAGAGAAACATCTCCAAAGGGCAAGAAAACCTTTTGGATTCTTACAGACTGCCTAATGACTTCATTTGAAGCACAATAAGGCATGGAAATTTCTTTCTACCCATCTCAAAGAAGAAGCTTTTTTGTATGACTGGGTTCAACGCTCACAGACACAACTTCTTTCTTCAGAAGTATTTCATGTATGTAAATATGTAGATGTGCCAACTATATAAAATATATAGGTGTCTATGTCTATTGCAGGAACACAAGCTGGAAGAAGAGAACCTTCTTCCTTTCAGCATGGTGAAAATAAGAGCCTGACTGGGTACAGATTAATTTCCAAGTAGTGCAAAAGCTTCTGGACAGTGTTAGTTAAATGACTTTTACTGTGTCATCATGACCAAACTACAAAGTTCTGAAATCATAAATGGCTTTGCTGACTTGTGTTAATTGAAGATGCTCACATTGCTTCTCCAAGCACTCAAAAATGCAGCAATAGGTGCCAGGGAAAGTCCATTAAATAACACAAGAACCTGTAGGTACTCAGAGTTAATAATCTCTCTTGTCAAAGAAGAAAAGATGCCAGATCTAATACAATGTGACAGAGAAACAGCTTTGCAATAATAGTAAGTTTTTAAGAAAAGATTTGTACGTTATAACAGAATATGGAGTTATGATCATCTAATCTGACTTTTTGTATACCAAATGCCATCAAACCTGATCCACTTATCAAGCCCACAACTTCCTGGTGACCTGTGTAGCTTTCTTAGGGACTTCAGGCTAGATTTAAAAACATCAGGAACAAAATTCCTGGTAATTTTTGTTATTTATACTTTTTTTTTTCTGCCTCTGATTAGCTGTGGCATCCCACTTATGCTTTTTTCAAAATAGATCAAAGGAACTTTTACCTCAGAATCTTTTTCCCTGTATAAGTACTTCTTGACCTTGGCAAAGATAAAATAAAATTTCTCTAACCTCCTCTTGAAAGCAGGTTTTCTAGGACTGATACTGTTCTTACAGCATTTTCCTAATTCTGTCCAAGATCTCAACTTCCCTTTGAAGTGCATCAGTGTTTTGTGGGTTTCATTAATGCCGGAGAAGTAGTAATAACACCTTCTTATGTCTCTACTTGATGTTTCCTCACTTTCTAATCAAAAGACTGTGAGCATTTTTAACAACTGCACCATCCTGAAAATTCATTATGAGAAGAGGAAACACCATTTTTGCAGAAGGGTGTTGAGGAAGGCACAGGGCTCAGTAGGAGGAACTGGTAGTGCATTGCTCTTTCTGATACAGTGTGCTAATCTCCTCCTTTCCCCTATTTCTTATCCTCCCTTTTCAAACCCTATAATCTCTCTGAAACATACGGAAAGGTGTCATAAGTGTGTGCAATTTGGAAAATGGCAGCAGCTTTTCTAATGTAAAGCTGTAACTCAGTGTCATGACCAAGATGGGCTTGTTTTCCTCCCTGATGCTTAGATACTTTCTGCCTCTGGATTACTCTGAACATTCCTTTTTCCACACTTATATGCAATTGCATCATATTTAACGCTTCTACTAGTAATTTTCTTTCCCTTCTACTGATGTGTAATTTCATCCAAAGGAATAGTCTGTTTTTCTGAAATACCTTTCACATCAAGGTCGTTTTTTAATGATCCCCAGTAACTTCTTAAGAGATACATTCTCTTTTTTTACTTTTCTGTTCTTTTCTGCAATTGTTAGTATCTCTTTTTAACTGGTTTTTCTTTTCCTCAGTGTTACCCTCTCCTTTCTTCAGCTGTTCTTTGCTTTTTCTTTAAACACTTAGATTTACAAATTAACTTTGATCTCTGTGTGTGGGTTGTCCTGGATAATACTGCTTTTTATCTCTGTTGCATGTCTGCACCTTTTTCTCCATTAATCTTCTAAACCTATAAATTATTGCAGAACATATTTCTATCTTTCCCTCACTGCTTCTAGCCACAGAGAATTCCCACTGACTTTAGACTTAGTACTTTAAATTGTCCAAGACTTTTATCATTCTCAGCTTTTTGAGAAAGACTGTTAATATTTTAGGGCTGTATTTTGACCTCAGAGAAAACACCTGCAACTCGAAGTGTCTTCAGTGGGAATCTGTTAGGCATCTTTCAGGGATGAGTTCAGCCTTCAGTCCACTGAAGTTACAATATGTTCCAGTGCACTATGTTCTCTCCGCTGTCATGGTATATCCATATATAAACTCAATTATGTTGAATCTCATTTTGGGACATGGGGAGCCACAACTTCTTGCAAGTTAGGCCTGTGAAACAGCAAAAGAGCCATTCCATTAAAAAATAAAAATTGAGGCAAAATATTTTTTTGGAATGTCTAGAACTACAAAGAAAATATAAATAACAAACACATCAAACTATGTAACATATAATTATTTTGTCATTTTGTAATTAAAGGGTGAGGATGAATTTTGAACTAGTGAGAACATAAAAAAGCTGAATTCTTCAGCCTGGGCTCCATTAGGAGGATGAAGAACTGCTCACAACCCTGACAATTTTTGGTTCATGAAAACATCCTTTTCATCCAGAAAGCCTTCCAGTGATTTAAGATGGGAGAAATATCTTTTGGGTATGCATAGAGCACTTGTGTTACAGTACCTGATGCCAGGTGCCCCTATGGTGCTGGCAAGTATTGGGCATTGACTTGTGTGTAATTGCAAAGCCCTACCAGATAAATGTTTACATATGTTTGAATTGCTTGTTCTCAGCTGCGCATTATGTTCCTCGAAAAAAGAGGTCACACGACACTTCTTAGAAAAAGGGGAGATACAGCTTTTTTTCTGAGGAGCAGTACGTGTGTTCAGATGGAGAACAGATGGAGCAGTCAGTCCTCAGCCCTCAGAAGCGATGGTAAGAGTCCTCAGGAGGACCAGAAGAGACAGTACAGAGTTTGCTGTGATACAGAAAGTCTGTGAGTTAGCTGATTGTAAGCCTGAATGCAAAGACTTGCAGCAGGCAGAGGTAATGGTTTATAAGATATTTTTATTGCTAGTCACTTTGAGATTGTGTTACTTAGAAAGTGACCAAAGTTTGTATTTCTAATATAACCAAGCTTTGGTGGCTTAAAGGTTTTTGTTTGGGAGCTCACTAGAGGAAAACATCTGAGTGGATCCCCTTCAAAGTTCTGGCCAGTTCAAGGTCCCTGTTGAAAAATCTCTCCTTCCACCACCCTGCATGTTTTACTCGTGTGTGACAACACGTGAAGGAGGCGCTCCGTGCCCAACAAGCTGGAAAAGCCAAGTTAGAGAGAATTCCGGGTCTTGATTCCCTGTGCATCAAAGCACTAAGGCACAATGAATGTAGTATGCAGGTTTTCAGCTCACTGGCTGCACAGGCATAAGCATGGGCACATGCCCCACATGTCAATTTGCCTCCCTGACCTGAGGTCTTAGCCTCTCCTGACCTCTCTAAGACCTGCTAGGTGATAAACTCTAATGCCTGAGAATCAGGATTATCTCTGTTAATTTCTCCATCTGATGACTTCTCCAGGGAAAGAACAGATTCACCAAAAACATTCAATTTGGGGTCTATACTGCTCAAGAGCTCTCCAGACAGCAGCAGGACCATTTTTGATGATTTTCCAGTTTCAGACATGGCCTTAATATTAAATCATATTTTCCTTGAAGAGAAAAACATTGGTTTATGCTAATTGTGACTGTAAAACAAAGGGAAGGCACTATAATGTGCGAGTGGATTCACATGCAAACATACTCTGAAAATAAGAGTGCTAAATTACACTTTATTGCATTAGCTAACTATTTACAATTCAGTTTTTATAGCAATGATATATTGAATTAATACAGATTTTCACAGGCTTGACTGAATTCTGTGCTGAATCAGGAAGGCACTTTTTACTATTTTCTGAAAGTGACTGAGCTGCTGGTCTCTTCATTAAGGCGGCAATTAATACTTCCCTGATTGTTTCACACAATTAAGTGATATGCCAGACATAAACAAATTCTTTTCATTGACGTAAGGATAATTTTACTCCATGTTGTCTCTATCTTCTGAAACAGCTTGAATACCAATTGCTTGAAATAATAAACTCATTTAAAGAAAAACCTCTAAGCAAGTTTGTACTAGTAATCATCACTTAATCTCCAAATCCATTTACTTTTGGGGGGTGATACAAATGCTGTTTATCAAATGCCATGATGTGAGATTATTTCTCTTCACAGTGGACTTCAGAGCTCAGGATATTCATTTCTCGCAATGACAGAGTGAACATTCTTAGAACAGGCTCAATCTTCGTGATGTCAGGTAAAAGTTGGTTCTATTCAATTATGATTTGGGATTCAGGAGAGACTGAAATGATTGCTAGCTACGAGTAAATCCTTTAAATTGTCAGATTATGCTTGTTTTGTAGACATCTTTAATAAATCAAATCGGATATTTACGTTTTTCTATTCAGAATGGAACTGCTGAATATTTAAGAGATCTGTGTTCGTACCTTACTAAAATTCTATATTACATAAATAAAGCATAATCACCTATTCCCTGTGCCAAACCTGACTTTATGATTACCACATGAAGAGATATTGTACAGGGAAATTAATAGTGTCTTGGCTATACTCCTGGTTCTATAGTAACATTTTCTAAAAGTAAAATTGATAGTATTTAATTTTAAGAACAAAAAGCAGATTAATCATAGTTTGAATAGGACATAAGCTCCTTTGAAATTCTTGCCACAGTTTCTCAGACCTTGTAAATCAGCTCTTGATTTTTGACAGGTTTATTACTCCCTCCAACCTAGCCACAGGCCCAAAAGAGTTGTTTTTAATAACAATAATAATTTCAACACAATCACCATGTTTTCCTCCATGTCTTTTTTACTTTTGAACACAAAACAGAAACACTAATAATTTAAAATAATGATTAATTTTGGGTTTTGCCTTCTTGGGATAACATTGTTATTAATATAGAAGGAAAAAAATCTTTAAAATACCATTGTTTTATTCAGTTAAAACAAAAAAAACCCCCACATTTTAGTCACTAGCTCACTTGGGTTTGTTCATACAGACTTTGAAATCAGTTTAAGGGAACAAGCATTTATCTATGGTCAGTTGGTAGGAACTAGCTTACAGTCACATTGTCCAGACCACCATACTGTTCTGCTGGCATGGATCATGTATATCCATGATGTGCATCATCTGGCACACACAGTGGCACAGGACTTGTTAGCCCATAACCTTTAGCAGTACATGAATAGAAGGCCCCCTGTCACAGACCATATGATCTCTCTCTACTCATCTGTTTAACTCATGGCATCACCCTGCTTTTATTTTCTGTGTGAAAGGACCACCCCCTCATTCAGGTCTTTGGACAATATTTACCATGTATTACTGAAGCATATTGCCTGCTGCCATTTTTCCAGTACCTGATGTTCAGAAAGCCTGGACATGATGTGGTTCATCCTTCAGAAAAGGGTTTCACTAAGTTTGAAAGGCCTTATCAGCATACAACAACAGTCCAGGGCGCTCACTCTGACAGTGGGCACAACCAAATACAACCAGAGAATGTAAGAAATTAAAACCTAGTAGCACTTCCCCAAAATGTATTCCTCACCTCCAACAAAAGGGACATCATTAAACAAATCTAATAATTTTTGATGGATTTTGTTGTTGTTGTTGTTAATGTCTCCAGTAGCAAGGCATTTCACAGACTCGTCATCTGCTGTTTGAAGACTGCCTGCCTTTCATTTATCTTGGGCCTACTATTTTCCAACTTCATTTCATTCCTCCAAGTCCTTGTATCAAAAGAAACTGTAATCAGTGACTATCTATCCTCTCAGTATCACTCTTTATCATATAGGCTCCTAAATAGCCTTCCCCATTTCTCTCTTCCATCTAGAAGAGTCTAGGTCCACTTGGTTCATTCTCATACAGTAGCTCTTAATCACTGGAGGAACAAACTACTTCACCAGCAGGAATGGAGAGGCTACCTTTGCTGGGGATTTTTCCAGCATCTCCTGCTTTTGGTCATGGTCACAACTCTAAGCAGTTTCCCCTTCCTTTTTCCTGAGGCCTGGGGGAGTAATTTGCACATGAAGGAGTGGGCTGCAACACACAAGTAGGAGGGCAATCACCAGTTGCAGGACTGTCAGGAGAGCAGGACAGTATCACTGAGCATCACTCAGGATCCAGTGGTTGCAGCAACGATGCATCCCACTCTCAGTCACCAGGGAGGTGACCTGGGACAGCAGGGCTGTTGCTGAACACAGCATGGCTGTCCTAGTTCTATGTCCTTTGCACATGGGTGGTGAGGTGTAGTGGAATTCAGGTGGGGTGGCTCTGGAGCTTATCTCAGTCTCTTGGTGCTGTGCCGTTGCAGTGCTCATCTACTGTCCATTAAAGGCTGTTCCCTTGCATGATCTCTGTCCTTTACGGAGGTTTCATGAACTCCTTTTCATGGCCTACTGAGGTATTATTGCTGGAGGATTTCTTCAGGTGGGAAGAGTGAGAGATGGTACGCTGTCTACAAGGGGCACCCTGTGGAAGAAGCTACTCTCTGTTTCACAATGACTTTTTCCTGTCAAAAGATCTACTTATATTGTAGTGGATGAGTGAAAGGCTGTGGATGTTGTCTACCTGGACTTTAGTAAAGTGTTTGACGCCATTTCATACAAAATTCTCCTGGAGAAACTGGCTGCACGTGGCTTGGATGGGTATGCTCTATACTGGGTTAAAAAGCTGGATGGCCTGGCCCAATGAGTGGTGGTGACCGGAGTTACTGGTGGCCGGTCACAAGTGGTGTTCCCCAGGGCTCAGTGCTGGGGCCAGCCCTGTTTAATGTCTTTATCAATGATCTGGACGAGGGGACCGAGTGCACCCTCAGTCAGTTTGCAGGTGACACCAAGCTGGGGGCAGCGTTGATCTGCTGGGGGGCAGGAGGCTCTGCAGAGGGGGCTGGGCAGGCCGGGCCGATGGGCCCA
>JAVJGJ010000057.1:89884065-89904409 GCA_035590215.1 Microhierax caerulescens
GATCGACCCCCTGTACTGGGCACTGGTGAGGCCACAGCTCAAACACAGGGTTCAGTTTTGGGCCCCTCACTACAACACAGACATTGAGGTGCTGGAGCGTGTGCAAAGAAGGTCAACAAAGATGGTGAAGGGTCTGGAGCACAATTCTTATGAGGAGCAGCTGAGGGAAGTGGGGTTATTTAGCCTGGAAACTAAAAAGGAGGCTCGGGGGGACCTCATCGATCTCTGCAACTCCCTGACAGGAGGCTGTGGGCAGGTGGGGTCGGTCTCTTCTCCCAGAAAACTAGTGACAGGACAAGTGGAAATGGACTCAGATTATGCCAGGGGAGGTTTAGATTGGATATTATGAAAAAAATTCTTCCATGAAAGGTTTTCCAAGCTTTAGAACAGGCTGCTCAGGGAGGTGGTGGAATCACCATCCCTGGAAGTGTTTAAAAAACACGTAGATGTGATGCTTAGCAACATGGTTTAGTGGTGGACTTGGCAGTCCTGGGTTAACAGCTGGACTTGATTTTAAAGGTCTTTTCATGATTCTGTGATTCTATGATTTTACGTTCAAGGAGAAACTGAGATTAAAGTAACAAGTCTGCAGTGTGGACATCCAGAAATAGAGCCCTGCAGAGAAATAGAAAGAAAAACAACATGACAGTGAGGATGAGCCAGTCTTGTTTCAAAATGCTGCAGAAAGAGAAAATCAGATAGACTGGCAGTTACATGACCTTTAAGCCAAATATGTGTGTATGGCAAGAAGATCTGTCTCCTAAGACCAAAGAGACATTGACTTCTCCACTACCCTCACAAGCTCACTGACTTCTCCTGGGAAAATGACCACACATCAGTGAGCACATCTGTGTAGTTCCATTTGCATGTTAATTTTGTCCACCTCCTATCCTATTTTCATTCTGTCTGCCCTTTATCATCTCCAGGTTCTCAGAATCAGAACAGGAGACAGAAAACAGTGCTAAACACTCTTAACTGCACAAGCAGGATTAGGGTCACACAACAAAACACAGATCTATGTGCTGATGAAAATCCCGTAACAGGTAATTTGATAATTTTTTTAGTGCGATTACTCTCATCAAATTGGCAGTAATTTATCTGTGTGTTTAGATAAGAAGAGTTTTCCCTACAGTTCCCAAGAATTAAATGTCAAAATGGCTGTGCGGGGAAGGAACCTCCTGTTAGATGTGGCCGAACAGGAATGTTTCACTGGCTACATCAGAGCCAGTTACTGTCAAATACTTCTGATGGAGGGACCTACACACGTAAAACAGAATTCAAGAGGCTGAATGGCCCCGACAGCCTTTTTGCACTGAGGTTGCTAGTTTAAAGCAAGTTCCAGTCAAGAATAATTGAACTCAGTTCAAATGAGATTGTTACTCCTTAGCTCTGTGAAATGAGGTAGATGATCACAGCCCGTTTCCCATTAGCCTAACTGTCTGCTTTACTAAAACCACCTGCACAATTGAAACTAATTGGAGCCCTCAACAGCAGTATCAAAAGAAAGGATACAATTAAATAGTAATGGATTATGAACTATATCCTCCCCCTAAAGACACGATACCTTTAGACACTGGCAGTGAGCGAGCTCGCCTGGCTGGCGCTTCAAGCGGGACTGCGTTTACACCAGTGGGCTGCCAGTCAAGATCCAGTCACAAGCAGAAATGTAAGTTTATGCACAAATGAACATTAATGAGGATATATTTATTCAGCTAGAATATAGGCAAGCCTAAAGCGGTGGAAAACACATACTACTCTATTTCAATTGAAGGGATCAAAGTGATATGAGCCCTAAAGCTATCAAAAGGCCGTCAGACACAAATCTCGTGAGGGCCTCTTAAACTCCCTTTCCTCCAGGGACTCATGTAAAGTCAGTGCAGCAATAAAAAGTGAATGTTATTGACTCATAAAGCAGCATATTTAGAGCAGGCTGAGAATGTGTAGATGCAGTGCTGCTGCTGGCAAGGCCAACCTCTGACCAAGAACCAGGCTGCTTTCACCAGTCAGTGGGAGCTGGATGGCAGAAGTCTGGTGCAGTTCTGGCAGAAACAGTTCCTCTTCTTAGCTCTCGCTGCTGTGATTACTGAAAAGGATTTATCCTAAAAACAAATTGCTCCTTGCCTAGAGTGCTGGTTCAAGCCTTCCCC
This sequence comes from Microhierax caerulescens, assembly GCA_035590215.1. Lineage (NCBI taxonomy): Eukaryota > Metazoa > Chordata > Aves > Falconiformes > Falconidae > Microhierax > Microhierax caerulescens. Next base: position 89,886,213 of record JAVJGJ010000057.1, read on the forward strand.
AAGCCTGCTGTTTTCTTATTCTCTTCTTTTCACTGCTTGTTCAGGCTTCTGCTGCTGCATCTCAGGTCTCCCAGGCAGCACATGTAGCACTACCATAGCATCCTCCCCCTGTTTGCTGTCTTCCTCGAAGAGGGGTGCTTTCTGATTTCAGGATTCCTGTCACTGCGCTCTCACTCCCTTTTCCTTTGAGATACCCCCACCATCCCCTAACCCTACTACTGCCAGCTCAGCTGGTGGCAGAATGAGATGCACAAACAACATATCAGTAGCCAAGGCTTGCGCTCTCCATTTGATTACCTTCTTCAGACAACTGTCTCATACATAAAGACAAACTAGTACAAACTACTGGTCCGTACCGACTGGAGAGGGAAGGTGACTGGGGCCTGGGTGACGTCTGTGCTCTGCTCTCTGTAGTTAAAAGTACTCAGCTCTGGCCAGTTGCATTCATCTTGCACTCTGTTCCGCTGCTGCTCAAAAAGCAGTGTATAAGAATGGCATGAGCATGTTATTCAAGGGCTGGATCTTAAAGAATTGTTTTGTAGACCCATTAAAAAATGCTGCTGTTGGCCTTTACAGATATATGAGCACCTGTGCTTCTCTGTTACTCTTTTTAATATGGCAGTTTTGTACTTCAAATTTCTACAGGGTGCTTTTTTCTAAGGGCTGTAAAATGATTAACAGGCACAAACAAAGAAAACTTCATACCACAGCTGGGAGGAAGAGAAGTAAAACTTTTCTGCTTGGGTAGCTGTTTTTCCCTCACTCCAGGCCAGTTTGGAGTTCAGATCTTCAACCCTAGAGCCAGGACTGAATGACAGACATCTTTCCTTGCACTCTAACAAATATTAAGCAGTTGCTCTATCTGTACTTGGTATCTTAAAGGGGTTGGTGCTCTGACACAGCAGAGAAAATCATTTACTGTATTGTTCTGCCTAGAAATATGACAGTTCAAAGCATACTACTTTGTGCTGCTTCAGATTTTTCTGTGTTCATTCAACAGAGAATTGCTACTCACTGACAACCTCTGTTCAATAACATAAAATATCTCTAACGCAGCTGGAGTGATATCTGTCAATGTATCGACATACACAAGCCATGAAGTAGTTCAAAATAAATTGTAGAAAATTTAAAACCCAGCTTCTGATTCCAGATAATGGGTATGCAAGACAATGTTTGCTTTCAGAGCACTGGTTTAAGATGCATCAGACAGGCACTCTCTAGGATGCACATGAAGGCCAGATTTCTCAGAAGTGATTAGAGTGCATACCTGCTCCTGATGTGACTCTTAAAGTCAAATTTTCAGATGACTCATTTAGCAAACTGAGTTGCTTTAAAAGTCCAGCCCTGGATGTGGATGATTGATAAATTGATTTTAACCCCCTACCCTTTTTTATAAAAAGGAAAGAATGAGATAAATAGCTAAAGATCAACTGCAAATTGATTTTCCTTCAAAAAAAAAAATAATTTCTGCACAGCTGAAGAGGTGGTGTACTAAGCACCTGTAGACTTTCCCTCACAACCACTCTTTGATTATTCTAGGATAGAGAAATTATTATACTAGTAAGTTTTCTAAAGCATCATCTGCTCCTATCATACTCCATCACACATTTAAAAAATTTGAATAGGAAACAAATCACCAAACCCCCAAAAAACCATGAAAAAATGCCTAGGCTTGGACATGAAAAATCCACCACATTAATTAAAAGTGAATGGTCTTACAAATGAATACTCAACCAACTGCATATCTTTAGACCTTAACACGATTTCCTTTTCAGCTGACGGTTTCTTTCATCTCCCCGATAGTGAATGTAGACTGTATCCTCTTGGCAGATTGTTTAGGTGTTAGCAAAGAGATAAACAACAACAATGGCATCCGCAAGGCAAGTATGAGTCAGCTGTGGCAAAGCTCCTGCTATTTGGTATTTTGCATGAGGAACAACTGCTGGTTTATTTCTCAAGGGTCATCAAAGATAAAGTCTGCAAACAATAACAACTTTCTTACAGCTCTCCATTCATTTTCTGCAGCAGAACAGAAAAAGAGATGGTATTATATATCCACTGTTCATTTCTGTCTTGAATTGCCTTATAGAGTAAAATCTTCACTCTACCATGGTTATCAAACTATTTTTCCCCAATCAACAGACGTGTGACTTCAGTCTAATCAGATCAGAATAGATATGACAATAAGTTATGTTTACTAATATTTTCATTTTTACAAGTAAAAAAATACTGCTGGAATGACAGACACATTTATACTAGCAATGTAAAAATGTATTTTTACAAGACTCCTATGTTCTTGTTTGCATCTCAGAATAAAACATGAACAAAAAATAGTGTTATCTAAAATGAAGACTTAGAGGACTAAGGCAAATACATTTCATTGAAATGTTTCTTTATTTGGGATATTGCTAGCAGATCACACATCACTTTGCAATTATATTTGCAGCCCTTGTGAACTTTTTAACCAAAGCACAAAATCTATGTGAAGCTTTCTCCAGCATCTTGATGTTTGTGTTTAGTGAATCTATATACGGCATTATTCAAATCTGCCTTTCACTTTGATTAAATTCCTTTTTTAAGAAAAATGCATCAAGTTCTAGTAGTTCTTTTACAGAAACCAGGAGACAGTGTAGCAAAAAAACCTGATCAACTGTTTCAATTTAAAAAGCATGCAGTAGAATCATTAGAAGATAGAGTTAAGTGTCTTTAGAATACATGGTAATAAATAAATTAAATCACCCAGAACAAATAGCACCAGCTGCTTCACAGATAAATATAGAAACTTGGAAACATAAAGGATAAACTACTTCAACCTAAAATAAAAAGAAAACAGTAAGAGGCAGTGAAATGTTGTCTTAATCTGAAAAGACTTGTTTCCCATTTATTTTGTACTGAGTGCATTTACTTTGCTTTCATGCTCTTCCCTCTCTGCACTCAGTGCATACTAAACAGTATAGGATGAACTGTATGATGATGCATTTAAACTTGATGGTACCTAAGCTTACTTGTGGGTTTTGGAGACAAAGGTTATATTCAATTTTGGAAAATTCTTTCTCCTTTCCCTCTCCTCCCATTAGCATCTAAAATGTCATTTGTGAGTTGGTTTTCTCCCCACTTTATTGACCACTCTCATGGCAAAAGGAAGAAAGCTGAAAGATAATTAGATTTTGAGTCTGGGTGAGTAATTTTAAGAGCTTTGAAAGGCTGACTCCAGGATATATTTTATGTCAAACTCAGCTTTATTCATTCAATATAAAAGGCTGCATATTACAAGACAGGATGGCTCAACATCACAGGGTTATGGAAAGGCAAGGGGGTGACATATTCAGAGCTTAATTATATCAGCCTTAATTGGAGCTGCATCATCATAAAGTCAACATGTTAAAGTTGAAAAAACTGATCTTTCAGCAAGCAAAAGCAACTAGTTGTTTTAAAAGATGCCAATTAACAGAAGCTGAGACTAACAAAACCTTTTACACCAGGAAATGTACACGTCAACAAAACATGAAAAAGCCTCATCTTGTCAAAACTTACCTTGAAAAGAATAGATTTCCAATTTTGTCACAAATAAAGTAAAAAAATTATACACCCCCCTCAAATTTTTCTATAAAATATCAGTAAAGGTCATAATATTTCCTTAGTAAAATATTACCATGAAACCCTGGGAGTTAGTGTATCTTCTTTGCACTTGCTACAGATAGAGGATTAAAAAGCAGAAAGTCAACACTTTTGCCATAGAAAATGGTTACTCAGAAGAGCAGTGTTTTTCTGAGAAACTTGGTGTTGTGCACAAGGAGTTACTGCTCATTTAAATCTGGCCACGACACAGCTGCCATATTCTCAGGTAGTGAATCAGTTTAAGGAAGGCACCTATTAACTGGCTCTCTGAGTTGGAACAACTTGGATATCCTTCCATTTTGCCAGTTACACTGATGTAAATGCTTTGACAGTGCTGCAATACTAAGTCACAAACTGTGAGAAGTTGGAGAAAAAGAATCATCTTAGTGAAGGTTTAAACTTTCTTCCTGCAGCTCATTAATTTCCTCCATCTGAACTGGACTGTTAAGTTCTGTGTTCAAGATGTAAAATACTAAATTGTCCTTAACATGCCTTAATTTTTCCAGTTATATTCATCTATAACACCTCAAATATTTTTTTACATTCCTCAAAGCTTTCATTTTTTCCCATACTTATTAGCTGCTATGAGGTCTTCAATCTTTTCTCAGAACTTCTTCAAAACCTCTAATCCTTTCTACACCCTCTAGACCTTTCATGTCATTCTCATCTTCTCAGTTCTTTCAGGTCTTCCAGTAACAAAAAAGCATGATTCACCCCTCTAAACTTCAGCTATGCAAAAGTTCAGCTGTCTAAATGGGTCACCCTTGAGTCACCCTTTGATTGTAGAAACAGGCAGATCCAAAGAGTGATGTGTCTGCTCCTAAGACAGGGGAGCATATTTTGATGTGTCAACTTTTGGACATGTAAAGTTAGTCAAGATGGATACTACTCACAAGACCTATATTCGACCACATCCAGCCCTTCACCATTTTGTACTCTATATTTGCAATTCCAGTTATAAAAATGGGGCTATAAACCCACTACAGGGAAAGTTAGATGCCAAAACGTTTGCTTCATTTACATGGAGTATTTTTATGACGCACTTCTTTCGTATAAATAGCTCCACTTTCATTGCCTTATTTTGCTACAATATCAGATTACAAATTCATGTCTAATTTGCTGTCCTCTCCCTTCCCCAAGGTCTCCTTTAGCTTTAATGCTCTTTCCATCCCACTTAATGTATGTTTTCCAGTTTATTTTCTCCTGCATGCTTTAATCCTTATTTCTGCCAACTGAAACTTTTTACTGTATTGGAGCCCTTAGGCCTTTTTTCCTTTTTTTTCCCCTTATGTCCCTTCGCATTATGATTTTTGTCCTTGAGAACACATTAAAAGGACTACATATCTTGAACCTCTGTCCAAACTAGATTTTCTCTTAATCAAGAAATTGTATAGGTTTGGCAAAATACTCAAATATTGTTGTTGGGAGGTGAAGTCTTTGATGGAAATAGTGATCAAAACCTCATTTACTGAAATTCATCACATCTATCACAGGCAAGCAGGGCAGGGAAAAACACTTCTGACCAGTTCTAATTCCCATTTATTTTTCAGCAGCAGACTGGTTTATATGCTAAAATTTCTTATGACAGCTGGAATGTGAGTTTAGACAGCCTTTGCACTGTAAAGTTCATTTTTGCAACAGGGAATAGCAGAAGTTGTTTTCTCCCACTCTGAAGAAGAAAGTTTTAAACCAGAACAGGGAAGAAGATCAGATTTGAGAAAAATCTAGTGCCAGGGAAAAAGAGTTCTTTTCACACCTTTCATCCTTCCGATCATCATGGTGAAAAATCTGTTAGTCAAGACCATACGTAAGTTGATAGTCTTTGCCTGTTGTTTTGGAGTCCTTCGACCACTCTCAAGAACAAGAGGTCAGAATTACTTCCTACTTGATTCACAACTTGATGGTATTTCATGGCGAACATTATGGAGAACATCAGGAATTCTGTGAAATGTAATTTCTTATTCTGGTATCACCACACTCTCACACTCTTGCAATACACAACATACAGAGATGAGAACAGGAAATTATGGTGTAACTATTGGCAGTGTTGCTGTGGGGCTCTGATGAACAGAGTGGATGATATTTAACACAGTCTCTGCAGCATTTCACAGACGGATTTTTTTTTTCTCTTGCCATATAACTGCTAGACTTTCTTTAAAAGTGTGTTGAGTGTTTTGAATGTATTTGAGTTGCACCAAATATTTCTCTAGCTCTTTCAGATCCATGTAATCTCTGCTGATGCAAATCACAAGAAACCTAGTTCTATAGTCCAGCTGTGAGATCTTATTTTATGCAGGAGGTTCTTTTGTTTGGGTTTTGGATTTGAAGCTCAAAGCACTACTAAAGGCAGGTGTCATCGACAAGTACTATGCAATTTTCTCTTTTCAGCTTTGTCAATAGACTTCATGATTAAACTGGCCTCCATGTGTTCCTTGTTCAAGGCTTCTTAGGAGCAAAGGCTTACCGTTGAGAAATACTGACTACATTATATTCTCTTTTCTCCCCTGGTGCCTCAGAATCAAAGACAAAGTTCTCATTTCATGTGTCATCCCTTACCTATATAATCCTATAGTGAGGTGGGGAGTACCAATATGAAGAAGGATGAAGGTGACCACAAAGCAAAAAGTCCATAAGAAAATGGTTACAGAATTAAAAATTTAAGGAGTGCATATGACGTGGGTTTTTTCCACTCTTAATAATAATTTATATGCTCTTAAAAATGGAATCTGAACATTTATTTAAAATTGGCAAGATAATTACCTTATTTAAGAACAAAGAATGAGAGAAATTGGCTAACTTATAGAGCCCAGTTTCTCAAATTTCAGGCACCCATGCAACAGCTGCCTGGTTTGAAAAGGGTGTGAAAAAAATTTGTACCATGCACTAAGAGATAAAAAAAATCTTCCCAACACCCTATCAGAGAGCCAAGCCTGAGCCATGCCTTGGGTAAAAGCAGGAAGAATCTCGTTAATACCAAAGGTCCCTACACTTTAATTCCTTAATAAAACTCATAGAGTCCTAAGAGAGTCACATACACTGCAACATTGCTGCTAATAAAAATTCAGGAAATAATTTCTTCCTAGCTCATACCTTGCAACTGGTTTTACATTGAATGTGTGATCAGGGCACATCAACCAGACATCTGAGGATGTAATGCCATTAAAGGTACAATTTCACCTCATCTATGTCTACTTGCTCACCTCCAAGGCTTCAGAGGACAATAAACGCAGACCCTGGAAGCCAGATTAGAGATCAAGATAGGAAACTGACAGTGAATTTCTAACCAGTGTTGAACAGAAACTCAGCAACATGAATAAGATTGTACAGTTTTCTGGCAATAGCATTTCTGAGGGACCTCTGTAGGAATACGGACCCACCATGTATCTGAAACCTGTCACTGCAAACTTGTGCCCTGGGACAAAATGGCTTCCCAGGATTCTGTGACAAATCTCATTCCATTCAATCATCTCCTGTTTAATTACATGATCCCTTTCCCAAGCACATCCCATTATTTTTAACAGTTTAAATTACGCAGTCCCGTTCCCCTCTGTCAGACAGTTCCAGAAACATACTTCTTGGATGAATGAGGGGCACTCTTCCAATTTCCCCTTTAAATTTATTCATGGCCAATTTATAATCATTTGATCCTGTGCCAATACCATCCTTTAACTTAAATAATAATTCTTCCTTGATATTTACCTCTACAGTATGTCATTCATTCATTCAATTCATTCAGTTTAAAATAATCTTAATAAATGTGAAAATGTTGTAGCTATAAAATGAAAATGCACTATGTTGACCTTTACTAGAGTCTGGCACTAACCTGATTTTATTAAGTATCAGAAATGTTGTAACAGATATTAAAATGTAGTGACATTCCCACATTACGCAAATCTATCTGGACTCATTTAAATTCTTTTTGTCTTTCCTCCTCCACCTTTTTCTATACATTTTACAATGAAGCCCAGATTTTTAGACAAGTATTTACATAATTGTGATTGGAAATAAAAGATAGGAAAAGACATGTTCAGACAGTTCAGTGGCTTATGTAACTGATCAGCTATTTCTGCAGTCTCTCTTTTAGATAAGTAATCACAGTTGTCTGTACAAATTAGTTACTTACAGGTACACACATTTGGCACCTACTCAGGAGAGAAATGGAAATCTGGACCATGCAATTAATAAGTCCACCCAAATCTATCAGTGCAATTAATATGTTCAGAAGGCTAAGCAACTCAGCAATAAACAACTGACTTTCTGCTTTTTGCTTTCCTGTAGTTAGTACACCTACACTGAAAAATTTTGCACCACCTATACAGTGAATTCAACATATTGCATGTCTGACCTATGCTTTTTTAAATACTGTCAAGTTTGCCTAAAACAAAATATAGGAATAATAGCCAGTAAAACAGTTTACTGAAAAGATCTGTTCCTCTGTCCCAGAAGCTAAGAAAACCTGACATTTATGAGGATATGAACTGATGAGAAAGATTAAGCTTTTCTTACAAGTATGATGTCCTTAAGGCCATTGTTTGGCCTTGGATTAGAACAGAAATATGCATTGCCAAGAAATTCTGGTCACATCACAGCATTTGACTGTAATATTGCTCCTTGTACTGAGAGCAGAACGATGTGTATATCAAGACAAAAAACATCATTCATCAACATACATGACTTTTAGGATATACTCACAGAGTCACAGAGTCGCTGAATGGTTGAGGTTAGAAGGAACCTCATCCGGTCCAACCCCCTGGTCAGGCAGGGCCATCTAGAGCAGGTTGCCCAGGGCCAAGTCCAGATGACTTTAGTATCTCCAGGGATGGTGACTCCACAACCTCCTCGGGCAACCTGTGCCAGTGCTCCATCACCCTTGCAGTTAAAAATGTGTTTCCTGTGTTTCAGTGTGTGCCCATTGCTTCTTGTCCTGATCATCTTCTTGGGCCAACACAACCTTTTTGCAGCTTCGTGACCTGTAGCAGGTGTGAGGAACAGATGTTTGAGACTCTTTTGACTGCTGGTAAAAGGCATGCTCTTCTCCATATGCAAGTTTTCAACTTTCTCCATAGGCATGTTTCTCCAAGCTACAGGTGTGAGGCTCAGTATGACGCTGCACTACCCAGCAGTCTTGCTGGCCACATGCCTTTGGGGCTCTGCTGAGCTATGTTCAGTGTTTAGCAGGCACTTTATCTTTCTTCCTATGTAGAACTATTGCTAGACCATAAACCATACACACAAATGGACCTTGCCATCTTTTAGTAGCAGAGAACATTCATGGAGGAAAAAATAAGGTGTGTTTTGAAACAGGAGTTTCATATAAAGGACAAAAGATTAGCCATCTAACCCATATGATCCTCTAGCAAAGGAATTACCACTTACGCTAAGTGGCCAAATGGTTAGGTGCGTAACACGGTAATGTGATACAGGAAATTTCTCTGGCATCAGCTGAGTTTTCCATTTATACATCCCATAGTTTCTCTTCAATAATAGAGAAAAAGCACATAACAGCACAGGAATTGCCCATGTAGTACTGTACTTCCAACAAATCTTTTTATAGACAGTCTAAGCGATTATTATTGCTGTATTGCAACATTGTATTTTCAACTATTAAATGTCAAACTGCAACTTGACAAACATACATAGGTGATTTTTATTATTAGTTCTTGGTCATAAGTGAGACTATTTACAAAGACACTATTTAAAAATAAATCTGTGTTTATTTATTTAGATGTAAAAGCATTACATGACTCAAAAATTATTCAACTAATTTCCACAAAAGCCTTGGGAATAAAGACTGTTATATCTTTAACTCCCAGAAGAGCAAGCCATTCTGAACTTTAGGAATGCTACATGGTGGCTTAATTGCTCATAGCTTTGTCCTCAGCTACAAACAATCAGCTCACAGCCCTGAGATTTGTGCAATCTATTACAGTTACTCTGTGTAGACATTCATCCATCCACATTTGGAAACATGAAAAACACTGTTCAGTATGTTAAAAATTATCTATATTAACTTCCCCTCATTACTCAAGCCATGAGGCATTCAAGACTTCCAAGATTTCTTGTGAATCAGTGTTGTACTCAGCTTTACTGTCCTACAGGGATTTTACCATCATTTGTCTGTATTTACAGCTTCATCACTTTTGCACATAAAAGTATTGTCCTTAGTTGTGCTGAGAAATAAATATTTAACTGATGAGATATGCAGTATAGCTCTTTATCCCAGGGAATCCTGAAGTGTTTAATGTATTTCTGTGAGTTCTGTGTAACATACTGGGTCAGCTTTATTGAGACATAAAATGGCTAATGTGGCTTTCCATGTTTTCCTTAACCACGGTAATTCTCAACTTTTTTAATAATCATTATGTCCTTTCTGAAATTTCTTTTCTAACTTCTCAGGCTTACATTCTTACTTGTTAGGTGGGAAATGGGGAGTATTTGTCAGCCAGTGACACTAGCCATGGAGGAGCTCTAGCCCCACTCTGAGGGCTGCTCTCTGTGAATATCTCAGGGCACATTCCCAATGATCATTCATGGAACTACTCCAGGAGACTATATTGTTTATTATTTTTCAAACAAAATGTCAGCTGTAATCATCCAGAATACTATCAGGTTGTCACACTTGCAACATGTGAAAATAAATATTTTCATATTACCATCCTTTGGTATTTGAGTGAAGTAATAATACTATCATTTTCTTTGAAATCTCCACAGTGTTTATTCTGTTTTGTTGTGATTCAGATCAAATATGTTGCATATAAATTAAACACTTAAGTAGATTGTTGAAGGGGCTAATATTGCTTTTTCTTTTATCTGGCAAACAAAATCTCTTTTGTTGTAGCTTGATAAATCCTTTCTTCGGATGATGCTCTCACATGGGAGGAATCCTTAAAATCTCATCAAGTTCTGAAAATGCACAATGGAAACACTCATACTGGTTTTGAGGCAAAAAAAAAAGGCATTAGAAAACAAATTGTCTACATTCTGGAAACATTTTCAGAGCACAGTTAGGCACTCAGGAAAAAAAAGATCCTGATTGTAGATCCTTTCCTTGCCATCAAATCTTTTAGGAGCAGAACCCAACCAAATAAAAGAGACCCCGGGCCATCCTCTACCCATGTTAATTTTCTTTTTGCTTCCTTTTGTTTTCTTAGGTCCAAGATGGTTTTGTTCAATATACATATTCTGTTTATTTACACCCTTTAATGTATTGTTCCAGGTACCCAGAAGTGCATCTACTTTAGCAGGTACTGGCTCTGCCTTTATTACAAATCCTTCAGCTTTCGCACCTGTACAGAAAACATGAAATAACATTTGAGTTCAAGTTTTACAGTTTGGTCTTCAAATGGCAGATTTTCACTGACCAAATCTCCCTCTAATGTGAACAACCAGTGCAACTGCTGCTGTACCAGTTCATAACTTCGATTTCCTTCTGGATGTTCTCACTGGCATGTAATCTCTTGGCAGAATATACAGATTAATTCAGCTCTTAGGGTCTTTGCATTGTTATGGAATGCTTGAGTAGGGATACGCTTGATTCTCATCAGATTGCTTTTCATAACCAATGTTATCTTGCTTGAGATGCTAGAAAGCCTTTTGGTTTTTGCCAGTATCAATAAAATATGAAATGTCTAGTGCACTCTTGTAGTGCCTTTTGTTGCCCAAGTTCTCTCATAACAAAGTTAATGGCAAATCCAAACCAGAAAATTATGTCTCCCTCACTTCTGTGTCCACAGTCTCGATTATAATAGCTGCAGTTAATGCATTTCCAACTGTTCTCAGCTGCAGTTTTGGCCCTCAAAAAATGACTTGGGGCAGCTTCATCTCTGCTTTCAAATAGGCCAGAACCAGCCCTAGGAATGTATTTATATATATAGAAATTCCTTTGCATTTCTTCAGCTGTACCTGAAAGACAATGTTTGATACAGAAAACTGAGCAGCATGCTGTGCTATTAGAACAACGCTTAAAAAAAAAAAAAAAAAAGGAACAAAATCCCCATAAAAATAAGAGATAAAACTAAAACTGACCATAGTATGCAATTATCAATGCCTTTTTCTCATTAGAAGCTTCAGCTGTTTATCAATTCATTGTTTATTTCTACATATTTTAATTCCAGGGTTCTATATGGCATATGCAAATAACGCTGTTTTGGCTTTCTTAGCGGTGCTTTAACATATTGCTGAAACTCAATGGCTGTACTGACCCTATTACGGAGGAAAAAAAATGCAGAAATGTTGTTTCTAAGAGAAAGGCTGTAATATTTGCTTTCAGCTCTATTTATTTTATTTTATTTTTTAAATTTATTTTATTGCAAAGTATAAGAATAACCTCACACATGAGTATGGGGCTAAGGGGATGGAAAGCAGCTTTGCATAACAGCAGACCTGAGGGTCCTTGTGAACATCAGGCTGCACACGGACCAGCGATGCGCCCTTGCGGTGAAGCAGGCCAGCAGCCTCCTGGGCTGTGTTACAGAGCACTGCCAGCAAGTGGAGGGAGCTGATCCTTCCCCCAGCTCAGCACTGGTGAGACACACCTGGGTATTGTGTCCAGCACTGGGCTCCCCAGTACAAGATAGACATGGATGCACTGGAGTGCATTCAGTAAAGGCACATGAAGGTGATTAAGGGATTGGACCATCTCTTGTACAAGATGAGGCTGAGAGCTGGTACTGTTCAGCCTGGAGAAGAGAAGGCTTGGGGGGACCTTTTCAATCTATGTAAATACCTGACAGGAGGGTATAAAAAAGACAGAGCCAGGCTCTTAATGGTGCCCAGTGACAGGACCAGAGGAAATGGCCCACATGGAAATACAGAAAAATTCACCTAAACTTACAAAAGAGATTTTTATTGTCACATTGGTCAAACATCAAAACAGGTTCCCCAGAAAGGTTTTGGAGTGCCCCCATTTGGAGATATTCAAAAGACCTGGACATGGCTCTGAGAAACCCTCTATACGTGACCCTGCTTTTAGCACAGGATTTGGACCAGGTGATATCCGGAGGTCCCTGCCGACTTCATCCAGCCTGTGATTCCATGGTTTACAACGTATGGAGTGTAACAACCATTAACTCACTAGCTCCTTATGAATACTGATTTGTTGTTTGCTATATGGAGGTGTGGTGGAGGGTCTGAGGCCAGCAAGACAGGGAGTCCGGTCTGCCATTTTCTTCTTGAAACTCCTGAAACTATTAGTTTAAAAAGTGTTTTGTATAACGCTACATTTTTCTAATTAACAGAGAGCATATAGTGCCAAGCTTGAATAAATTAAAATAGTATTAAATCTGAATTAAAATTCTCTGGCTTACAACCCTACACAAGGATGTGCATTGCATATATAACCTCCACTGAACAGCGTACCGGTTTTTCTTGTGGAACCCTCTTCTGTTTTTTCATGGACATCTTCGCTTGGGTATTTCACTGCTTTGAAGTGGCTCAAAAATTGCCACTATGTGCCAAATACCCAAATTGTAAATTGAACAAGGACTTGTAAATAGGTGCAGGAATAAAAGCAGGATACAATTTCATGTAATATACAGCTCTACTGTCAAATAAAGGATCTAATTTAGCAGAAAGGATGGATTCTAGTCTGGATAAACCAATGTAACTCTGTGTTAACAACATACTTTCCTCATATGTCTAGATATACAAAAAAGAATAGAATTTTCCCTAATATTTACTCCTGTGTTTCCACCTTCAGTTGCATACTCTAGTCTTCCTCTCTGCTTCAGCTACGTGGGTTTGGGGGCAAGAGGGAGAGTTATTAGTCATTTCTTGTGTGAAAGAGGGCTAGAGACCAATGAAGCCTTAAGGACAACTTAAACAGAAGAGAAAACAATGTTGGCCTTCTTTGATAAACTCGTTTTATGCACTACCACTATAGATGTAATTACAGTGCACTAGTACCCAGTACCTTTATTTCCATGGGAAGTTTTGTGCCAGATTAAAAGAAAGGTAAAAAAAATATAAAATTCTACTGTTAATAAGAAAACTTTTTGCCCAGCTCAGTTCCTTGGTCTTCATAAACAAAAATAGCTACAGATTTTCTCCTCCACAATAATATCATATCTCTTGTTAATGCCTCTAATTTGCTCTGTTCAAGCAAGTTTTACAAATACATTACTTTAATAGCACATTATTCATCATGGAAATATCTGCTTATGTTATGCCTTGTAGTGGAACATAACATGACATGGCTTTACCTCAGGGATTTCCATTCTCAATACTTCTACACATCACCAGTTTTTACACTGTGGATGCCATTGTGGTCTGAAAGCCTGTCAGTGACAACGGGAATGAAACATAACAGTACCAGAGGGTGGATGGGCTGTACCAAGACCTGTATCGTGTCTCCAATGAAATGAAGTGTCTTGAAATTTTGTTTTGTCTTTTTGTAAGGTTTCAACAGCAAGCAGCGTATCCTTTTCATCTCTTTATCTTCCCACAGACTAAGAGACACCATGGTGATTTCTTCATATCTCTATATTAAGACAACATTTTTGCACTGTAAAGGACTATTAACTACATTTCATAATAATCTTTTCCTAAGCACCATTACCATAATTAACAGCCTGTTAACCAAGGCATTAGACCTTCAGCATCACATAATAAATTGTAAGTCCACAGCTGGTAGGAGACCTTTTCAAGAGAAACACTGCTCAGGAATAAAGCAGCCAGAACTGCAAAAATCTGTTTGTTCAGTAGTGGAGAACTTCCAGTGTCCATTAAAGAAGAACAAATGTCTGACTTAAATTGCACCAAAAAGGTACTTAAATAAATATCATGCTAAGGAGTTGCACTCCCACCAGCGAGAGCTCCATCAAAATTGGTTAATTATTCTTTGAAAGACTACTTCCTTAAAGGACATAATTTTGCCACAATAGCTATATATTGGGTCATTAACTACCCTTTGGTAACAATTATTTAATATTATGGTGAACCATTCAGAGAAACTTTAAAGCAGAAAACAAAGATATTGCTGGACATTTGGAAGCAGGTAAGGCAAAAGTTACCGTGTCCATTCATCTTGAGATACCTTTAAATAATTTGCTAGTAGCTAGATCTTGCAAGTTTTCTTAATATTGTTAAAGCGAGTGCAATAGCCAACAGCTATAATTCTCATGCCGGGTTTGCCATGTAAGTCTTAGGTTTATGAATTTTAATTTCCGCCCCCAGCCCTGTTGCCTCCCCCCACACTCTGCCCCCCACACACACACCATGCCGTCCCCCCCATTTTAAAACACTACCGCACTGTCGTAACATAACAATGTTAAAGGAACATAGCTCAGGACCTTTTCATATACACCAGTGCCTTTTCTTATTTGTCTGGGGAACAAACTGCTGTTAGACCAAATTAACTCACACGGTGTGACATACTTCACCCAGCCTTTGCCACAAAAGCTGCCACAACAAAAGTTGCTGTGCCCTACTTAGCGAGTCAGCACAGAAACAAGCAGCATAATGGCATATTATGGGAACATTAAACTGTTGACCACATAGACCATTTTAGAAAAGTCTAGAGGCTATGTGGCTGCCAAAATGATTGCCACTATGTTGTCACAATGTGCTAGGGCAAGACAATCAATACAGCTTTGTAAATTTTAGATGAAGAACTGCACCGTGCATCCTGAGTTTTGCAGAAGACTCAGATCCTAACACTTCTCCTGCAAGATATGAGTTTAAGAAATCGTATGTATCAAAAAATACATCATTTGTCTTACCCATCCTTTACTTCCCCAGTCATTAAAACAATCAATTCCCGTGTCAATCCAAAAGCGAGCTGTTTTACATGAGAACTTCTTCTGTTCCTCTCCTGAGCTGTCACGTTTCTCTGTTGTATGCCTTTCATTTTTTCTAACCTGGTTAAGCAGTAAGCAAGCAAGCAAAATTACTAGATTTGCTAGGGCTTGTTTGTTTACTTTTTTGCAGTCACTCGGTGTATGAGGAACCAAAGAATGAATGCAGACAAGAGCAACAAAATGAAGGTGGAAAAATAGAAAATGTTGCTTTGCTCTTTCATTTACTGAACTTTCTTAGGCAGTCACACTCTTGGTAACTGAACACCACCATGTTGATAGAAGTGTGAAAAGCAACAAGAGCATCTTCTGCTTCTAACTTCAGCTCAGATCCCCTTACCCATGCCCTGCACTCCCACTGCTGCTGCCATGGGCTACTTACACATCCACTTTTCCACCAGAGGCTTTCACCCTTTCTTAACTGCTCAGTAAGGAACAGAGCTTTAGCTTCAAATCTGCAAGTCCCTCCTCAAGACTCATTTCTGTAACTATTATGGACTCTGCAGGTGTGACAGCATCTAGCACAGCTGAGGAAAGTCTTGATCACAGATGCCAACACCATCACAACAGCAAACTTAAGGCAACTATGAACTAAGAACTGCAACCCAGGAAGCACATACAGCTAAGATAAATCTGTAATTTACCTCAGATTTGTTCTCCAGTACTTACAAAAAAGACAAGAGAGTTACAGATAAATAGCAAATGCAGAACTCTCAGCCATCACATTTCAAAGGGAGCCTGAGCACCACAAGTTCCCAACAGGCTGCAGAGCAAGGAGCATTTCACGTTACTAGGACCATGGATTCGCTAACATCTTTAAGGAAGTCATGCAGATCCCAGCTGTACATGCTTCTGGGTGGTAGCAAGCTCATATAAACCCGCACCTCTGTGAGTTGAGTTTCTGCTCTCTCCCTGCTTTTAAAAAGCAGGGAGAGATTTTGGTGTTTAAAGGGATTCAAGGAAGTAAAACTGTGTTCCCCTGTTTCCACATTTTTTAGTCTGAAAATTCTAAACATTTGCTAAACTTTCAGAAATCCTTCCTCAGGACAGGAATGGAGGATGTGAAGGAATAAAATATGTAAGAACAGACAGTTTTTCTTCTCAAACATCCTGACACCAGACCCTGAAACCCCAAGGGGCTAGACCTACTCTCAAGTTTGCTCATGTGAACACTACTCAGTTCAGCACAAGATACTATAGTAAAGTGATCCTAAGGCACAAGGCTGTGGAGCAGAAAAGCCTTATGAAGAAGGGAAAACCTAGGATGCAAATTTTGTTTTGTGGGGTTTTTTTCAGAATGTCTTCTTGCATCCATCTTCCTGATATGTAATTTTAAGTGATAGAATTAATACACGCTCCATTCCATCTCTACGGATAAAAGCCAAACATTATTTAACCTATATTTTTAGTACAATGTAATGAGCACACAGTTCTTTAATATCTTCCTTATAAATAACCACAAAAGCATTAATTTTTCAGATTTTCATCACAAATATTATTGTGCCACTTCAGTCCACTCATCTTCCCTGGACATAAATAATTTGATCTAACAGGGAGAAGAATCTGAACATAAACCAGAGTTCATGAACTCAGGGGAAATCACTAAGGAAACCAAATATATGGTCACTGTATATAAATAGTTCTTTGATACATGATACATGCTGTAGAATGAAATAAATACATCAGCTGGTTTGTTAACACATTGCACAAGTAATAGAATGTATTGCACAGGTAAATAGAATGTATGTTTGAAAAATGAATCCTGAGGACAAAATATGATTTGCCACATTAAGATATTCTTACACATCTTGACCTATAGTGATCTGTCAAAGTGGTCCATAAATCGTCATTTCTTGATCATGATACTATGGCTAGACCTTCCATTTTACTGTTACCAGCGGCTGAGATTGGGGTCAGCTCCAGAGCAGAAAGCTCTCACTGAAAACAGTTCCCAGCTGAACTGGGCATTGCACAGAGACAGTGAGAGGCTTTCATGATCAAAACCAACACCCTGAGCTGCCCTTTGAAGAGGCAGCAGATCACATAGGGTGTGATATATGAAGAGTGGATGCTGACTGTGCCAAAGAACGTAATTTCCGGGCAGGCCCATCCATTGAAGTGACAGTGGCCAACACGCTGCTTCCACAGGAATATCACAGAGCTAACATGGAGCAGGATGACTAATGCCCCTACCCCGGGGACCACACAGTTCCCTGGCAGCAACATACTGCTCCCACAGCCCCATGCTGCTCTTCTTTGGTCTCTCTTTTCAGTAGGAAAGGAGAGAAGTGACGCCACTTTTGCTCCAGGGGCAAATCACAGGTGCTCTCTCTAGTGAGGGAGCAGGAAGGGGGTAAACGTTCTTGTCCCCCATGCAGTTCCCAGAGCAGAGTCTGGTAGCAGCACTGATTTGGGACCACAGCTTGGATATGCACTGTGCTCTCATCACCATGGGCTACCCCAAACTCTCTGGGAAGTCCTGGAAGAAGGGGTTCACTATGTTGCTGGGAATTCATGCAGGTATGTGAAAATTCAGCTTTATCATAACAAAACCAACCAACCAACCAAAAAATTTTAACTTGGTATCTTTTATGCTGTACAGTTTCAATATCAGAAAGCAAAACTGTAGAATTCAATTTTCAAATGCTTTAACATAGTGTGACGTGGGGAGCCCAGCTCAGGATTTTGAACATTTGGGTGTGCACATGGTAGACAACAGGGCAGTGGCTTGGAGTTTGCCGCAGGGAAATTTGTGCCGATATTACTGAAACAGAAAATTCATTTGTA
>JAVJGJ010000057.1:89910067-89927766 GCA_035590215.1 Microhierax caerulescens
TGCATAACAATTACAGAAAGGGATTTTGTTTGCTTGTGCCAGATGTAGAATGCAATGCAACACTCCTACTCACACCATTGCGTTCATGTCTACTGCAGAGGATAAAGGCTTTTTGAAAAGAAACACCAAATTCAGCTAGAAGAAAATACTGTCTTCATATCTCAATTAAACCATCTGCATTGTGCAGTTAAGGTTACAGTAATCTGATTATTTTTTTCCTGTTAAATTTCAAATGAGAAAATGTATATTCTTTTTTTAGGCTGCTCTTCACGCCTTTAGGGTTTTTTTTACTATGAAAATAGATTTTTGTTTCTTGAGCTCCTTCACAAATGCAAGCATGCAGAGTTGAAGATTGATTTTGATCAGAATGCACTCACTAGTAGACCCTGGTCTTGCAAAGAGATCACTACAAAAGCATCCTTGTGCTTGGGGCAAAACCAGGAACCTCATTCAGAGGGAGATTAGCTAAACCTTCTGCTCCTTTGTTTTAGAGAACTAGCTCTTTTAGGAGGAGGAAACAAAAGTGAGTAAGTGCATTTCCAGGACACTAACTTCCTTGCAATTTTGTAATGAAAAAGGCAGTGCACCTATTTTGTGAGATTATCCTTGGTCTGTAGAAATGAGATGTTTTCTAGGCAAAAATCTTCACCCCACAAAAGGCGTACTTGATTGACAGATTTTGTGGTAAGAAGACGACCCTTCCAGTTCTTATGCTGGAGCTGTGAAGCCCAGAAATTCACACAAACCAAACGGCTACGGGCAAGACAGGCAAGGAAACCTAATCACTTCCTTATACAGAACTTGTTCTGACAACAAAAAGCTAAAAGGAAATGAAAAGGAAACAAAGGAGAAGTCCATCCTGTGGGATGGGGAATGCCCTTCCCTCCACTCAGCTCCCAGGGAGATAAGGATGCTCAGCAGCTCTTACATTTCTTGATTTTTGCTACAATTCATGCATGGAACATTTGAAAAAATAATTCGACTTTTGCATGCTAGTGGTATCAGCCCAGGACCTTTATGAGAATGAGATTCACTTTGAAAAAACAATCATAAAACACCCACTGTTCAACAGTCCTCATACACAGTGGGGTAGACTGAGAAGAGCATGTCAGCTTTAATTTCAAATATGTCTGATTTTTTTTTCCCATATCACATTTTCCTGGCTATCTGTATAGGATTCTTTTCATTTTTCTTCTGCTAGTGCCCTGATTTTTAATTTCTTTAATTCTCATTAGGGTACATGAGAGTTCATATAGTCACATCATAATGTCAAGCATTTGCAAATAAATAAGTATTTATGGACTTCAAAATATTAAATTATGCAAATGTAGTTCAATAAATTGTGAAAAGATATATTATTCTCCACACTGCATTGTGTGCATCTTCTTTTAAAAAAATCCTTTCAACTGATATTATGAGCTTGATAGAGCATAACACTTCACTGGAACCATCAGAGTTTAATTACGTGGCACCTTATGTATTCCAAGTATTTCTAAAATGGGTAGAATTTGCAATGGAAATGAATATCGAAATAGCTATGTGACCTATGCAATAGCCAGTTTTCAGAGCTATATAGTGATCCCATCCAGAAAACATCAAAATGTACAACCACACACGCACACAAGGCACTGTTTGTGCACATTGTGCTGAAAGGGAAGGACCCAGCACATGCAGGGGCAAACGTCATCTGCCCACAATCCTCATTACTCTGAAAGGACTGGGTTGCCCACAGCCCTCATTGCACTGAGTCCCCTAAGAAGATCATTCAGTTTTTACAAGCCAAGAGTTCTAATTAGCAGGAATGGGGATTTTTTTAAATAGGGGTATTTAGAAATAAGTGTATGCTGATTTCAAAATAGCTTGGTTTTAAGGTACAGGTTCGCAAAGGTGATGCGAACTCATACCTAGATGGAATGAATTTGGGAAACAATCTGAGCAGATTATACTTTTTAAATTAGAGAAACCAAGAAAACCAGGACTACAAAAGATGGGGGGTTCTGGCTAGAAATCTATGCACACTGACCATATCCTTCGAAAGATAAACCCACCAGCATTTTTTAAACCAAGGCATGTGTGTGACTTCATCCTTAAAGCAGGTCTGTTTTCAGAAGAGATCTGGACACTCAGTTTTACCAGTTTCAGCAAAGAAGCTGAGAATAGGCACAGCAACCCATTACTCTGGAAAATGCAGGCCAATATACAGCTCTAAAAAATTAATTACATAGAAAAAGATCTTAGCTAATCGAAGTCATACAGGAAGTCTGTGCAGGGTGACTCACGCCTTCCTCTGCGTTCTGCTGGCAGAAAATGGAGCTGGTGGAAGCAATGCCTTCCCTGTCTCAGTGCAATGCACTCAGCTGGCAGCTGCGGTAAACTCCGGCCACTCAGAATTCTGGCAGGGGAACAGGCAGGGCATGCCAGGACCTCACTTTGTACAAGCCAGAAAGTGACAGTGGAAGTACTGCAGCGAGAAGCCGTTATGATTTTCTACAGGGCACAGATCCTATTATCCACCTCGTTTCTCTTGGTACCCACTAGGCATTTTTCCTGGCAGCAGTTGAATACCTCATATAGCCATATCCATTTTGATGCAACTCCTAAAAGTATACATTAGAATTGTATCTATAATATATTAAAAAAATACCTTCATAATCAGATTATGGATGCTGTGATAATCACAGTCCTCAATTATACAACTGTATATAAAATACTTAATGCTGCAAGAAGTAACATCTTTCAACATTAAATTAAGGTTGCTAAAAACAAAGTATACTTGCTGAAACTTTTCATGTCAGAAGAATAATGCGGTATTTATAGCAAAGGCGATACTTGTATTAAATCTTTCAATCAACTAGGGACTGAGAGAATTGGCAAAATTCTATTCACTGTTATTTAGTTGGCTGGCTTTTAACTACAGTTAAATTTTACAGCAGTGTTTCTCCCCACTTCTCCTTTATTTGATGTTATTTTACCTGTCAATCTTGAACAGGAAGATGAACAGAGGATTAAAAAAGTTGGGTCTGACCATTCTGAGCCTTGATGTGGTGACAAATATGAGGAGCTGGGGAAGTCATCTAAGAAAGAAAAGGTTACAGCTATGACTGATGGCAGTTGATTTATCTGTTAAATCTCACCATGGTAGGTTACTGATCTTCAGTGGTTTGTCACATTCACTGCACCAAACACTCCTCCATCTACCAGTCCGCAGAAGAAAATACAACCCCATGGCACAGGCACTCAGTGTCAGGTCAGCTTCTATGGAGAAGAGCTTACACAGACTATGCACAGACATTACCTGGAGAAAAAGCACATTTTGTCCCTGCCCACTGTGGTCAAGAGCAATGTCTGACACAGGGGTAAAGCGGAAAGTTTAAGCTTGTGGCATGAGGTTTACTGGGATTCTTTGGCTCTCATGTGCCATGTTTGCAGTGAAATCCATAGCAGTGTCAAGGCCTGTTTATTGGGAAAAACCTTGCAGGATAAAGGGTTTGGATAGGCTTTTAGAACTGTAAATCATAAAAGGTACAAAAATGGGTGCATGATTTTTCACTGATTCTTTTTCTGGACTATTGAACCTTCTGAAATGCAGCTGTTTGATCAGCTGGTTTAATCTGTGCATTTCTGGAAATAACATGGGAAAGCATTTTACATTATCACATAGCAGTGATTGTAGCAGAAAATGTTGACCTTTTTCCCCCAAAATTATATGCAGGATGGGATTCATTTTACCGGGGATTAGCCATCTCAGATTTAGGCATTTACCCTGTAACCACCAGAAAGACCAAGAACCTCCAGACAGAGATTCACCCAACCTAAAATAATTTGCAAAGAAGACTAGTGCAGGGTGAGATGATTTTCCCTATTAGGAGCACAAGTGGGAGGTGGGAGGATTTATATTCTATTTTAATGTTTTCATAAGGTAAAAATCTTCACCATAAAAACTATTAAGAGAGGCCAGCTGGAAACAGTCCCACTTAATATTTTAATATGGATTTCCCCAAGAGGAAAGGTTTCATTGTTGCTTAAGAAATTTGAAAAATGCTTGTTTGAAAAGAAACATTAGGAGGAAAAAAGTGATTTTCAATACATTCCAACAATACAGTTCTCAAGTAATAAGACAAAAATCTTGACTGCACACATACAGAGGAGCACAGAGGCAACAATTAGGAGGGTGACCTCAAACTACAACTTGTCCCACCTCATCACAGGTCCATCCCAGCTGTTTGCCCATCTCCACACCCATGAAGGAGTACAGGGGCTCAAGGCAGGTAGAAGAACTCCAATAACCCACTTAGAGAAACAGCCCCTGCTCGGTTCCTTCAGGACTGCCCCAGGAGAGCCTCAGCACCAGGGGCAGGGGGCACCCATCACCATGAAGCAGTGGGAGCTGCTCTCCAGGTCACCTTTCACACTGAGGGGCCACTGCCTAGGGCCATGGGAGATGCTGTGACATGCAGAGGAAGAGCACTTCAGGATTGCACAGGACTGATGATGGGATGTTTAGGATGGGAATCACAGGTGGGGAAATGGAAGGATCACAGTGATATGGGGAGGAACACGTGTAGGAAGATAGAGGAGTAAGGGAATTAAAGGGATCAGTCATTATGAACAGGTGCTGGTCCGTACACTTGTCTGGCTGTGCCTTGCACCTGATTAGCACCCTGTCCTGTCTTCTTGCTAAATGCCTTTCTAACTCTTTTCTTGGGTGAGGGACTCTCTGCGGTGGATGGGTGGGTGTGCATATGTGTGTGTGTGTCTCTGGGAGTGAAGTGGGAGGGAGGAGAGTAATGACCCAGACCAGATCCTCCATGGGTTGTGTGACTAAGCTGAATTACAGGAGGGATGCACGATGCAAGTGTGTCAGTGTGTCACTGCATGTGTGTGTAAGAGGGTCTGTACCAGCAGCCAGAGTGAGGCTGCAGCCTTGGGGGCTCATATGTACAAGTGCCAGAAACTGGAAACACTGGGACCCAGGGGCAGCTACTGTGGGTCAGAGCCCAGACCCTGGAGAGGTCCCCATGGTACCTATGTATATGTTTTCACCAGCAGACCTCCACCCTGCTCAGCAGAGAGGGGAGCAAGATGAGGAAATAGAATTACATTTTCAATTTTATTCAAGCAGGATATTTCAACTGAGTCAAACAAACTGTGGAATTTTGCTTATAAGAATATCTTCACACTGTTTTAAATGTTTTTTTCCTCCTGTTTTGAAGCACTGTATTCCCTATGATACCAAAGATATGCTTCTATTTATTGCCTTTAGAAAAACTTGCTGGTATAGATTCTAAAAGTATTCGTATCAAGAGTAGAAAATGTCTGAATGCCTTTCTGAAACTACAAGTTTGGGGAATAATTCAGAAATCACATAGGGGAAATTTTATGGCCTCAGTAATGCAGTAGGACAGGTTAAATGATCATGATGTTCCCTTCTGGCCTTAAAATTTATTAACTTTCTCCCATTTTTCCTATTGATAGGTTCAGTGATACTTTCCAGCTACACAGCTCTCTGTGGATATTATATGGTAGCTGCATATAATTACTTCTATCTCAGAGCACAAAAAACTGAGATTCAGAGGAGTTAAGTGACACAATCATCATGCAAGAGTGCACTAGAACCCACATTAGACCTTAGATTTATTGAGTGCCCACCCTATGTGTAGTCCATCAGACTCCCACTTTCTGACAAGTTAGTTAAGTCCAGTGTTCCTTTTTCTCCCTTTCAATAAAATAAGGGCAGTAACACCTTCTTACTTCTATTTACCTGTAAACCGCTGTCAAAGGTGATTTCAGCTCATGTGGAATTTCTTCAGCTATTTCTAGGCAAGATGGCTTGGGCAACATTAGCTGTGCAGCTGCAGTAACATGGAGCTCATTGCAAAATAATCACCTTAGCATTTTAAAAAAGTATATTGCATCCTCTGCTGCCATACCTGGTACAATGGCATGAAACCTGTACCAAGTGCCTGTACCAGGGTGGCTAGTTTAAAGCTAGTAGAGGCATTCAGGTTGGCTTTGAGGTATGACTACACGCCATTACAGTGTGCAGGTACCCCAAGTGCAGCTGTGAAGATCCACTGCAGTTTTTTTATTATTTCATGCACCCCTGACATCTGTACTTGGAAGACCATGGCTTCTTCAGGATGTGTGATCATAGCTTGAATATGCACCAATCTTATCTTTGATTGTCATTCTGCATAAAAGTATTTACAATTTAAATGATGCATACTCATACATTTAATACACATAACAAATAATTATGACAAACACCCTTCCTAATAGGAGAGAGCAAAAACTCCTTAGAATTTGCAGTTTGAAATATAAAGCAAATTGGATTTTAATACTTAATTAAGTTGTTAAAAATTGAAGAACAATTTTTACAGCACATTTTAAAAATATATTTTGTGTGCAAACTCTCAGAAGCAACTTAAAAAAACATGGAATGGAAACACCCTTCAGTGGCTCAGGTTTCTCCACTCCAGCTGAATTCAAGGGCTGATTACAATGAGCTGTTTTCCACATCAGCTCTACCCCATTCTGCATTTTACTCAGTACCTACAGAAGTTTTAGGAAAAGATGATAAGATAATGTACACAGAATTGATAGCACTATGCAGGTGATAATGTGTACCAAAAACAGTTCATTCAATCAGATCTTCCAGCATCAGCCTTTAAGTGATGCCTGAGCAAAGATGCAGAAAGCAAAAGAATGAGAAAATACAGTGAAGAAGTTGCCTCTGTCATAGAAATACCAAACACAAAGGGCATCCGCCCCCAGAAGATGTATTCACCACACACACAGCCCTGAACTGTGTGACAAGTAACAGAGCTGTGAAAATGCCTTTCCATCCTCCAGACAGGAGATTGTCCATCACCACTTTGTACATAAACCCAGGGAGCTCTGCAGTCTGCCTTAGTCCTACCAGGCATCTTAAATCTTGTTAAGACCCAGACAGCAAACCTACCTACCAACCCTCCTAACCACACCTAGTCCTTCACACTAATTTAGTCCATCTGCACTTCAAATTAGCTATGCATGCTCTGAAGTACCTTCTGGGGGGGAAAGAGTGTCGGTAACCTAACTGGGAACTTGTATGTGGATGAACAGGCACTTGGCTTCTGTCTAAATGCCCCAGAAAACCCAGACGGTTAGAGGTGGTCAGAGATGTAACTTTACATCACATCCTGATGACCGCTTCCTGCCTAATAATCCATACATAATGCCATCTACCATATCCTTTCTCAGGTGTCTCTTTTCCAAGGTCAAAAATGCTAGGTTACTTACCTCTTTTTATATAGAAATCATTCTCTACCTCTCATCTTTTCTGAGGGGTTTGGGGATTTTTTTTTTTTTACGTGTTTCAGATTATATGCCTTGCTAATGTTATTCTGAGATTTTTTTTAGTATATACTTGTACATGCTACAGAAAGAAAAAGGAACATAAAATTACTTCAACAATCACAGCAAATACAAAAATAAGTAACTCATCCCTTGCTTTTAGTTTTGTTGTCTTACTTTGATTTTTTTTTTAATTATTATTTGTGTTCTTGTTTTTCTTTTTAGACCACGGTCATTAGCTTCTGCTGGAGTGTACTGATCTTTAAAGGGGGTATGTTTGCAGTTCTCAGATACAAAACTTACACCAGAAGAATCAAGGAACTGTCTTCTTTCATCCAGAAGAGACAAACTACAGAATATATCTGTAATATATATCTTAAGTTTCTCAGGGAAAAATACTTTCACAGAGAACCTACCACATTAATTTAGTTACTGGTCTTACAAAACACGGAAAGAAAAATAATGAGGTTTCCTTTATTTCCATTTTAAGTATATGATGTGATTAATTTATGGATATGTGGCATTCAGCTATATGAGAGAAGGAGGAGAAAAATCCAGGCTGGAGGAGGAGGAAAGAGGATTCTGGGTTGTTAAAATAATATTTAAAGCTTTTATATATATCACAGGTTTTTTTCCTTTCAATGAAGCAAGCTTGGGCTTTGCAAATTAATGATACTGTGAAGGATTTTACAAGAAGGGGGATAATTAATGTAGAAGAATTTTGCATTTAAACGAGGGTTTTGTTACCTGTAACAAGATATGAGCTGATGGCAAATTAGGCCAAAGATCTGCATAGAAGTTATTCTGGGGAAGCAGGGCGAGGAATGGCACAAAGGATTTTGGCAAGTCCTAGATGCTTGGGAAGACAGATAGCACACTCAACTGACAGAATCAGCAACTGTATCTTAGTATAGAAACTTCAGTTGCCTTTTGTGGCCAGGATTTTTGATAGTTGTCTCCTCCTTTACCCACGGCAGGGTGGGGGGAGGAATCTTCAGTATTAACATATTTGTTGAATGAGGCACATAATTCTGTCTTTCACTCTACTCCATTTCTCATAAGGCGCATAAGCTGTTCTCAGAGTCCCCAGCTGAATGCAGCTCTGAGCTCGTGGAAAGGATTACAGAATTTTATTTGAATAAAAGCTAGTAGTTGCATTTTGTGCCTGGCATGATTACTGAAACCACAATGTTTCCTTTTTATGTATGGAGTAGATTTATACCAGCGTATACAGTAAAGTCTTTCCCTGCTGTTGGCAGAGAAGACTATCAGCTGGAGCATCTCCTAAGGCCACACAGTTGAAGTACACCTGTTATTACATGTTGTAGTCCTCCTCCACTGCCATAAACCACAACGTCTACATTTTTGCATGTGCATAAACTAATGATAGATGACTCATATTCCAAATTACTGTTGTGGAAGCCAAGCCCCAGGCACCAACTCATTTTCATGTAAGCATGCCAAAATGAGATTATATCCTTGAGCCAAAATGGGATAAAAAGACCCTTAAAAATGCTAATAATTCTGACTTAATGATTATTGCTCTTTTTAAATGGAGTTTAAAATTTGTGCAGTGGCTCTGATTTTCACTTTTTGTTAAATCAAGCTCTGCTTTTGCCAGTATGGAAAAACTGCCACATTGCACTAACACTTTGGGTACATAAGTACCATTTAAGAATTGGGCAAGTGTAGCTTTAACATGGGAACTAATTGTTCTTTTACTGTAATATCTGGGGAAGCTGAAGGCAATTCACATTTTTATGTGTCACCATAACAGTTTCAACCTAACTAATCATCCTTCTCCTAGCCTTTTTTCCAAGGCTATATAAAACCCCTGAGTGTGACAGCAGCCCAGCATAATTCAGGTGAAGATGGTACTGAGATGAGATTCATGGAAGAATCATTTATTTCAGAAATTATAGTTTGGTAGTTGGATTTAACTCAACAGGACCTGCCACAAGAAGATATTTCTCTAGAAACCCCTCTCTTTCTCTTGCACTGCCTTTTAATTAAGTCTGAAGCCTTGCATGGCTGTAATCAATGTACACAAAATAAGTAAGCAGGCAGCTGCAAATACAGCTGAGGGAAAGAAAGGATGTCATGGGTTTCCAAACAAAGATGTGATAGATTTAGTGGAGGGAGAAGAAAATAGAAAAAGCAGAAAGAAAGATTACAACCCAACAGGATTCTCTGATTTTACATTCTTCTTCTCTTCTACTTTCATTCTGCTAGAACATGGGATGGATGCCAGAGATGCATCAAACTGTCCAAGTATAATTTAAGTAGTCAGGGAACAGATGTTCACAACAGTTTCTGGTCAGTGCAGGGATTTTATTACCTGCCCACAAGCTTCTACCCACTGTGCAAACTGCATTTCTTGAAGATGCACTACATCAGATTATATCAAATTACATGTATTTTGTAGGGTTGTATGACCCTAATGAACTAGCGATGTAACACAGTATCTCCTCCCTTCTTCTTACCCTTCCTTTCTCCAAGCCTGGATAGAAGTTACTTACGCTGGCCAATATTATAACGCAGGCTTCAAATGCTCAAATACTTTAGCATTTTGACTTTGAATGTAAGTGACTTCCTACAGCGTGAACAGGTGGGAGAATGCTAGAAACTGAAGGTGAGCAACAGTTCTCCTTCCCTTCTCCCTTGCACACACAGCAAAGGTCACTAATTCACCTCTTATGCTTTCAAAGGAAGCAGACAGTGTGCCAGCTCCAGAAATCTACCAAAACTCTTTTCCTTTTTATTTTTTCCACAAAAGGTAAGAGAATGGTAATTTCTCTAAGTTGATCATCAAGGTACATTGATTCTTTTCATTTAAGAAGAAAACTAAAACTAAACACTTTGATAGGATTTGAACATATCAGCATTTACATACAGAACCCAATATATTGACATGAGTGGAACTGGAAATAGTAAAGGGAGACTGGAAAAATGCCAGTCAATGAATCAAATATATAACTTCAGCAGCATAAAACATTTACTGTGCATTAGGGATAAGCTTACACAGCAACAACTATAGCCCACATACACACATTTTTGCTAGCTTTACATAGGTCAGCACCAGTGGAATAGGTAAATCCTAGTGGACCTTTCTGTGTGAAGTATTTTCCAGTCTCCATGGAGCCCACAGCAAGAATGTGCTATTATGGCAGCACTGCCAGCAGAATCCAAGAAAGGCAATTTTAAGCTAGCTGAGGTTTCTCTAAACGTGCCACGGTTTAGTTACAGCCTCAGCCTTTATTGCAGATGGGACAATTTAAGTCTCCATCATCATAATATACTTGGCCTGTTTGGGAGCATATTTGACTTCTTTGTTTTCATCGGTTTAAGAAGGAAAGTGTTTCTGGACTAGCTCAGGAAGAATTTCTGAAAGAAGACAAAAGATTGCACACTTCCTTGGAGAGCTTTTGTGCATATTTGGGAAGCGAAAGCTCAAGGCAC
Source organism: Microhierax caerulescens (assembly GCA_035590215.1). Taxonomy (NCBI): domain Eukaryota; kingdom Metazoa; phylum Chordata; class Aves; order Falconiformes; family Falconidae; genus Microhierax; species Microhierax caerulescens. The sequence continues at coordinate 89,920,862 of JAVJGJ010000057.1, forward strand.
TGTATGCTATCACGCATGAAAGAATCACAGCACAGAAGCAAAGCACAAAAAATGAACCTCAAAAGCAATGCAAAGGAATTTCCTAAGACCAAAGAGGACTCAGAAGGTTTTTCTAAGTTAGCATTACAGTGTTAACTGCAGTGAAGCTTAGAAGCAGGAACTCGTTGGCTTGGACATGGTGGGGGCAGTGTAAGAGCTGTACGTAAAACTATGATTTTTCCTGTTTATAACTTCCAGTTATATATAACTAAAACAAAACTACAGATTTTGAAAACCTTCTGGTCCCTTTGGATAGCTGACTTGGAGCCAATCTACGAATACTGACCATAGACCATGTGCCCTGCCTGTAGCACCATCTTAGCTATCCAAGAAAAAACAAACCAATTAAGACTAATGGCTTACCTAGGCAAACAACACTTCTCCATAGAGTGGCCAGGAATAGTTGTTAGAGTAGAGGTGAAAATATTTATTTATTTCCCTTCTTTTTAGTATTCCACAGTATTTTTAAGCTATGGGAAAAAAAAAAAAAAAAAGCTTATTAGAAAACTAAGAAAACTACATCCTTCATCCTTCATCCTATATATCCTTCACTGTAGTAGAGAAAAAGGTTGTACACTTGCTCCTTAAATGCTTATCAAGTTGTATATGAGTGGAAGATCTCTTTTGCAAGTCCACTATTTTGAACAGATGGACAAAATAATTTTGCCTTATGCCATGAGGGTCCATGTGGTACCTATGTTCATTCATGTCTAGGAAATCTCTTTAGTCCTGAAACAAGTTTTTAGTTGGCTTTCCAAGCACTGTCATATCACACTAGACCTCCATGAAGAAACAAAACAAGCATGATAAATGAGGCTTGCTCTACTTTTCCAGCTTTTTCTATTATTATTTTATTCTGACTCCACAAAAAAATCCTGAAATACGCTGGCTAGGTAGCTAAGAATAAAAAAAAATCAGAAGGAAAAAAAAAGAGAGAAACACAACACTAGGTAGGATCGTTCTTTCCCTGCTTAAAATGCACTAACACTAAGATGTTGTGTAAATGGTTCCACACCATCTGGCAGCTATGAGGAGAAAACCAAAACATCATTTGCAGGTACTGTACTTCTCACATTTTGAATGATGTACCACAGTGTACTAATTGTCATAACATGCAGCACAATATACAAAGAATTTGAAGCGCAGTATGTTCCCTCTCATTCATATTTATTTATGCTACACAGTTCAGGAATGAACTTACATTGTGTGCGATTACTATTCCGCGTATTGCCTGGCTGTGTAGATTACGTGTGATATACAGGAGAGAGCAGATCACACAGAAATTACATACTTTCCACAAGACAGCCTTGCACGGCTGGAAGCGTACCATGGATGCTAATCACAGCAACTCTTTCTTTCACCATGCTGATACAGGGAGCGTGTCACTGCCTCCTAGCATGTTCCAGCGCTCTCACAGACTGCAGCCTATCCTGCAACTGTGTGCACTGAACCCCTTCAGATCTGCGCAGACATCAGCAAAAGCCAGCTACTTCAGCACTTGGCCAAAACCCAGGTCTAATAAGAATCAGCAGGTCAGTTCAGGATGTGTCGTTCTCTCTCTGAGACAATCTTGCATCCATTCACCTGCTATAGTGATGAAAATAGCCCCGGTACACCTGCACCTATATTATACTCCATTCAGACACGGGTAGGTGTGTTTGTCTAATTGCCTTCCATGATTATGGTGCTCACTGGAAGCATCTGTGTCTGTGGAAATGAGCCAGGAAGGAAGCAACCAGTCTTCAGAGTAGCTTATGCAGGGTCTCATGTGTACAGCTCCCTGGGTTGCTGTTCTCAAAGCCAGCCAGAATGGTAGCACAGCCCTCCATTTCTTTTAAATACATGCCTATTCTTGAACAGTTCCTCTGACAGGAATTCAAACATGGCAAATAAAGGGCACTGCTCATGATCTAGAAATGGTGACAAGCAGAACCTTTCCAGGACTTAGTCCTGTCATAGTCTTAGAAACTAGATGGTAACAAATTATTCCTCAAAATCTCTTTAAGCAGGTCTCACATTTTTCTGTAAATCATAGTCTCTATCAGATGTAATTAATTTAAGGAGAAATGCCTGAAGATTTCTGTCTTCCTAGCTGACTTCCCAGTAGACCTTTTTTTCCCTAAAGAAGGCATCATTAAAACTTACACAGCCAGACAAGTTAGCATGTGTCAGCCAGTGTGCGATAGCTTTCCATACGTATCTCCTCAACCCACACCAAGGCAATTAGTTATTTTAACCTTCTTTCTCTGGAAGTTTACATTATGGAAATGTCTTGCTCTATCAGTTGGAGAAATGCATACGGCAGCGTCTTCCCCAGCAGACTCTTATGCCTTCTGTCATCACAGTTTTTCTCTCATCTCTCTCTCCTCCACCACATCCAAACTTCATGCCTACTTCCGCTCTTTTCTCATCCGCTACCCATCCTACGCAGCTATGCCCCCTTCTTCAGTTCAGTAGGGTTTTTCCTTCATTAAGTGTGCATGCTACCAGGCAGACTCAGCCACAGAGCGAAGCTGGCATCTTACGAGGTCCTGCCTTTGCCTTCTGTACGTCTTCATTATATTGAGAAATAAATTATCCTGTTAGTTACATTATTACATTTTAAGTTGACAAGTAAATCTTATTATAAAAGTGTAATGATACAATAAGATATTTTATTCATGCATTTAGCCCTCTTTCTCTGACACTTAATTATATCTACTGCTGCATGGTGATTTGAAACATTAATTTGGCAAATCAACTAAAAACCTCCAAAACAGACTGATTTCCTGCCCTACTCTTAAGGTTCTAGTTTACTATATACTGAAATTACTTTAAACATGTGTCCAGTGAACCTTCGAAGAGCCTGATGGGAATGAAAAAAAAAAAAAAAAGAAAGACCATAAAGGGAGTATTTCATTAAGAACTGCAGAGAGAATCAAATCTGAACTTATGTATAGGATGAGAAATTTTTTTTTTTGCAAAGACAGAAATGGGATCTTCCCTACCACGAGCAAGATCATACCCATGTATCTGCTCCACCACAGTACAGTGACCACATAAGAAAAGAGTGTTATGCTATGGTTTAGGGCAGCTGAAACTGCTTCTCAGATTTTTATGGAGCTTTGGCCCAGGGGGCCTTCCTTCACATGCAGATGTGCACACAACCATGCACATGCATGTGCACGCTGGCCAGGGAAGTTGTGCTGTGAGATAGACACTCCACTCCATGGAGCCCTGAGCATCCTCAGGATTCAGTATCATCCAGATTTTTCCTTTCAGGTAAATAGCATTCAGCCTGTGCTCAGGCTCCCTACAGCTCCCCATCGCCTTAGTGTGGATGGCATCAGAGCTGTCTTGGGTCTTGAAAGGAAAAGCCATAGGTTATTTTCCCTGTTATCTAACTGTTCACTCCTTATCTCATTGTAGGAGCTGATGGGGTAGCCAGTGACTGCACAGGGAGCCAGGGCCAGGCATCCTGCAGGTAAATCACACCTGGGATCCATGTGGGCAGTAGAAAACCCCTACGCTGCTCCCCAAGAACGCTAGAAGGTTGACTCCACCACAGCTCTGAAGGTATTCCAGCATATGCAGCTTGATATCTGCATTGGAGCACTGCCTTAGGGGCATTCATCAGACAGCAATGCCAAGGCCCTACATCTTCCAGTAGCAGCATGTAGAACATGCAAAGCCCTAACGCACAGCTCTCCTTGCACCTGCCCCCTTGCACAGCTGAATCATCCCCCTCTGCATCCTGAAAGAGCCCAGAAGTGCTTGCAGGTATAGAAGGGCTGCAGAGACAAACCTGTATGGAGTTAGAGCTTGAAAGGGGAGAGAAGTCAATCTGATCTGCAAATCTTAATTTGGAAAACACTCTGAAAGTGAGCAAAAATAATTACAGTTCCCAAACTACCTATAATTTGTGTCGATGACACTAAGATGATCTCCAAGCAAATAATCTTCTCCCACACTGAAAACAAGCCTGACCCTGCTAATGCATGCTTTCAGTAAGGAGCCCACAGACAATTTAACAGGGACATCTTCATTTCCATAACGTGAACAAAACAAAGGACACAGTTGCATCTCATAAACATGAAAGACATCCAACCTATTTAACTAATAAAGCTGACAAATTTTCCCACCTATTGTAAAGGAAAGTGGAAGAAAAAAGGGCAAGCCTTTCCCTGTGGTGATAAATAAGGCTAAGAATGTTCCAGTAGAGTTACTGCACAAAATGTATAAGAGAGCTTAAGGGACTTTGGCACCCAGCTTTCACTGAACATCCACTGGAGGTGGATGACTAACTCCCCTGCACTCCTTTGAAAATCCTTCTGAAAATTATAGTCACTGCATCACCTCAGTAAAATTTTGTCTTCTGCTTGCGTATCACATATCCCATCAAAGTTGGGACCTGCCACTTTAAACAGAAGACTTACTATCAGTAAACATGTCTTTTCTAGCCTGACTCCAGTATGACTCTATTCATCAGTAATAAACTCTAAGTATAAATCTTTTTTATTGCTGTACTTCTCTGTGTGTCAGAAATTCACATACAGATTTGGTATAAACAAGTCCAACTTCCTCTGGAAGTTTAGGAGACAAACTACAATGACAGAACATTGTAAGTTATACGTGACTATAAAAACATTCAAGTGACAAAATATACCTATTTGTTATTCAGGAAGAGTATCAAGACAGCAATTCATGCTATGCTTTTCAGAACAACTAAACCTCTATAGCTGGGGCAAAACATTAAAAAACTTCAGATCTCGCTATAACACCGAAGAAAGTGACCAGGTTTTAATAGGAAGTCAGTCCACAAGTTGTCTACTAGGAGCTCAACATTCTCTCAAAGTCCAACTCCAGTTGTGATCAACTTTACTGAAAATTTAAAAATTACATTATGGACTCTTTTGGAGGTCTATTCCTTAAGGACAGCGTGACAGGAGGACATAAAGATTTTAAATTATACCTCTATTAGCTGCACTTCACCTCTTCTGGCTTTTTTCTACTACCACTTCCATCCTTACAAATTTAAGTAATCTCCTGTCCTCTATATTCACAAGTCTGTAAGCCACCATTTCACCCCAATTTCTGGAAAAGGTGATATGGAGAGAAAAACAGTCCAAACTCATGCCTCAACCTGTATGTGCATACTGCTTAACCATAAGCTTGGGTGTAACTTTACCACATGCCACTTAGGCCACCTGCAGAAGGCATGTACATAAACTTACAATAGTTTCTTTCAGTATGTAATATTTAGGCAAAAAGCCCAAAAGTGGTGCTGCAATGCTATGGATGCTTTAAGGGTCTAGCTTAGGGGCTCTCTGAGAGTCAGCCATCTGCTGGCTGGGAATAGGTGTAAATTAGTCATCATATAGGAATAAATAATTGCTTCTTAATACACTCTTCATTCTCTGATTGTCCAGTAGACAGTGATTCTTTCTTCTTTAATGCTGCTTTAAGAATTATCTTCAATTAAGGAGTAAAGGACCACTTCTGAACTTGGTATTTCAACTTGAGAAAAATCCACCTCACTGTCCACTCATTTAACCCACACTTCCTGAGCTTACCTGTGAGGGTGTTACGGGAGACGATGTCAAAAGCCTCGCTGAGGTCAAGATAGACAACACCCACTGCTCTCCCCTCCTCTACCCAGCCAGTCATTCCATCACAGAAGGCTATCAGGTTGGTCAGGCATGTTTTTCCCCTTAGTGAATCCATGTTGACTGCTCCTGATAACCTTCTTTTCCCCCACATGCTTTAAGATATCCTCCGGGATGAGCTGTTCTACCACCTTTCCAGGAATGGAGGGGATGCTGACCAGCTTGTAGTTTCCTGCATCCTCCTTCTGGCCCTTTTTGAAAACTACAGTGACATTGGCTTTCCTTCTGTCCTCAGGCACCTCTCCTATCCTCCACGTCCGTTCAATGATGATAGAGAGCAGCTTAGCAATAACATCTATAAATAATGTATACGAATAGAACTTAAATCACATATATGAATAGAAATTAAAGTCTACCAGTAATAAACAGAAAGATTTTTATACAGTAATCATGATTCTACTTTTAGAGAATTATATAAAACAAGCTTGTTCTTGAATCTGACAGGTTTGAACAACATGTATTAAAAAAACACATTTTGTTTAGTAACTAAGAAAAATCATTCAAGAATAATGCAACAACTCAGAAATATACACCATTATCCTCAGTAATTGGCAAAATCAATACCTTACTCCATAAGGTACAGTGTCTGTTCCTAAGGGAACAATAAATAGAATCTACTTGGGGAGAGTGGTGAATAGCACCCTAAACTTTCCTAGAACTCCATTTGTCATGTATGATTTACCAGTGTTTTTTCATTTCATGATGCAAGTGTCACTTGTTGGTCTCATCTTCCTGTAGAAAGCAAATTGTTTTAATGAAGGTCAACTCTATGAGTTGGGAAAAAAAGGCAGACTGGCAATGATATTTCAATTAAATGGAAAACCATCCTACATGAATGCCATGAACAGTATCCTTCCTGATCGCAGAGTATCCTAATGCAGTGACCCCAGAAGGGAAAAGCTCTCATCTCTGAGATTTACCTTAGTGACATTAAAAAGTAAGTCAGAGTGGAGAAGACTGAATGCAAAGCATGTTTCAGCCCTCTTTGCACAGACAAATGGACTTAAAAGAAGACAGCTTTTTATTTGTATTGCCAATTATATTATGATACCACCTAGAATTTTCCCTTCCCCTTAACCCTATCTTTGTGTTAAATACTGGAGAAACTGATAGATAGAAGCCCCCATGAATCACAGTTCAATTGAAAAAAAAACAACAAAACCAAACAACTGAAGAGAAAGGATAAAATTCGCTCACAAAAAGAGGGCAAGTAACAGATAT
>JAVJGJ010000057.1:89930365-89967134 GCA_035590215.1 Microhierax caerulescens
TCTTATCACAGAAGTGCTACCACTGGCACTGATGGGCTCGCCCTTGGCCAGTGCTCTGGCCTTGGCTGGCACAGGCTCCACCAGACATGGGAGAAGCTTCTAGCAGCTTCTCACAGAAGCTGCCCCTGTAGCGCCCTGGCTACCAAACCCTTGCCATGCACACCTCCCAGCACACACCTCCCAGACATGAAGTATTCTGCTGATCTTGGTAGAAACCAAAATACTAAATTCATTTTGAACTATTCAAAGAAACAGGAAAGCTTAAAAACACCTACACACCTCCAGGTCAGATGCTCAACCTGCGTTTGCAAAAGGGCAGAGGAGACGGTGCCATGAGAGCCAAAATGGTGCATGGAGCCGCAGCGGCCCGTTCTGACTCTCAGGAAACCACTTGGGCCCCGGGTTCCTGATGGCTGGCGGTGGGAAAGGGAGGACAGCAAGAGCACACCATAAATTGCTGAAGCCATGTGATAAGCCTGTTTGGAAACACAGTGATCAACTGGTAGAAATAGCAAGAATCAATCATGCAGTAAGTTCACTGGAGAAATAAAATGGGAGTAACAAGGAACAAGCTAAACAGCAGCTAAATAAGGTGGAGAGGCAGAGTCTCAACAGGCTGGTGAGAAGCAGTTGATGGAGGGTACTATAGCCACTGAGGCAGAATTACAGCAAGTGCTTTAAGCGTAGGGACACTATCAGAAGGTGGGTCTGAGCTGAGAAAATGCTGCTGTGAGAGTGTAGGGTTCTGGTCAGTGCTCATTCCAGCAGAGCACTGCAAATCATAGCTGTCCAGATGGAAGAAGAAACCTGGTTAACCCATGGACAGATAAACTTATATTTTTTAACTGCTGTGCCATGCATGCCACTGCCTCGCAATAGAACTTCGGTCAACAGAGCTTGCAGCCTTCAAGGGCAGAAGGACTTTCATGTCCATCTGTGGTTTGAAATGAAAACTTATTTTTACCTGCCCAATGCAACATAATTAAATGATCTTATGTTGGTATTTAAGACAGTTATTTAATCTACAGTAGTCTCACCTGGTTCAAGAGACAGTAATCACAAAACTCTTAAGAGTATATATCCAAAGGATACATTTATTAGTAAGGAACAAAAGGAGGATAACATATAACCTAATGGCAAAATACAGACTGCAACTTCTGTTTATTTGCATTAAAAATGTTTAATTGTTTTAATAACAGGCTCACTGGCAAACTTCTAATTTGGATCTATTATCTTTCTCATTAGAATTCCAGTGGCAGGGTGAGCACACAGGCTACTTATTATACAGGAATTCATTATCAAAACCTACCACAGATCGATTATCAATAAAGTGTTTTTCATTTCCTTAGAACCCTCATCACAACGCTTTTTTATTTATTATCCTTCTACTCTCTTTTCTTTATCTAATCAGCCTGTGTTGAATCAGCTGCTAAGCATTCAAGAGCAAATGGTTTCTTCAGCTTCGTAACCATTAAAAGTCCATAGGAGCTATTATTCAGACCAAATGTGTTATTGTTCCTCTAAAGATCCAGCTCTCCTTTCATTTTTAAATACCTATGCATCAAAAATGTAATGAGACCAAATGCTTTTTCAGATAGATACAGAAAACATACTTCAAGTACAGAGTTTACCCTTCTGATCTAGGAAGTCAGAGTGTATACACACACCTTGGCACCCTCCTCCTCGCTAACGCTGAAGAACAAGTATTGCCTGTGCTGAATTTCTTCTGGGAGAGAGCAGGGCCCGAGAGGCTACCCAGGCAAGCTGGAACATACTAACTAGATGGCCAAGGTTCAGCTGCATGCAGCTGGTCTCTCTGGGTGTCTCTCTGATTAACAAGGTTGTATTAGACAACAACACATGGCACCTGAAGTTCCTGCTCATTTGCAATCAGTGAAACTGAATTACTCAAACCTCCGCCGGGGCTGTGATTGGTAGGAAACAAGGGAAAAACATGGGTAATGTTTAAGCACCATCTTTTGTACATGAAAGTTGTCAAAGTTCATATAAATAAATTGTAGAAAGAGGCAGCTCTGGGCACTCTTTTCAGTGGAAAAAAAGGGAAAATAATTCTGGAGGTTTAAAGGAAGACCGCAGAGTATCTTGTGCTACTAAACAGAGCAAACACTACATGCATCACCTATTTGGGCTGAACATACCAGAGGGAGCTGAGACAACTGAAAAATTTGACTAGCTCTGACAAAGTTCATTTATATGACAAGCTAGTTACATCCTTCAAATCTTAGTAGGGGAAGATAAGATATATCTACCTCCCCCTCAACCTAAAGAAGGAAAAACCAAATCTCTGATCTATGGTTTCCATCCCAGCTGTTTTTATTTACCTAAAGTGTAATACAGCATGCAGTACGTTACTCAGAGCTTTTGTTTTTTAATCTTACAACTGATGAGAGTTCAATGACTCAATTGATTTCACTGACAATGCTTCATAAACTGCTCAAAGCACGCTATGGGAGGAGTCATAAACTGACCGCAAGCCCTGAGTCATTTTGGGAAGAAGATCTCAAGAGGCTCTGAGATGAACTCTCTGAGGTTTTCCAGCCAGCCCATGGGATGCTGTGGCGGCTGGTTTTCTGGGACTCTGCGCTGTCAAGTGGGCCAACCTTGGGTGGTGGAAGCTGATGGCTCTGCTGGCTGGAGACTATGGCACAGGGGAACCTCCTCTCTGCAGCTGATGAAGATGTTGCACAGTTTTAACTTGTGAGTAAAGTTTCAAAGTGGATGGGATGGTGGTACCAGAGCACTGGCTTCATACAGGACAGACATCTCATAACTGGAACAGCATGGCCATATGTCTGATGCCCTGCTGGAGACTCAAACTCAGATGTTTGAAAACCATATTTCATGTGGTTTACCCCCCAAAAAAGGCACCTACATATCCCATTCTCAAGCATACTTTTATGACGGAGAAAGAAAAAGCTGTATGGACTACCTAGAAAATGTGACAGAAACATGTTTGGAAGTGGTACTGTATTCATGATATTTATTTAAGAAAGTTCCTTGGCAACTGGCATCTTGGTGATTCTCTCATCCCAAAGGCACAAAACATAAGGGGAAAAAATTGGTCTAACTAAAATCTATGTAAAACTTTCTATCTAAAGCTGTCATCTTAAGGCTCTCTTTCCAAACTGACGGTCTCAGTCCCTGCCTCACTATCGAGCTTTACCAGAATTGACCCTGCATCCCTGTCCTGTATGTTTTCCTGCTGTAGATCTACAGGAATAACTTTCCTATCCACTGGGAAACTGTTCTTGTTCTTTTTACATCTTGGACCACAAATCCAGACACAGTGGGTGAGAGCCTCAAATTATTTAATTTCTTAAGAAAAATATAAAGCATCATACATAAACATAAAAACAGAGAGAAGAAGGATCCTCCTTCAGAGACGGTGCATAAAAGTAAATACTTTTTCCCACCGTTGTTTTATTTATACTTAGGTAAATCAGAGAGTTCAGCATTGAAAAAGGCTTCTCCTGTAGTATGTAAATAACATACACAGTATTTTTTAGCCCAAATGTTGGTAAAATGTAACCAGTATTAAATACATGTGCATGAAAAGACCATAGGTACTTTATACTAGCTGAAATAAGAACTTTAAACTATATAAACTAAAGCCTGAGGGCTCAAACTGATCAATGCTGGAAGCCAAGGAGGATTTATATCCCCTTATATAATACCGTATTCCTGTCTAGGTATTCTGTGAGCTTTTTCTGCCCTCTTTGACAAGCTAGTAGGCTTGATGAATCATTGTTTGTTTTCTGATTTGGCAATTCCCATGTTCTTATAAAGAAAATAACATATGACAAGGTCAAGAGTTTGAACACAATTATAAAAGAAACTTGACAGATCAGATAAAACTTCTAGGGTATGAAGCGTAAAAAAGCAAATAAGGATTTTGAGAGTGGACATTAACGTGGATTGTAGGAATGCAAGCAGAAATAGCTCCAGTCCTGGAAAGGCACAGGAGTCACAAAAAAAAAAAAAAAAAAAAAAGGGAGAAATAAGCATTGTTACCTGGTAGCAATCTAAGCCATGAATGGTAAGGCATAAGATTTATTATTTTAAAGAGGCCAAATTTAAGTGAAAGAAACAAAGAAAGTGGAACCAAATTCTGAGCTGGCATAAATGAAAATAAACATTGAAATGAAAATCAACGTTGATGTCAGCCCACCTACAGGGCATGCTCCCTGCAAGGATCTTATCTGGATATGCCTCAATCAGTGTCCAAAACTGTGTTCAAGCCAAGGGCACCAGATTCTTCAGGAGAAGGAAGACTGAGATGAGTAGATTCAAAATGGAGAAAAATAATCAGAAACAGCATACCAAGTTTCAGGTAAGCAAAGAAAAGAAAGTCTTGAATGAAAAACAATTTACAAGAGAGCAGAAGAAAAAAATAAGATGATGTGAGGAACACTGAGCTTTTGGAAACAGGGGAAAAGTTCCATGAAAATTAAATGCTTTTGATATATATTAAAGAAAATAAAAAAGTATTTGGGCTGACAGTGAGAAATGGGCATACAGGAACAAGGTGTAGAAGAAAGAGAAGAGCTGAGGTGGAAAAAGATGGTATGGTAGTCCAGGTGCTGGGGTGGGACTGTGATGAATAGCATCTGTTTAATTTTCTGGTTTGCAGTTTAGTGTTTTTTGTGTTTGTTTGAAAAATAGTGGCTGGGAAGCAGGTGGGAAGACTGCTTGTTTGCTTTGCCTTGACCACTGGGCTTTGGCAAAAGAGGACTATTTTACAGACGGGGCAGTTGCTCCTTTTCTGACATCAACTGAACTTGCTCAGTGGGAAAAGGTGCAGGTGAGCAGAGCTGGGCAGCTGGGAAGAGACAGACTGGGCAGGCAGGGAGCTGCTAAGGTGCAGAAGAAGTGGAGGGGAGCAGAAAACAAATGTGTAGTCCAGAGCTAAATAAAAGATAATTTTAGAGATACCTGGTGAGATGGTGGAAGTTGGTCCAAACTGGAAAGCTACTGAAAATTGTTAGACTGAGAATAGACCTGGAGAGAAAAACCTGGACAGCTCAGTATAGGAGGTAGGAGATTCAGTGTCTTCTATTTTCAGCTCTTTTTGAGTTTCTCACCTTAAAAAAATACTTACTGTTCTAATAAAAAATAGTGTTAGAAGGTCAATGTAATCTGTTTGGTGGTTTGTTTGTTTGGTTTTTGTTTTGGTTTGTGTTTTGGGGTTTTTTTTTTTAGAGTAGCTTTAAGAAAGAGGCAGACAGTGGCTTCTCTTCTTTCTGGAAGATTCTGGCCACCACTGTTGCAGGACCTGGACATTTTCAGTTCAGTTACTGGTCCCAGCACAGACCTTTTAGGTGATCTTGTGGAACAGCCTTTTCATTTCTGCTTCGGTCCCAGGTTTCTGATATGTACATGATGCATAGTTAGTGTATGACAACAAACCCTTACTTAATTTGGGAAACACCAAGTGGCTGTGAGTCAGGTTAGAGTCCCAATACTGAAATCACTGCAGAACACAGCAACAACTTTTTGAAACATTACCCCAGAAAACTGGAAACCTCCAGGGAACTTCGTAGATCAATCAGAAGAGTTCATCCTCAAAGGGAACTGGGTTCTAACCTTTAGCTAGGTAATCTGTACTAATTCAGTCTTAATTCAGCTACCTCAGAGCTGCTTTCCAGTGTTGCCTTTATCTATGTTTTCTCTAAAGAATAACAGTATAATTTTTCACAGTTTATTCAGATGAGTATTCCCAGTGATTTCAGCAGGAATGTATGGGAAAATGAAGTGTCTTGGAGACTAGGATCAAATTTTAAGAAGGGAAAAGGAGCACTGGAGAGGGAGTGGCTGTACCTATGTTTTTTTCTGCCTGTTGGAAGTGATGATTCCTGCAGGCACATGACCCCAGCAGCAGTGAAAGCATGGGGGAAACAATATCTGTCATGAGCCTACCAAGGCCTCACATCCTTCCCATTCTGAAAAGCCAAAAGAAGACCTGCTGCTTTCCTCAGGCTCCTGCATAAGACCACCACTGAGCTGTGCTCTGAGCTCCAAGTTATCTGGTGCAGCCATTCCCTGTAGCAGAAAGAAAGAAAAATAAGGTTAGTTCCCATTCCCTCTAAATGAGAGCTACCACCAGCGTGCATGTCCTGGGTTACGGAACTGTTGCACTTGAAGGCACCTAACCCCAAGGCGAGGTTTGTCTGTGAGAATGCCTCTTCAGTCAAATCCAAAGGGTACAAGACTGAATCATAATGTGGCTGTATTATTATGGCCTAAACTATGAAACCTAAACTTCATTTGCAGGAGCACAGCAAAGTAATAAACTTTCTCAAAAGTCAAAATATATATTCACAAGCTAGTGATCAAAACAGTAATACCTATGGTTAAACTGATAACTGGTACGAAGGCAAGCAAAAACACAGGGTGCTGACACATCATGGTGTCATTTAGCCAATTGTGGAGGTGAAACAACTGGAGATTACTTGGTGTGCTGAAACAGCGTGGACATTTCTTAAACTGTATACTTGGCAGTGGAGTTCAACCTGCTCAGTAACAAAACTGTTTAAGGAAGGAAAGCTGCTGTTTATTTCATGAGATCTTCATGTAATGCCATTGCTTGGATGTCTCCAGCTCTGTTTTCGCGTGGATGTTGTTTAGGGAAGGATTTTGATAAGTAGGCTGAAGAAATGTAGCAGGTTAATATGTTAAGAAAAGTGCATATTAAATTACATGTACATTGCTTTAGCAGCCACTGTCTTCATATTATGAGGCAGTGCCCTGTCTGCTTTGTAATATTTTTAGCTGAGCAGTTATAAACACAGGGAGTAAAATTTTTAAAAGGTGCACCTGTATTGCACCAATAAAACAGGCAATTTTGTGCCTAACAGGCCATACAAATGCACTCTCATGCTCTTGAGGATTTTCTGAGCGCAAACATTATTATGGACCTAACTGAGATTGAAGTAACAAATGGTGCAGCCCGAAGCCATGGTTATCTATTTATAATAATAATCTTTCTCTCTTGAAAGCTGTTTCCAACTTGTGACATGATTTCAAGGTAAAATTAAAGAAATGTGTTTCTTCAAATGGTGTTTGGGATGATGCAGTCAGAGTTGGCTGGCTGAAAGCTAGTCTAAATCCTTTACTGCAGTCTGAATTTCCAGGGAAACACTTGTGCTTTGAACTTAAGACCTGTGCAGCTGGAGGATAGAATAAAGAGGCTATAACAAACTGTGTTACTCTGTTAAGTGCTAAGACTATCAAGAAGCTGCTGCAAATGCCTTACTTTTTAATTATGTAAGATACTATCTTTAAACATGGAGAAAAACTTTGTTCATGACTTGTCCTTCTGCCATAAAACTGCAGTATTGCCAGAATTCCAGGGTACATTATTCTTAATGACTCATTTCAGGTCACAGGTTCACAAGTGCTTTAAGCTGGCATTTGCCAGCGTTGCCAACAAGGAGAACATCCTGCCCTCTTCCTCCATTTCTCCTGCCTGCTATTGTGCTTCTTCACCCTGGCATAAAGCTACACACGGCTGAGTGGCAGACTGGAGCAGGGAGTTGATACAAGCTGAACCTGAACTGGGAGTAGAAGAGCTGACAAGAGTCTCACTGCACTATTGCACAAGAAATTAAAGCACAAGGGTGAAGGAAATGAACTAGCAAGGTCAGGTGGAAGCTGCTGGGGAAGAGTATATTGCACGGCTGCTGCTCTGAGCACCAGTGCCAGCTCATGGCGCCATGGCATACAATTACACTGTTCTTGCAAGAGACACTTAGCACTCTCCTAGAAATCTTCAAACACTGAGAGAAGCAGGCTGGGCATAACCCTAACCATGTAAATGTGTGCCACAAGCATTTCTTCAATCTTTTATGGATACTCCCAAAACTACAGAGAAACTAATATACATCCTCCAGGGTTTTCTTCTGCACACTGAAAACAAACCTATTCGCTTTAGGGCTGTCCAAGCAAAGTATCAGTTGTTTAAAATTAGATTCATGATAACTCCATCGTAGGAACTTCTTTTCTGCTTTCCTGCAAGACTAGCTGGGAAATTATAATACACCTTTGGTCTAGTCTAAGAGCTGTGTGCAGTGTGGGCACAGCCTATGTTGTGTCCTATGCTTCCACAGCAAAAGAAATTCTGCATTCTGAATTACAATCTGCTTAGAAAAGGTATTACATGTATGCTCTGTGGGAAATATTCATTACTTTGTCTCCCATCCCAGCACACCAGAGCAACAGCTCTGCTAAGGAATTGTGTATCTAAGGAGGCAAAGCAGGATTTTTGAATACTGTTTTGATAAATGTTCTATTTTAAATAATTTTTTAAATGGAGATGAGTTCAGAAAA
The DNA here is from genome assembly GCA_035590215.1 of Microhierax caerulescens. NCBI lineage: Eukaryota > Metazoa > Chordata > Aves > Falconiformes > Falconidae > Microhierax > Microhierax caerulescens. The sequence continues at coordinate 89,938,712 of JAVJGJ010000057.1, forward strand.
AGAGTGCCTCATTCTTCTATGAGATGAAATAGGGGTGGGAGGAAACATTAATCAAAAGATGACAGGTGATGACATGCCTGTTTTGGAGTAGGCATTACCTGAGGAGAAGGGCCTTTCTTTCTCTAGGAGGGAAGGGGAAAAATTACTTGGTGAAATAGAAATCCTGCATCGTGATTTCATTACATCCGGTCAGTGATCCAGGTGGATGGGCTAGGACAGTTAGTGCTAGCAAATCTTCTGGCTAAAGATGTGAAGGAGGAAGTTACTCACCCTTCCAGGCCTTTTAAAAATGACTGCAGGCATCGTGGATCCTTTTAAGCACAGTTAAAGATGGCAGATGTCCTTGCTAGTCACATAGTTAGGCAACTTGTTGCCTGGAAACATATCCCAGTGGTTTCAGCACTATAAAAAGTCAATTCAAAGCTGTCTTTGTTCCAAATTTTAAATATTCTCTTGTTTTCAGCTTTAACCTTCTTTAAGGCAACCGTTCTATGTTTTGTAAATTAGCCATAATAGACATTAAACTGATGAAATTCCTTAATGCTTCCCTCAGTAAAAGGAAACAGTGATAGGAATGGGCACTTGAAACAGCACAGCTAACTCAGCAGAGGTGTTAAGGAGCAAGCATCCTTTTGACCATCCCATCTTGATTGACTGAGTAGCAGAAAGATGTAGGATAAAGGAAAGATTGGTTTAAAGTGCCCAAGAGGCAAAAGTGAGGAAAATAAAATAGCGATGGAAAGCTATTAAGGGATCTGGCTGAGGGGAGCACACTTGTGTTTGCATAAGGGCTGTCCTTCAGACAGCATTGTCAGCGTGCTTGGCCCTTTATAGAACATCAGAGACTCCAAGGCTCAATTTAAAACAAAACTTGATCAAACACTGTATGTAATCTATGCCTACCCTGAAGTGAAGGGAAATACTCCTGAGGAATGAGCTGGATGCTGCTTCTGAATTACAAGTACCTCAGCACAGATCACAAAGAGACAAGGTGCTCAGTCTTACAGCCCCATTTTTAGGAACTTGGCTCCCTATCTGAAGAGATGCCTCAGGAAAGGATAACAAAATAAACCTGCCAAAGGGGAAGCCGCTTATCTAGCCAAGAGGACACAACAGGTTTTTCCTTTGCTCTCCCTGTTTTCCTTCCTTTCCATCTCCTCCCGTCTGGAGAAGCCTGCCTGAGATACTCACTGCCCAGGAGCAAATGCTTCTTCCCTGAAAGCATCAAGATTTAGCCAGTTCTTTCATGCAGTTGCTTAGTGTTTAACTCACCTAGGATGCGGGCCGTTTCATTCCCTTCATCTCTACATATTTTAAAACACTGCAATTTCAGAACTACCTCCCTGGATGAGACTAAACTGCTGGCCAGGCTGAGGACAGTCTGTCATCCTTGTTGACGGTGGGTCACAGTGCAGCCATGGTCAGAAAACTAACCAAGGCACAAAAAAAAGTTCACAGCAGGGAATCTGGATTGCAGCCTTTACTGCAAAGGAATGTCTTGGGGAGGGGTTGTCCTGCATTTCAGATCCCACTGAAGCATTTTACAACCCAATTAGCATTTTACTCAGGTACTGCATAACATATCAACAGTCCTCAGAAAAGGACTGAAACTCAGGATTTTCCTTTCCCCTCTTTCAAGTGAGGATCCCAGTTTCTGATCCAGGAACTAGGCTGAGAGCGTGTCTAATGCACCAAACATCCGTGATGAGACAGATGGCACAGCACACACTTTGTGAAACCTGAAAGCACTCAGGTGTAACACAGATGCCAAAATGCTCGATATTGTCAAATATAAGGCATCTGTGAGCATGCACAGAGGTGAAGCTTCACGTTCCTACAGTAGATAGGGTTATGCAGCAGCTGAGGAAAATGCTTTGGGATTTAGGCATCAAATGGTACTTATGTCCTTCAGAGGGACATAGGATTTGATCTTCAAACCCATGAGTGGGATTACTATTTGATACGTTGTCACAGCCCCATCTGGAGCTTGCCATTATGGCTTCCTCTGGGAACTCCCATTTTTAACATGTGGCGTCTGCCATTATAAAAGAATTAAGCTCATTTAATTTGCAGGATTAGAAATCAGTCACACAGGACAGCAGTTTGTGGGGAATGGGTAGGTGTAGTACAGCTTCCAAAGTAACATAAAAGCCTACAAACTAGTTACAATATAGGAAAATTAATTAGTAGCTATTAGCTTATTATCTGGATTATTACACACTCCAGACTGGAGTCCTGGATGGATTTGGGTATTCCCTCACTCAGTACTGCCACACTTGATGTCCCAAACCTGGATTCCCTCTTCTGCACACAGGAGGAAATGGATATCTCAGGCTGGAACTGCTGCGGCAGAGCTAGGAGGGATGGGGACAGGTCAGCTAGCAAGCAGAAAGGAGATACTGAAGCAAAACCTGTGTCTGAAATATTTTGTGCATGGAAATCAACCACCAAAGGAGACTCCAGCGTCTGAAAATTTTTCTTAGGAGTAGGTACTTACATCAGTCTTGATATACAGACAATTCTTTCACCTGTAGGTTTTTTGTGCATTTTTTTTTCCCTATTTAATAGTACAATTCAAGTGGGAAGCGACCTACCTCAAGAGGTCTCTAGTCCAAACTCCCGTTCAAAGCAGGGTCAGCTCTCAGATCAGATTACTCAGGACTTTATCCAGTTGCATCCTGAAAACCAAGAATGATGGACACTGCACAAAATCTCTGGACAACCCAGCTCACTGCTTCACTGTTCTCATGGGAAAAATGTTTTCCTTATATCCCATCTGAACCTTCCTTGTTTCAGCTTATGCCTGTTGTCTCACATCCTCCTTCCATGCCCCAACTTGTGCAGAGCCTGACTTCTCCTCCTCAGTGCCTCCCTGTAAGGCACCTGGGGCAGCTGTTGAGCCCACAAAAAGCTATCCTTGCTCCAGGCTGGACATCCCCAGCTCCCTCTGCCTCTCCTCACAGGCAAGTGCTCCAGTTCCCCACCATCATGGTGGCCCTCAGCTAAACTCATTCACAGTTATGAGTCTCTACCTGGGACTGGAGACCCAAAACTCATTCCTCTCTTTTCTACAGTAGCCCCACTAGATGATGCAAATAGCCAGGAAGCAGAAAGCTCCTCTTCAGTGCCTTCTTCCCTTTGTGGAGCCAGCTGCTAAGCCACACGCGTGCCAGTGCTCCTAAAAGAGTTTCTAGGTAACTGGTGTAGTAGGGTGGGGAGGTGTGTGTTCTGCAGATACACCTGGTCCTTACAGCTGGGGATGAAAAGCTAATTGAGCTGCTGTGCCTGTTTTTTATCTCCCAGTCATTTAGGACGGGGGAAGAAGGGTGAGTTTTTTCCTGCTATATGTCTTTGTTTTAGCTTGAACAGCTCCTTTCTTCAGTTAAGCTTTATAATTTCTCATCCAGTATGATTTTGAATCACAGCTTCTCTGGCTGTTTTGCATGGCTCTAAGCCTTAAGTTTCCTTCTTAAGATGAATTTCATTTTCCAGCTATTGATCTTACCTTCTAAATTTTTTATTCCCTCTTTGAAGTTGCAGCCAAATAGAAATGTTCCTGCCACTGACTGTGATTTTCTCACATGAAAATTAAGCTCAGTGTATACTGGTATGTAAAGGTAATGAAATCAGATCATCATCTGAGAAAAATCAAAGCCTTTACCAAGTAACTTTTATGAAACTATTCTGTTTTCCTGTTCAATGGAGGGCCGTAATCTGTATTCCTGGCCTAGGTGTGGCACTAGTCAGATTATAAAGGTATTCTGATTCCATATAACTTCTTAATGATTCTGTTTACTCTCATAGATTCAGTTTCAGCAGATTAATGATTGTTTTCTTTCTAGAGAAGATGATTCAGCAATAATCCTTTTGGGTCAGAAAGAAAAAAATTAACAGACAGAATTGTTGATGAAATATTGCACAGGACTGAATTATAAAATAACGCTACATATACATATCTGAAATGCCTAAAATTCAGCCGAAAGAATTGTTTGTACATTTACTCTGTTGTGAATGTGGGGAAAGTATTTTGAGTCAGGTGATGATCATTAGTCAACTATTATATTAAAAGGTAGGAAATGTTGACTTTGTGGACCTGCAGGACTTCGCAATTAATTTTTTCTCCTATTTTTAATCAGCATAACCCTAATTATAAACTAGCTCACTGACCAAACTACTGCATGAAAATTGTTTCTGTGCACAGTACCTCAGTTGCAGGGAGGCTGTTTTTCACAGAACTGAAGGGGATAAGCAAGAGTAAAAATATTGTTCTAGAAATTTTTTTCCCAGAGTTCTATTTTATTGTCGTTAGGACAACTCATTGCAGAAAAGCTATAGTCAGCCAGACTTTCTAGGCACCTAGTCTAAGCTCTGGAGCCAGTTGCAGTACCTCCTGGGTCCATCCTGAGGTGGATGTTTCAGTGTCCCCATAGTCAGTGGGGAGCCCTAGAGATCCCAGCACCCCTCCCAGAGAGCAGCTCAGGCCCACAACAGCAAACAGTCTAGGCACAGTAAGTGAGATGCTGCCTGGAGCCTGCCAGATTCACAGCTCGGGCATTGTGGCATCTGGCTGCGGGATACACTCGGTGCTGGCAGAGCCTGGTCCACAGTTGTGCAGGGAAGTGTAGTCACCTTGTTGCCAGAGCTTGGGAAGCAGGAGTGGTAGCTGCCAGTCTGGTCAGGTGGCAGGGGGGTGACACTCCTGCTCCCACTACCATTCTATGTGTCCCCACGTGGGCCAGCCCCAGGTCAAGGAAGTGACAGGCTCTGCCCTGCGGCTGCACAGTGAGAGCAGGCAGCTTGGGGATGGAGGTGGGGGACGGGACGGGACACAAATCAGGCTCTAGCCACCAAAGTCAGATGGGTACAGGAGCCATACAGATGGCACCCAATAAAGTTTGTCCATCTACTCCCAGCTAGCAGGACTTTGTGGCAAGAATGCTGGCTACCCTCTAGTGCCCACCAAATTTCAGGTTTCAGCTATCGGTTTTACATGGAAAGTGCACAGATTCCCCAGGATGGAATGTATAAAAGTATAAACCAAACAATTATACATAGTCTTCATCTGCTCCTAAGCATGTTAATCACTGTAAATGTTAATACAGCTGTTAATCCTCCACTTAATAATTAAAATGCCTGTCTCAAAACCTTTCTGACTTTTATCTGTAAGCTATGATACTACAATGCTCTGGCCATGCTTTCATCTTAGACACAATGGGACTTTGAAAAGCAACAGATTGTCCATTCGAGCCTCGGAAATCTCCTCTCTGATCACAGTGTTCCTGTCTGAACAGCCCCACTTTTGTGCTGCACTTGCAAACAAGGGTCTTGCCTGCCTTCCTTGCCTCTTCACATCTTTCATGACCTATTTCCCACCAAAACTTTGTTCTTTTCAGAATGGTAACTGAGAAAAATTTGCAATTTTCTTTCATTTCCTTTTTTTTTTTCCTTTTCTTTTCTTTTTCTTTTGATGCCATTGTGGTGACACGCTGAACTCGGGACTCTGCTCTCAGCACTCCCTCCCTCTAGCTCGGTTTATGCCACCCCTCCCCACCTTCCTGCATTCCCTCCTCTTTATGTATTTGGTTTATGATTTCAATGAATATAACTGTTCTGTTTAGGAAAAAAAGATCACTTTCTCTTTTGATCCACTTCCAGTGCTCATTGTACTACTTCTTATTTCATTCCTTCTACAGAAGTCATTGTTAAGCCCCTTTTTTTCCAAAGGATATGCTTTTTTTTGATTAAAAAGATCACTAGTTCAGTGCTTTTTCTTGAGAACTCTTTTATCAGTGCTGGTATCTTTTGTCAACTCCCACTACATTTTCAATCTCCCTTTCCCTCAGTTTGGTCCCTGAAGAGGTATGTTTTATTTTTCTTACCTCTCTTCTCAGTGCTCACTTCAACCAGGTTCCCATGTTACAAACAATACAGTTGCTGTAATCCTTCAAACTACCTATTTTGCCTTCTGAACATTAGTACATTGAGATTTGTTTCATGTCTGCTGTTCCAATTCATAAATGTCATGATTTTTTACTCTGCAGAAAAAATTGTTCCTGCAAGTTGCTACATTCACCTTCCACTAATCTTTGGACACAGTTTACAGTTTTCCCTTTCTAAAAAATGCCTGTGTTGTGATTTTCCTCATATTTGCAAGGTATTTATTCTCCAGGCTGAAGATTCAGCATCTTTCTGACCCATAACTTATTTTTGTACCATTGTCCTGAGCTGTTTAGAGCTCCACTTTGCAGGATACTAAACATAAGGCTGCACTGGAGCACTTAAACATCACCTTACTGTTCAGCACATGTGCAGTCCACTCCAGCTGTAAGCACCTGTTCACATATTTCAACTTAAGTATGAAATTATGTTCTCAGGTGGATCAGGGTTCATGGGCTCAGTCGCAGAGTTGAGCCTTGTGTTTTCCTGTGTTGTCTAGAGGTGCTGCTCAGCACAGAACCATGTCCATGCAGCATCGAGCTCTCCAGAGCCAGATCCAAACCACGGCGTTTTTTGTAACACCACTGTGTCGAGACTCTATGCCTTCAAGTGCTGACATTTAATTTCAGTAAAATCAAAGATAATACTGGCAGAAATACCCATCTGCCAATCAGCACATTAAAAAGTAGTGGTCTATTGATGTATCAAGCCACCTGACCTGCCTTCTGTTGAATAATTCCCCCATGCTATTCAGCCACCAACCCAGATACTCTCTAAATTAAACCAGATTTCCTACACTACTCTTGCAATAATTTTCACATACATCCTAGATTGCTTTTCAGTACAATGGTCTGCTCCTTGTAACACAAGAGGAAATACAACCTGAAATATAAATTTAGAAATGAATAGAGTCCAAGTAATTATAAAACCTGATATTGGAATATATTATAGTTATGAGAAGCGTACCAGAGAAATTGGAATAAATTGAAAACTGGAAGGAGAGAGGATATTAAAAGGACATAGAAAAGTGTAGTGCAGGGATCAAATTTACTGATGTGGATATCTGAACAAACTCAAAAGTGATATTGCCACACAAACTAAATGGTTAAGAGAATTATAACAGGAAATAAAAATAATTGTGTATCTCCTACAAAACTGTCTCATTTTCTGCTTACAAAAGCAGATGATTAGTGTCCCTTGAATATCAACTTTTTGACATGCAAACTTGACAAAAAGTGATTGAGTTTCAGTAAGTTATCCCTAAGCCAGACTTTCTTGTACATTTACCTTATCTAGTTGCATTCCCTATCTAGGCTCTTTCTGCAAATATCATGAGAACCTTTTATCTTTACTTTGGGTCAAGATCTTAATTTAAGCTTTCTAAAGTATGTTCCGTTACTGAAAATAAAAATAAAAATAAAAAAGAGAACCCACAAATGCTAAACCCACTTATTCTCTCTATCCTTTAAACAATCCACTATTTTGCAAAGAATAAGTACCAAAAGTTAAATTTAATCTTCAGAGTATATACTCAGTTTTACAGCACTTCCAAAACACCAAAGCAACTGAAGAGTGAATAATACATTTAAATAAATAGTATTCTCAAAATGGATAGATTAAAAGCCAGTTTTGGCCAGCATTATTTTTATTCCTTTATGGATTTCTAAAAGGAATGGAAGGTGAAGCATGTGTTGCACATTTAAATAATTAAGATACAGATAGACTAAGGGATTGGATTACTAACCACTGGTGCTTGAAAGTAACCCCTACAGCCATGCACAGTTGCCCCCAACCCTGGAGTTACTGAACTTTCCATCAGTAAAATATCCCAAGCACCTGGTGGTTTTGTACCTCAGGTAGTTAGAAGCCTGACTTGAGCATCTGACTCCAGAAAAATAAAGAGCAGCTTCAGTATTGTGAGAGTCTGCGTTGGCTCCCTCCAGGGTCAGGTCCCAAGCAGCAGAAAGAGTGGCTGTGACTGTAAGCTTCTTTAAAGGTTTCTTAAAATTCAGTTGAGAGCTTGGGCATACAGCTCACAGCTGAGTTAGGAGCGATAAGGGCCTGAAAGTCTCTTTTATGGACTTTCTGGACATGCTCCAAATGCACGTGGCTTCAGTCAGGCTCGCAAGTTTAAAGCTAAACAGATGCTGAGAAGTCCGTGGATCCAGGGACTGCAACAATCTTTTGGAAAGAGCTGTGGATGTTCAATCAAATAGCAGCGGTGGCCCAGCCCGCCCACCTGGCTGCAGAGATTGCAAGGTAAGCTGAAGAAGCTTGTTAAGAAATGCTTCAAGCAAAACTAAACAGAGAAAATCATCGTAAGGAGAAAAGGGGAACACTTCAAACACAGCCTAAAATGATTATTCTGCAAATAAGTGCTGCCTTCAATCTCAGTAAAAATACCTGTTTGCATAAAGCCAGATGCCAAAAAGAGCAGTGCGTGCTTTAATGTGTAAAGCAAGGGGAGACATCCTTGGAGCCACGCACTGGAGAAGCACGGCACATCCTGGCAGGGCACTGCTTCTCTGCTCCATTTCCCCTGCACTGTCCCCACGAAAGCCTTCCTCTGCAGCTTCAGGTAACAGCTCAGCCTCACCAGGACTAGTTGTGGGGAGAAGAGTGCTTGCTCAGTCTGCCTCCGGGGGCTTGCCCTTGCCATCACCCCTAGGTTGCTGCCAAGGCTTGCAGCAGACCTGCCGTCCTTGCGGGGCACCCACCCTCACAGCCGCAGCAACACATGAGGTGCAGGCACGGGAGCCCCTGCTTGACATCCCTCCCCAGCCACAGTTACCTCCCTCAGCACCCAGTTTCAGCAACAAAAATGGGAACTCAGTTGTTCAGCAGAGAGACCAGTTTAGGGACTATTTTACGAAGTTTCTTTGGAAACAAAACTTAGCTGAAATAATGATGCAAATGCAGACCAGCCAGCCTGTATGGCTAATTCCTTCTCCCCTTACAGCCACTTTAATTCCTCAGTTCAGAGTGCAGCAGGATTTGAAAACAGCCAGAGGTCCTCTGGATGGAGCAAGGCTTTTGGTTTTGCAGTGTCTTCAACACCATGTTATCTCCAGCTGCTCCCTGCTCTCTCCTCTGGAAATCCAGGAGTGGAGGAGGCAGTGTCTGGTGTGCAGGCAATGATACCATGGGCTGCTGCAGGGCTGGAACCCCCCCAGACCTGGGCTTTGTCAAAAAGACCTGTCCTGTCCAAAGGAAGGGGGCTCAGGCTTGGTGACCTTCCCACAGAGGCTGTGGTGCTTCACCCCTGCCATCAAAAAGCAGCTTTTTCTTCTCCTGAGTACTGCCCACCACCAGAAGAGTTCTAGCACTACTCACCACTCTTCAACGAGACTGGGGTTACATTGGTGTTTCCTCTCTTTGGATGGTTTCATTTGTGGAACTGTCAGGAACGGAGGCTGAACCTCATTAGGAGTTGCTGCATCCTGTAGCCTGGTAGGGGTGAGGCTGTCATCGCTCCCTGTTCCCAGGGCCATCCAAAGGGACCCAAAGGTCCACACTGCCTCCTGGGGACTCATGGGGGTCCAGGGGCCATTTATATCAGATCTTCTGTTCCCTCCAGTAGCCATCTCTCAGACTCTCTGGTCTTTCCAGTGCCCGTCCCAGACTGGGAGGGCTGTTTCCCTGAATGGGCTATCGGGGCTCCCTGTCCTGCCATCTCTTGTGTCCCTGTGTTCTTTCACATGTGTGTGGAGATAGGCTTTTATTCTCATAATTTTAAAACTTGAGTTAGTATTTGCACTTTGTGCTGAAATGAGAATTTTGACTATGTAAACTATAATATCAGTGGGTATTTAAATTTTACTGGTATCCATGTGATCAGCAAAAAGATGTACCTTTTAGAAATGTCTTCATATTTCTGCACTGTAGTCATAACTTGCTTCAGATGGGCTGAGATTTATCAAAAAAGATTAAGGAAAAGATCATGCTGTTTTTACAGCTGTTGCCTTATGTCTCTGCTTCCTCTGATGCCTGGCTGTGTACCCCCCAAACTAGAAAGAGCTTCTCTCGTAAAACAATTGAAAACCTTGGGAGTGATATATATAAGGACACTGTGCACCTGGTTTTGTATTTGAGACGTTTCCAGCCAATTCTTCTATTTCCATTTAATAGGTCACTTACAAAGAAAAGAACATAAATTATTAATGGAAGACAATAGGTGGTTTGGGTTTTTTTTTAATCATTCCCAGTGGTCTCTGATCAGTGAAGTTACACCAGAGATGAACTGTTCCACAAACAGGTGTGGGTTTGGTTTGGTCTTTTTTTTTTACAGTCTATTTGGTACTAGTCAAAATGCATAAGTAAAGTGTTAATCGAATTATTTCAGAAGTTATATCCTACTGTTCAGTGGTTATTCGGACTCACTACTGTAAGGCCAGAACCAACTTTCAGGCTTTTGTCTTTCTTGCCAGTCTGAAAGTACATGTACTTGTACAACACAGAGGAAAAAAATAATGTTATTGTGTTCACAGTAGAGATTTTGTGTCATCAAATGTTACCTGTTCATGCTGCATTTGTTAATGTTCATAAATAACCATACATTCAAATTGTATCAGTAAAAGCATTACCATGATTATTTGCAAAACAGTTTTTGGAGCTAAAAACCCACCCTGAAATGCAAAACTACCTACTGTAGCTCTCAACTTACTGAACTCAGTGGGATTTAACATAGGTCCAGTAAAGCCAGTAACCAAATTTCTGACAAATTTGGGGTAAAAAAAGATCTGTCTTTTTGATATTACATACCTCCTTTTCCTTCTCATCTGTATAGTTGAAAATACTGTTTGTTTCCAATTATTTTTTATTAAGCTTATAAAATAAATTGGGCTTTTTAATCACAGAAATAGAAAAATGAAAAGCAATTTGAAACACAGGATGATTCTTTCTGCCATAAGAGGTGGAAGATAATTACTACCAGAGTAAAGTATTATTTGTAGAAGACACCAGGAGAGAAAGAGCTTTTCAGAGTCACGAGTAGCAATTACACGCTAACCTCTGCAGGAATCTCCATGGTCACTGAATGCTATCAATGCTTGTGTGAAAAATCCTCTCGTTAAGGTATTTCAGCATCTCTCAAAAGCACTAAGATAGGTATAACCTATTTTGCAAAATACAACACTAGAACAATGCTGGCAAATCTACATATGCAGCAGTTGACATCCATGGGTTTCTGAAAGTCTAATGACTAAAACCAGCCACCCACCACTGCTGTTGTCAGGTGAGCAGTGAAGGAAGCATGTTTGCAGACAAGTTTTAATTGACTTTTATGTGGCCTCTTCTATGGACATTTTTTTTTTGTGCAGAAGCAGGTAACAGTACTTAAAATGCTAAGTGTGTGCTTGGAGTCATGTCTTACCTGACTGCCTTTGGAGGAGGAAGACGATACTCGCAATGGGAAGTGGCAGTAAAAACCACTCTGGTGTAGACAAAAATTTTAGATGTTGCTCCGTGGGAAGCCATGTGTGGTTCAGAAGTGCAGGGATATATTCGATTACAAGAGTTAGTGCAAGCTAAGTAATGAAAAACATGCTGAAGCACATTCTGCAGTTATGAGTAATTTTTCTGTCACAACTATAATTTTTATTAGCTACAATACTAATTGAGTTTCTTTGTGGTTACTTCAGCTCATCTCATTATTAACAGAAAATATATTAAATTGTGAGTCAGAGCCTGTGGTGATCTCATGGAGGTAGGTTCATAATGAAGGACTAAAAGTGCCCGTGTCTGCAGCTATGTTGCATGGAGCTGCAGAGAGAATTTACTGGCATCTCGCTAGATCTTCAGCTTCTGAAGCTGACAGGTTTACATGCCACAGAAAAATTGTGAAGGGTGGGAAGAAATATAATGTGGAGGAACCAATGATCGTTCCCATGCTGCCATGAGAGTTTTTTAGACCCTTCTTAGGTGCGGTACGAGCTAGTGGGCCCCAAGCAGGAGCAGTGCCACAGCCCACTCAGCTGCCTTTTGTGACTTAAAGCCATGCTAGCTGGTTGCATCTTTTGCTTGCAGGGCTTATGAGCAGAGCTCCCTACAAACCTGACATCACCCCACAAAGACAGCTCAGATCCTGAGCTTATTTGGAATAACAAGTCAGCATCACTTTTGTTTTTCCGCATAGCATGCGGGAATAGCTGCACATTAGTTCTGACCAAACTGTCTCTGAATTGCGTTGTTTTTTGGGTTTTTTTTCACATGAAAGCCAGTCTGGCAAATATGCCTTGTGCCACATCACACAGCAAATTGATCAGTTGGTGAACTGATCAGTTTGCAAATAACAAGTCAGTTGCATCAAAATTCTGTAATAATGATCTGGACTCTTTTTGTTTTCTTTTTACTGTAAAATATTTTGTATGCATCTGAATATATTTGGTCATTATATTTCTAATTTTAAAAGATTATCAGGAAGTGCTGTTAGTAATTGATTTTGGGGCTAGGAAGGAGGACGAGACATGAAATGTTAAGGCTGGAATGTCCCCTGCTATCTGGAAGGACGTTGAGTGTAGTGAGCTGTAACCTTTAGCATGTCTGATCTCCAACCCCAAGGTTACCTGCTTGCAGGTCTGCCCATTGTGGACACAGCCAGGGTTTTCACAAGTTTGGTTTATGCAGGTGAGGAGAAACAGAGATTATAGTACAGAGCAGGGAAAGAACCAAAGAAGGTGACTTAGAGCTATAAAATATTAGTGCCATCAGGTGGGCTGAACCGAATGCCTGCCAGGGAGAGGCCGGGCATGAACAATTTTGTAAGCAGCAGGGGAGCGAGAGACTGACGAGTCAGTTCAGGAACAGGATAGTCTCTGCAGGAGAAACAAAAAGCCAGTATCAATGAATCAAATGTATTCTGAAGAGGAGAAAGTCCATGTGTTTGCCTATAAGCCTTTGATTTTTTGCCTGCATTTTTCTTCCTGCCAAGCCATATGTTCTGTGGTTTGTTGTAGGGTATGTTCTTAGACCTCAAAGTCACAACAGACCTTACCTTTTTTCAGTCTGTGAAATTTCACCTAACATTGATTTGCATGGAGCAATAACTGCTTTGCGCTAAAACTGTGTCTTCTAGGTAAGTATTACGAGCTGAGCCACTCGCCACCCTCTCTGACAGGCTGCTGTAAGGGGCAGTCCCGCTGCTGAAGATCCGAGCTCCGTTTCTTGTCCGAACTCTTGAACCAGCTTTGGTCCAAGGCCGTGGCTGCTCACCGTCTTCTTGTGCAACTTGAGAGAGCTCTTAGGTACCAAATTGATTTTTCCTGGGAGAAGCTTGCACACTATGAACAAGCAATCTCTCTGTCCATAGAAATCTCTTCAAACTTGATATTATTAGGCCTGTTTTCCAGCCTCCAATCATATTTGAAGTTCTTTTCATCAGCCCTTTCAACTTTTCAGTGCTTGTTGTTTGTTCAGCATTTGCCCTAGGACTATTCTTACGTATTTGATGAATTTACAGGAAGAAAACCTCTTCTCAGCTTTTCTTCTGCTAGGTTAAAGAAGCTGAGCTCTCATCTTCTAAAGCTGTTTCCAGTCCTCCATCCTACTAGCCTTCTTCTGCACCCAGTCAAAACAGAAATCCCCTTTCTTGAACAGCAGTGACTTGAAATACACACATACATTTTACTTATCATCTGTCCCCTGTGACAATGATTTTTTTTATGGCTGCCTCAGAAGTCTCTGTTTTGTTTTTTTTTTTTTTAAGGAGCTGTTAAATACTAACATCTGTGCTTCTGGGTCACATAATTTTTTCCCCAGTTTGAACTTTACCATGTTCCCTCTGTCTTCGGCGGTAAATAAGTTCTGGAATATTAAGGAATGTCTTATTTAGTCATTCCCTTGTTGTCCATATCTGCTGCCTGGTATCCAGTGATAACCAGCAATCCAAGCACGCTGTCTGTGCCAGCAAGCCATGCTGCCGCTTCAGACAGATGTGCTTGAGAATGAATGGGAGAGAACAGGGTTCTGCAGGGACTTCAGAAACCCTGCTTCAGTTGTCATTTGTAGTTAAATACAGACACATTCCTATCTCCAAAAGAATACCTGATGTTCATATTTATTTTCTCTCTTAGAAATCACAAACTAATTCTTGCTGTTTTGCTCTGGTTATTCACTGAAAGAGAGATTGTTTGCTCAAGGACTGAAAACCTTGAGTCACTCAGAAATGTAAAGATCTGAGCCTCATGCACCTGACAGACACGCAGAAACCTCTTTCTTAGGGGTCAGTAACAGCACCTAATAGCCAAAAAGTCTGAAAGATGCACGGGAAGCTTATTCCTCATAGCAGCTTTTTCCCAGCCCTCTGCATTTAAAGGTGGTCAGCTTGTTATGCAGGGAATTAGTGCCATGGGACATGGCTGTTGGATAGTCAAGGTCATTTTGAAATGTGTCTGTCACCAATAGTGACACACTCAAGCATCTGTGGTGCAAAATTGAGATCTTTTAGTGTGACTTTCCAGAGTGCATGCATTAAGGAACCAATTTGGCTTTTGGCCTCCCTGCAGTTAACTGGCTGGTAGCTACTTGCCCAAAGCATAAGAGAGAGCATCAGCCATCAAAATGATTGTCGAGTTCAACTGTATTTCATCGGAGTGAAACTGAAAGTCCTGCTAAAGGAAGGGGAGCAACAAGAAGATCTTGTTCTACCATTTCTGTTGACCGTTGCCTTCTAAACGAAGAGAATAAAGTATGATAAATATAATAAATGCATTTTTCAAGTGAACACCTAAGTATTAACAGTAAACCAACATGTTCTAAAGGACTGTCAGAACCAAAAAGCTCATTAAAGAAATAGGAAGATGACACCTTGTACAGCTCAAAGTGTCAGACTCCTGTTGCAAATTAATGCCTAGTCATGCTCAGCAAGTGAAAGGGCACACTTCTGCACCTGTATTTTCATATAGCTCATAGTATGACTTTGAAAGAGCCCCAGCTGTGTAACATCTAGACTCAGTGAAAGACCAGCCACTGAGATCAATACAGACACTCAGAACCCTGCAGTACCGATAGGCCATCGCAGCATTCTAAAATCAATGGAGTATTTAACAAGGTGCTAACATAACTCCATTGAGACCAAGACAGTAAGCCTGTCATAGCATGCTTGTGACAGGTTTTTGCAGAATTGTTTTAAATTTCTGTGTATTTTTGAGAAAAGGACACTCCTGATAACTGATAAATAGCAGTCATCTTTGTGCATGGCATCCTAAACACCAATCCACACCAGCCTGCCCCTGCTGTGCAGCTGACATGCTGCTGTATGCTAGAACATAATGCTGTTCTGCTAGAACCAGCCCAACTGTAAAGCCAGTCCCATCTAGCAGTGGCTCAGCGAGGCGGCTCACTACCTACACACAGCACCCAAAGTTGTTCTAGTGCACTGACATGAGGTGTACCACAGCTAAAGAAAGCCATGCTCAGAGCAACCTCTTCAGCTGCAGCCAATTATTTAAACTGCCATAGAGCAACCTATATAGGATATTCCTCAAAGGTCACTTCCAACAATGTAGGCCAGTGAACTACCTCCTCCTAACATCTCATACACAGAGCAGATGCCACAGCAGCAATATTGATGGAAAATTCTTTCTCTACATGGAAATGTGTGATCTGCAACTACAATTTTATGATCCCAAAGTGAGAAAAAGTATGAGAGAACTGGAATGGCATTGCTGTAATCAACCACTTTGGTCAACCAGTCTCAGGCAGTCATTAGATGCCAGTTCTCTACAGCAAAGGCAGTGTAAGAATTTCCCATTCTGTCCATCCACCCCTGCTGCAATTTTCTGCACCCATCGGTCATACAAGTATCTGCTGGAAAAAATATTCTAAACTGGAGCAGTAAAACAGCTGATACTGTAAGAATGGTCAGATAACATAAGAAGCTGTTGGACGATGCTGCTGTGGTACAAATTAAGATGCCAGCAGTATACTGATGGACTGGGAGCTTTAGTTCACAAGCAGGAAAAGCAGGATCTTTACTAAATTGCCTAATCTATGGAAACTGCTGCTCCAAAGTTTTTCCATGATGTGGCATTAGTACACGGGACTTAGAGATTGCAGAGTGAAAAAGGAGAGAGATTTTTTAAAAAGCAGAATTGTGAAATCACTCAAAAGGGCAGATGCAGCTTGCAATGGTTACTTTATACTTTTTATCTCAGGAACTGACAGTAAAGCAGCCAGGTAAAAGGACAGGGGACTTGGGCTCCATATCCCTCTTCCAACTAATATCTGAAGCTGTGGAACTGTACATGGCTTGCCAAGGAGAAGATTTTTCTTTTTCACTCATCCATCTTGCTTTCCTCCTTTCCTTCCTCCTTGATCCTAGTCACTTTCATCTGCTCCCTGCATTCTGCCAGCTTTTGTTTGAGATGCTTTCAATTCACTAATCCAGTAATTCTTAAACTTACTTTAGGGTTTTGTCTTCTCCTGGGCACATTTAATCGGATCACAGATTGTTCTGGTGGATGCTAGACCCAGCACAAAGCAAGCAGTGCATAGCTAGGAACCACAGAAGTGGTGGTGGATACCATCACGTTTAAACCACTTTGTCTGGCTCACGACGCTGCATGGAGCCATATGCTGGATACCTGAACTCAGGTTCTTTGCAGGTAACGTTCTCAAGCTGTTTGCTTGCTTAGGATAGGATAGGATGCTGCAGTCAGTAGTCGTCGAAGGTGATATTGAATTGTGGTTAAATTCTTTGGGTCCCGATTTCAAAAATCTGGAATTTTCTACTACCTGGCGAGAATTAGAGACGTTTCTGCAAAACAAGCTTTTTTTTTTTGCCTGGCTGCTAAGTATGAAATATTAGCATATTCTTGAAGCTTGGCGTAAAGTATTTCTTTAAGACTGTTTTTTATAAAACATATCCATCTGCAATTATAAACTAAATAGCTTTATAATTAAAAGACATACTTGGCCTTCTTTATCCTGTGAAGGTTTGCGTGAAATTGGAGCCTTGCTGTGGGTTTTTTTTACATAATTGAACCTTTTCATAAATGACTTCTTCATAGCTCTTAATTAAAATGTATATTAGCTTTTTATTTAAAGAGCACAAATTCATCAAAACAAATAACAGCCCAAGTTGTCACTGAACTGTTGCATCTGTGTTTCCTTGTCACCTAGTTAAGAGACCTGGAAAGTAACACAGAGGTGTAGATGACATTTTGTTCTTCACTGGCGTCACTACAGACTCCCAGCGCTCCTCCACCTATCCTCCCCCAGGACCACAGGAACAGCAGTTCCTTTGGAGCATTAGTGCTGTTTGCAGTTCACTGATAACACCTTTCTACTAAACTATTGTTTTACCTGCTCTTCACCATTAAAAGTGTTCATGCCTACATTAATACACCCCTTCTCTTTTCCAGAGCCCTAAGAATCATCTGTCAAAAGTATTTCTACTCAAACAGAAGAAAACATAATCCCCTTCCTTGGACAACATGTTAGTTTAAGTTACCTTTATCTCTCCTATGATAGTACTACTTAATTTCAGAGCAAATTAATTTTTTTTTTCTGTCATAGCCTCCAACCTCGTCATATTTTGTCTGCATCATAGCACAGTACAGTCAGTCTATGACAAAACATGAATTAATTTTTCGTGGCTGCAGGAAAAAATCGTGTGTTTTGTAGGCTGCAGTAATTGGGTGATCCTACTGGGACGCCCTCTTTGTCACTGCAGGATTTGAAGTGTTTAGGTGTGATGCAGATTCATTCTCTCATGCCTGCACTGCCTAACAGCATGAAGGCAAATCCAAAGCTTCCGAAAGCCTGTAAAACTCTGATAATCCTGCTAAGATTTACTGCAACTGTTCAAGAAAGAGATACGAGCAAGTCCTGAGATTAGATAAAAAAGAACCATTTTTTTTTAAACGATAAGCAAGTCCACTCTGAAGGAAGAAAGTCTGTAATTCACCTTAAGTATTATCCAAGGAGAAACTAATTCCTGTCAGATGCAGGGTCAAGTTTTATGTGGAGCCTTCTTGACTTGTAATCAGTTTGGCTATGAATAAACATATGTGCTCTGAGTAACCGCGGAGTGAAGATAAAATATGACCACAAACACATCTATTCCGACTGTCTTGGAGGTCTTTGGAAAGGCTGCCACTGATTTTGATGGGATTTGCGTGTAATTCCGTCCTTCAGCACAGGTGCTTTTATTCAGGACATTTTGGTTCTCTCAGTGTCAGAACAAATGCAGCCCTCATTATCATCAGAAGAAATCAGAAAAGCACGGTACTTCCGAAAATTAAGCTAGCAAATCTTTCAGAAAGAAGATGTGTTGCCTCCAGATGACTCCTTCTCTACTGGTGATGAACACCAGTTCAAGTGCTAGCTTAAATGGGAAAAGGGTTTTCAGCACAGCTCGAAAAAGCAGGCAGAGATTTTGTGAAGTTGGAGGTCGCTACTTTTGTCCTTCCATAAGTGACATTTTGTTTAGCATACAAATTCTGGCGCACTTGTTGATGACAGCCATCACTAACCAGTGGATGTGCTTTCAAAAGTGGATGGAATAAAAATACATAATTCTGGTTTGCAATGGCCACTGCATTAACAAAAGAGTTCACTATTTCAGTGATTTCTGTAACTATCAACACAATGTCACAAACAGCTGTTTCAGACACATCAGCTATAAAAGTGAATTCATTTCACAGTGCTGAGAGCCACGCGCTAAGTTCTTCCTGGTACATGACAAACAGGGTCATACAAAATTTTAAATCATACTTTTGAATGCTAGAGCAATGGAAAATAAGAAAAGAAAAAAGAAAAAATCATTTTCTATCACTTGAAATATTCGTATTTAAACTTCTGACTGGACCAGAAGTTACAGGGAAGTTGTAGGGCTTTCGAGGCAAGGCTAGAAGCATCTATTTAAAGTAGATCAAATAAGACAGTCATACTGGTCTACTCTGACCATAACATTATTAGACAGTAGGTCAATGGTTGAGCCTAACTTTGGCACTCTATATAGCCTGTTGGTAATTTTCTGTTACAAAAAATTTGTGTCAGAAAGCATTCAGAAAACGAAAACAAAATTCCTTGTGGAAACAAGTCAATATCAGTGACTCTTTTTGCTGAGCAGAAGCAAAGACTCCATAGACCCTTGTCAGTCAGACTGGATTCCACTGGAATATTTGTAGTTTTCAGCCAGCTTATCCTCAGCTCCCAGCAGGATGAACTCCTTGGGGCTGTACCCCAGCCATCAGTCCCTGCACACCATTTGAATCACACGGCCTGGGGAGGCAGGAATGATGGGGATACCCCGGCTGAGCAGCCTGGGTGTCAGGTCCTACCTGGGCCACCCAGGGCAGTCTGTCAGCTCAGTGCAATGCCAGCTCCTAGTAGCACTGACACCCATTGTTCCTTCATCCTTCCCACTTTCCCACTGCGTGACAGATGCTTTTCCTGAGTGGTGCTGGCTGCTGAAGGACAGTTCCTTCTCTCAGACCTCTGCACTTTGCTGCTGGGAATAGCCGTGGGGGTTCAGGTCAGCTGAGGAGGAGCCTGCTGTCCTGTCCTTAGGATCACCACCCAAAAATGATGGAGCCCTACAGTTTTGCCAGTTACTCTGAAAGTCCTCCTAGGAAAGGGTAGGAAAAGCCGAAAGCAAATCTGTATACTACCTTCAATCACTGCAGCTCTGCTGTCTGCGGAAACAGTTGGACAGAAATGAAGGGAAACGAAGCATGCCTCACACGTGGCCGCTCCGTCGGCATGGTCCAGCTGAGAAGTTGCCAGCCACTCCCAGTCCTTCTGTTGAGGACACTTTCATCCAACCTCATGTCCTCCATTTGTACTCTTGGAAGAGGATGGGGATTAGGGAAGTCCCGGTTTCTTTTACAGTCCAGCTCCACCTTTGGGTGAACTCAGATTCAGAACTCTCCACGATTTATTGTTTATTACCCCCAGCAGAAATATCTCTACCTCCCTTACACAAGCTCATTGCCTGTTACAACCACTTTGCACAGGTAAAGCCTAGCACCACTCTCAGCTGGCCTTTGCTGACCCAGAAGCAACCGTGTCTAGCTAAGCCTTAATTAAGTGCTAATTCATCATAAGAACTTTTCTGGGGATGTCACACAAAGGCAGGAACAAACCTTGTCATACATAAACTTTAAGCTCTACATACACATCCAACTTGTTAATCATATTTAAAAGGATTTCACAACCAGACTGATACAGGCTGTTTAGTACCAATGGTCAGTGCAGACAGGATGGTAACCACCTCTGGGATGACAACGAATTTGGGGATCCTCATATCATCCTCTCCCCTATGAACCTGACTTTAAAGGTTGACTTTGAAGACAATTAAGTGAAGCTTTTGTAGGTAACTAAGAACACCTGGATTTGAAAGCCATATGCTTTCAAATTGCCAGAATGAATCACTGCAATATTTCAGAGGCACATTTTTAACTCTTGAGGTTTTTGTCATAGTTCTGACTATAGTTTTTCAAAGTATCAAAAAATATAGTAGGATGGCAGTTAAATTTCCTGGACTCTGAAAGCAGACACTCAAAGTTTGGGTTTTCTAGGAAGCACCTTTCAAACAACACACAGATACAAGTGATGCAGCTAACTCAAGGCATGTTAGACAGCACAGCTGTAGCCAAGCTGTCTGAAGTAGTTGAAAGAAGAAAAACTTTCAGTCATCCACACTGGAAAATCATAGTGTTTGTTTTTCACAAGATAGAGACACCTGCATTGTTTGCTACTGAAAAGTGCTGTTTATAGTCTGCTTAGGTGAAATAATGTGCTTTATTTAATGAAATTTAAAAGAACTGAAGGGTTACTTTTAAAATAGCATTCTGTGTTGCCTGAAAGTTTTTACTGCAAAGCATAAGACACAGAAGTAAATGTCGTCTGCATCCAGAGGCTGAGCTAAACTGGCAGTGCTTCCATATGAAACAGTGAATAATACAATGAAAGCCGTCTGCTCTTCTTCAAATATGAGCTTGGAGACGTCAGTGCTGGTACTCGTCACAGTAATAACACTGTGCATTATTAAAGACAAAATCTCAACTGCTGCTTGATGTTAATATAAGACACCTGAACATATCCTGAGAGGCTCCATGCCAGTCCAATATGGGCACTGCAGTTTTTACTAACAGTATAATTACCACCTTCTCTTACACTTCGAGAGTTTATTTCCTGTTTTGTCAGGCAATCATTAATCTCTTCTCCTTAAAAATATACAAGATTTTAAGTCCAGAAATAACTTGTAAGAGCTACCTACAGTTCTCCATGTCCTTATTCAAAGAAAAAGTTTACAGTCAGCTGAATCTCTGTCCCTTTCCTAGAGCCTTGGCATTCATCCACCATCTTCACTTTTCCTGGAGTAGAATTCTACTGTTCCTGTTTTCCAAGACCAAGCAATACTGGCAGCAGCTGTGAGTAGGTTCGTAAAGAGCCTCATGCAGGATCTGAGTTTAAATTCTGGCTGTTCACACGCTGTGTGCTAGCATATGTTATAAGCAACTATAAATTGTGTACAGATGTGTGCTAGAATTCCAGTGTAGCCAAGCTAACACCGAATAACATCTCGTGTGCTTTGTAATTATACATAATGAATGTGCTGTCATATAACAAAGTCCATGTTTGTGGCAGCATTTATCCACTGGATTTGGAAGCAAGGGGTAAGAATTATGGTGTGAATTTTTAAACAGGATTTTTAATAAGAGATATGCAAACCAAAGAGAGGAGGCTGATTTGTGGACAACGTTTTGTATGAGAGGCTGTGCTTAAATGAGCACACAAACAGGACTTGAAAAAGGTTCATTTAGAATATGTTTCGGAAGTCTAAAGACAAAAGCATTTACATATGAGTAAAAAGAGAAAGTTTGCAAACATTGTCCTAGTTGGAAAAGCGAAGTGCCAACAAACAGCAAACAGAGGGAAGCACAGTCAAGGAAACAGGGGGAGCAAGCAGAGAAAGGCCATTATAAGGGCCAGGAAGAGCAGGGCTGAGGGGGTATAAACTCACTGTAAAGTAGCATTTGAAGAAGAAATGGTGGGAATATTGACCATCTTTATTGCCTGCTGCATGGAGGGGGCAGACCCTCATTGCCCACTACCAGGTGTGCCCTTTCCATGGGTCCAACAGAACAGCAGCACTGCTTTTCTCTTCTGGCCAGTGGAAAACACCAAGTAGATACAGCCTGCCTAAAAGAAATAATGCTTTTCAGTGAGCTGTGTGAACAAAGCAGTAGAGGAAAAAGCAAGGTAAAGGCCTGAACATAGTCTCAAAATATGAGCATAGGTTAGATAGCAGCTGTCAGAAGATCAGAATTCTGTGGCCTCTCCCACTCAGAGCCCTCAGGAGAGGACCCTCAGCATGTGTTTTAAGCTAATCTAAATCAAGGTTGCTCTGGTCTGACCATCCTTCCCATTTGCAGCTTTTTATGCTCTTCTCCTCTGTGTCTTTAGCACAGGCATTCATTTGATTGCATACTGAAATGGTTCAGGGAGCTGGAAAACCTGAAAACTTACCGTGAAATAAAATAATTTGGTTTCAGCCAGGTAAGTTCCCTGAAAAGGATCCATATGAAGTCAAAGAGATGCCAGGGCTGATGCAAGAGAGGGGATGGAGGTGTGCAGCCTTGGCCCACAGGGAAAGTGCAGTTTACAGTTACTGAGTCCTAGATTACCTTAAGCTGCTGTGGAAGCACACCACAATGCCTCTCAGCAGATATCACAAGCTGCTTTGAAACCCCATAGATAAACTTTTGCCCCTTTCAGGTAATAGGGAGAGAGAGACCTTTTTTTATAAACTAAGATGTTTTGTGTTTCCCCCAGGTTGCCATCCTGGTTGAAAGAGGACTTGTGGGTTTAATGAGAGTGCCTTCCAACAGACAGCAGCAGCAAATCATTAGTGAACAGCATCAGCTCTGACAGAGCCACAGCCTTCAAGGTTCATCCTATGTTTGAAGGTGATTTGCTTCATCAAAGCTAAGAAAATATAATAAGAGAAAGGAAAAAAGACCATTACAGTTTGGTTATATCTTGCATTTTTGTTATTCAGCTTACCTTTTGGTATAGATCTTCTTTCTGCTTGAATTACACATTCCAGTGCATTTCTCCATACACACAGTATTTGCATCATTTGGCAGAGAACATGAAAACCTAAATGACGATCAGACTTCCCAGACTGTGCTGGAAAGGGTCTGTTAACAGAAAACACATGCAGTTCAATCACATCATATTAAATCAGCAGCATTCTTAACACTGAAGCATGGCATCTTATTATTTATTGACTGTTTACTCTTGACTCTTTGGACTTGTATCTCATGAGCCTGATTAGCTGCATATCTGATGGTTATGTTTCCTCCTCTGTTAACATCGTTGGCTTAATCCATGCAGGTCATTTTGCTCACCCACTTTGTCCAAACTTGTGGTACTGCTTGGTACCCTCAGAGTCGAGTCTACCTTACAACGTTGATACAGCTTAACTAACACTGGCTGGTCTCCAGCCTCTCTCTGCTGCAAACAAAAAGCTGAATACTCCCATCTCTTATCTGGGAAGGCCAGCTGCAGCTGTTCTTCCTAGCTCAATTTTAACTGTATATTGCTGAAAGATTAAGTGCTATATACAGATTCAAAGTGAACATTTTGAAAAAAAGTATCTATGGACAACATGTAAAAGCACAGAAGAATTAACACTGGGAAGGGCTGTAGTTCAAAAATCCCAGGTAACATTAGCTTGTCTGCCTACAGACTGTACCAGTCAATGAGCAACAGAGTTTTCTGCTGTTTTATTGTCCCACTGCCTTTTATCCCAATGGATGCTCTGCTATTTCTTTGAGACCTCTCACAAGGCAGACTGTATCTGACCACATCATGTAGCAACGTTTCCTGCCTTTCTGGAAGAACTGGGCTGAATTACATGACATATAATGACAGTTGTAGGCAGCACTTAAGCAGTTGCTAGGCCAGGATAAACTGCTGCAGAGGAAGAGGACTCAGTGACAAGTTATGACTTGAGGAATTTTTGTAAGGGATGGTCTTCAGCTTAATAGGGTGTCATTGTGTTGGGCAATTGAGGAGTTC
The DNA here is from genome assembly GCA_035590215.1 of Microhierax caerulescens. Classification (NCBI taxonomy): domain Eukaryota; kingdom Metazoa; phylum Chordata; class Aves; order Falconiformes; family Falconidae; genus Microhierax; species Microhierax caerulescens. The sequence continues at coordinate 89,962,682 of JAVJGJ010000057.1, forward strand.
AGCGGTGATGTGCATGAATCCACAAAGAACCTGCCATCAGCTTTCAGACCAGAGTCATAGTAGAGCTGGTATCAGCATACAGGGTAACTTGGTAAGAAAGCAAAATATGAAGTTAGTGTATCATACATGCAGAATAACCCTGACCTCAACAACTACAACAACCACAACAAGTCAGCTATTGTTACTGGTCCTACCCATTTTAATATTTTTTTAGAGAAAAACAACATAAGAGGACTTGCTCCATCCCAAAGGATAGGTGTTGCTGCCCAAGAGCATGACTAACTGCATTGTTAGGAGTTCAGCAGTAAGATATAACATGCTCCACTGCATTCCCAACCAGCATTCCCTACTTAACAGATAAGGAATTTGTTTGGTGATTAAATTATTTTCATCAAGTGCTCTCCTCTTTCCAGCTATGCTGGTTGTCCTTTTGTTGTTCTATTGACCTCCATTTTCCAGGCCATTGCACTTCCAAACAGCAGTCACAGAAGCATTATCTGATTAAGGAAACAATTAATTTGCAGATTTTAACATATCTGGGACCTTACTGGTATCTAGCTGCATTTCTTCATCTGCCGGTTTGTTTTGGGAGGTTTTGCATGCCTTCGCTGCCATTTTAGTTGACAACCCTGGTTTATTAGAAGCAATGCCATAGTTGCTAGGAGCAATGCCCAAGTACTAGACTGTAGAGGAGTGAAGGCAGTGGGTTGATGAGCATTGATAACATGCAGCTGTGGGCTTGCCTCAGAGGCAGTGGGTTGATTGACATGGATGATGTGCAGCTGTAGCTCATTCCTGCTAAGTGGTTAAATAGCCCTGAGGATGATCAGAGAGAGGGTTGGATGGAGGAGGAGCAGTGTGGCTTGAACTGCTGGAGGAAGGAGAAACAGCATGGACAATAGAATCTGACTGAAGGTAAAAGCCTCGTTGTAGCCTACAAGTTTGTTTGTGCTGCAACACTAGGCCACTGTCCTGGTGTCCTGGTTTCAGCTGGCATAGAGTTAATTTTCTTCTTAGTAGCTGGTGCAGGGCTGGGTTTTGGATTTCCTGTGGGAATAATGTTTATAACAGATGTTTCTAATTATTGCTGGGTAATGCTTATACTAAGTCAAGGACTTTACAGTTTCTCAGGCTTTGTCAGCAAAAGGGCTGGAGGGATGCAAGGAACTGGCTGGGGACACAGCCAGAACAGCTGACCTGAACTAGCCAAAGGGATATTCCACACCATATGGTATCGTGCTTGGTATATAAAGTGCAGGGGGGGTTGGCTGTGGCCTGCTGATTGTGCTTGGGAACCGGCTAGGCATTGGTCCATGGGTGGTGAGCAACAGTGGGTGGTATTGTGCATCATTTGTTTTCTTTTCTTCCTTCCCTCTGGAATTTATTCCTTTTCCCTTCTCCCACCTTGTCATTACAGTTGTTGTTATTGTTATCATGACTGTTATTGTTGTTTTTTTTATTTTACTTCATTTTAAGCGTTGTTCTTATTTCAACCCTTGAGTTTTACATTCCTTCCTGATTCTCCTCCCCATCCCTGGGGTGGGGGTGGTGAGTAAGTGGTTGGCTGTGTGGTACTTAGTTACCGGCTGGGTTAAACCACGGCAACCACATCGCACCTGATGTGCAATAATGTCGCTCCAGAGCTCCCCAGATCTCAGAGGCAGAGAACTGATTGGAAGCTTTGCTGTGGGGGGGATTGTCTTGCCTGAGAACAAGCGAGCTCAAACTTGAAAAGGCAACATAAGCACCACAGCTGAACTTCTAGGGGTCAGTCATGTCTGTGTAAGGACTTTGGCACGGTCTCTTCACTGCAGCAGGGACACTGTGCTGCCTTGTGCAAAAAACGAGGCAGGAATGTGATTTTGCTTTGCTCCTTCAAGACACCGTTGGCCAGTATCTGTCTTTGTAACCAAGAAACCACAGCAACTTTAATTGGGATTCATCCCTACGCTATGCACGCGCTCTTTCTGTCTCCTTCCATTTCGATACTGAACCAGGTTGCAGAGACGAAATCTGGCCCTGTGGTATTACTCCGGGTGAACAGCTGAAGGATTCAGATAGTCGCTCTGAATGAGCTTGCAGAGGCTAAGTAGCTAGATCAGGAGAGTACAGGTGGGAAAGCAATAAATCCCACAATCAGAGGCATTTACAACAGGCTATGAGACTCTTCTTTGTGCTGTTTGTTGCTTTAGGCTGGGATTTTTAAATCCCGGTCTTTGTTGTTTTCCCAGCTTTGCTTGCTCAAGGCAAAAGTGATGGCTGAACACCTCACGCAGAGGCCCCTAATTCTGACTGGGACATCCAGAAATACACAACTTAAATGGAAAACAGCACTAGTATGCAGGATTAGGTTGTTCTGGTCTTACTGCTGCTGGTATCTCACTAATTTTGCCATACGGCAGATGTGTTCAGTATGCTGTTTTCCTATACAGAATTTCAGCCCATATGCCAAAGCATAGCACGACGTACACTAAAGGCCACGTTTTTGCCTGATCTGCTCCCCTGCCGTTGCTGACCAGTCCCCTAAACGGGAACAGAAACAACATACTGGATTTTCTTGGTTCTGAAAACAGCATCATGACAGGTTAAGCAAATTTCTTTTGACCGACCCTGATGCTGAAGGAAAAAGCAAGTAATTTCTGAAGACTGGCTTGTAATGTAATTATCCCTGTATGGCATAACCTTTTGGACTGCGGTTGTTTTTGCTGTTGTAACGTTACAGCTACAGACTTGATTGCTAGTCTTCTTTTGCGTGCTCAGAAATAAAGGGTTATTGCTCAGGAGCTGATTGCTAAGAGTACAGCTTCTGGCTCTTTGCAACCGTAGGAAAGATGCGCCCTCCCGTGTACCAGCTCCGAAGTGTTTTTACAGCTACAGCGTTTGGAGACCAAAGATGCCTCTCCAGAGATTTAGAGATTCTTTTTTTTTTTTTTAAACAAAACTTTGTTAAATAGCAACTCTGTCAAAGTCTTTCAATCATCTGGAGTTTAATGATAAAATTTTTAATGTGGAAGAAATGGAGAAGCTTAGACTTGCAAAACAGATAGCAGTAAAAACCGTGGGGCTGGCTCCCCCTCACCTGGCTTTTGTTTATGCAGTGAACCCAAGTCAGGAAAAGGAGAAAAAAAAGTACATTTCTCCGAGTTTTTGTTATGCCCAGGGATGGTCTGATAAGATTTTGTACATCCACCTTTCACAAAAATCAGTGAAATTTCTGCAAATAGAGCAGGTTAAAAAAAAGAAACATTTCAAGGTAACAGTCACTTTGCATAAACTCCTTTAAAGGATTGTAGCATCAGATGTACATTTTAATTTCAGGGAACCAGTGGAGTTTAGCTAGAACTCCCGATCAAATCTTTTATTTTTTATATACTTTGATTTCAACACCATCATCCCTGCATCAGTTCACCACAAAACATTGAATCAAAAGAGTGGCCATCAGTATTTATGTCTGTATTTATATACAGATAATATGTATGTACAGAAAATATGATGTATTTAAATACATCAGTATTTATAACTGTATCAGTTACTGCATTTTTCAAGAGTCTATGTTTCTTCCTAGAATATTAGAGCATGTCAGTAGACTGTAAGTCTTAGCTGACCAGTAGAGTCTTTGTTGACAAGGAAAAGCTCCTGGAGATAATTCTAGTTCAAAATGTGTAAGAGTTGTGCAAGCTATTTCTTTGTATTTTCCCTCTGAAATGGCACGGGGTGGGATGTGGAGGTATCCCAAGTGTTCGTTTTCATGTAGCTGACTAGTCCATCTCAGCATGCCTCTTCCCCAGAGTGCCTGGGAGCAGGACACAGGTTAGAGGTTGTCACTGTCGCCATATTTTTGTTTGTTCGTGGTCCCTGGAAGCAACCTGGAGAGATCAGCTGAGTAATTGAGTACTATGAATAATACTTTTTTGGGTGACAACACAGGTGCCTCAATGTGCTTTGCCTTCTCTCTTTGCACTGCTACCCAAAGTGGCACAAATTACGCTAGTGTCTTTGAGTTAGAGATGTATCAGACTGCCTTCCTTTCAACAGATTATCCAAACAGATCAATTTCTGTCTTTTTTTTTTTTTTTTTCCTCTTTCAAAAGAATAGTATTTTTGTCTTTGGATGGGTTTCAGGCTATTTCTCTTAATCTGCTATTGTAGGTTGGTAAATTCCATATATATATTTTTTTCTTTTCCCCATTGATCTATTTTGCCTAGTCACCATAAACTTCAATCTTCTTCCTCTGCTGCATTTATTCTGTCGGTTGTCTTAACCTGCAGTTTCTTTAATAGCCCTTGTTCACATATGAGATTTTCATAGCTTTGAGCTACTTCATTTCTCTAGAGAGGAAATTAATTTGCACTTTAAACATAAGCAACACTTAGTCTCCATTCAGACACTGGAAGCTCTTATGCTGTCGACTGCCTCAGATCTATCAGTATTTTTTTACCCCAATTTGTTTCT
>JAVJGJ010000057.1:89967234-89980714 GCA_035590215.1 Microhierax caerulescens
AGATCTATCAGTATTTTTTTTTACCCCAATTTGTTTCTTTCCTTTAATAAAAAAGAACGTTAGTGAAACCTGATTTCAGATCCTGAGATTACACTTCCTTTCACCCAGACCAACCAAGAAAGAAATTTAGCAATTACTTCTGAAGTTAAAATCACTTGCTTTTTGATAAGCCAGAAGCCGATGCTATATCACTTCCTCATTCTGCAGCTCCTGTTAGTATGTCTTAAAAGCCAGAAGGAAAAAAAGCTTATAAAGAAGACTCTATAAAAGCGGAGATTGAAGTTTGTGCTATTACTAAATGCTCAAATATATTTACTTTATACAATATAAAGTTACCACACAATAGGACAGACTAGGAAGATGCTTTTGCAGTTCTAATACTGGAGGCCCAGAGTTGGATTTGACAAAAAAAAAAATAATCCAAAAGTATACACAAATGTTTCCCAGAGGCTTTTTTCGAACTGAGTTTACAACATAGCTGGTAGTATTTATTAGTCACCACGAGATTGTTCCAGATACAGATTCTTATACATGCTGGGCCTCAGGATCCCAAAACTACACTGTTTGAAACCAAACTCCTACTCATGGTGGCTGCATTATCCCATTCTGTTCTGGTACCTTGGACGAGTTCCACGGCACATACCGATCATGGTGCCTAGTCCCTCTAACCGTGGGTTTCCTCCAACCATTTCTCCTACCCCTTAAGTCAGATGAAAGCTGGGGTTAGGTGAAAGTTGGAATTGAGAGAGTACCCCTGCTGTCTCACAGAAACTTTCCACACCAATACTTCACAAGAAACTTGTGTAAAATACAAGCAGTATGTGCAAGTAGCAAGACCAAAGGTTCACGTTATTAATTTGGTTGAGGAGCAATGATTTAAAGTGGGCTAGTTGGGGTCTGATGCAGACGTGGGTCTAGCTAACTGAAGACAGCATGACATGGAGACTTAGCATTTCTAAAGCCTTATGTTCCAAAGTTTGCCTTTTCTCTCAACTTGGAGAAACAACACAACCCCATTTGTAAAGATTAATGCAAGGTATAAAAAGCTTTGAGAACTAGCCTAACCTCTGTTATGCAAGTGCTGTATATGCATGTAATGTATAGATAGCTGTTGGACTCATGCTAAACTTGAGCAATAGCCTCAGATTTTTCAGTATTGGTATTCTTCAACCTACAATTTAGTTTAACAACAGTGAAGTTACTCTGTTTATCCCTTGGATTGATAATGTTACTGGTGTATTACTAATTTTTTGAGGTTGTTCCTTTTTTTTAAAAAAAGAATACACTCAGTTGGGACACAATCAGGCTATTTTGTTGCTGACATACTGTTTCTGTCTTCCACAGAAATATGCAAGTACATGAAGCAAACAGTTTCACGTAAATTTTTCAGTTGGGAATCCAGTCAGCTAAGCAGGACCTCCTCTGGACTTGAGAAAAGTCCTCACTCCCTGCTAGACTATCACCATCGCAGCCAACACTTCCCTGTAGTGTTCAGCATTCTGCCTAGGACACTGACAAACGCACGGTCCGTTCTGTGAGGTAGGATCTTTATCTTCCTCACTGCCTGGAAAACAGATTATACAGTTTGGACACTACTTAAATAGGAAAAGTAAACCTTACCATTCCTATTACTTTTGGCTAGACAGAATGGGAACTTGTGTCCTATACATCTTACTTAGCAGCGTATAATATTTATTTACATAACAGGTGGTAGGAAGAAGATCCCAGTGCAATGATCTCAATTTTAAAGTGAAGTAATTTGTCAACATTTCTTTTTTCACTCCTTTCAATTTGCATGGAGGGATACCAAGTTTTAAGTCTGGCTGTACTACAGGGCTATAAGTTTATTCACAGCAGGAAAGAGCAAATATAAACAGCAAGCTAGTGGCCTGAACTGCTATCTAACCAAAGCTAAAGCTTACCTAAGTGAAGCTGATGTTACAGAACGGTAGCTGCAACAAACAAGTCAGCGTGTCCTTCAGATTATAGCTTATTTGGGCCATGTGAATGTGAAATTTGAACTTGAAGTGTGCATTTTAAAAATGCATCTGAGAAGTTGTGATTTTTTCTAATGTATGTCCAGAAATGCTGTTTCAAATTAAAATTGCTAGCAGCCACTCCAAATCAGGAAAACGCCAATGCTGACACCTAGCTATGGGCATGTCCTCCAGACTCCTTTAGTGCCAGTGGGGGGAGAGAGAAATTTTTTGGGTGCCACTCACTTGGCATGGTTCAGAGGTCTACTCAGAGGCAGGGATGATGGCACCTGGGAGGACCTATTTCTCTCCATCAGCTAGGAAGGGAATGTATGCCAAGCTGAGATACAGATGTCTGTTTCTGACATACTTTAGATCTGGGGAGATAATAACTTGCATAAATATAATGAAAGTGACTACTTAATCAACACTAACTCTTTAAGTTGTCCACAGAGATCCCTGTCAAGCCAGTTATTTTGTGTTTACCACTTTTCTTGGGGAGTGCTTGTTGGATTTGGGTATCATTTGGTGACTACTACTACTAAAATTACTTTTAACTTGAATTGATTTGACAGCAAATCCAATATAATTTTCAGAGCATTTCCATAATGAATAAAGTTTCCACAAACACATGTCCTTGGATGGGGAAAGATGGATTTTTTTCTTACTCTTTTGTGGATAACAGAAATAGTATTAGCCAGTGTGATCTGAATTACCACTTTTGCATCACAGAGGATGACTGTGCACATTCAACAACAGGCTGGCCTTTACCATCAAAACAATCACATAAAATGTTTCTTGAGCAGCCTTTGTACTAAGAATGTAATGGCTGCTTCACCTGAATGTGAAGATGTCTGTTGCCTGGCATTTTGATGACAGTGATGGAAAGAAATGCACTCCTTTTTCAAACTTACATAATTTTTTCCACTGATGCAATAATGATAAAGTATTTGGGAAAAATATAACAAAACTTTTTCTTTACTGATATGCCAACTTTATTCATTCCTGCATGCAAAAGCTGAATTATTTATTTGCATGAAACAATATATTCTACACATTTGCAGCAAATACTTGTTGATGTCTTAGGATAAATTTTTACTTGATCAGGTAGGTATAGGGCTAATTTTTTTTTCTCCATATATATGTAGCCTGTTCTTAACTACAGTCTAAAAGTACTTCCGCAACCTGCTTCAAGCTGGAGTTACTCGCTTATTTTTAGACCAAAAGTGATGAAAAATTTCCAAGTCTGTTGAGTTCCCTTAGTTGTTAAAATGACATGAGTGAAACAGCCTTCTAACTACGATAAGCCTGGGCATCTTGTTACCTCCTGTGAGCTGTCATGACAGCTACATGTACTTTGTATTTCTGTTGCTGCTAAAAGAGTGAACGGGCTGATCAAATGGGCTGGTAGCAGGAACTGTTCACAGGAAATCCCGGTTCTTTCTGGAGGAACATGGAAATACATGAAAATATCTAACCTGGATTTCAAAAAGCTCTAATGCCAGAGTCTGCATCCTGAGTTTAAGCTGAAGTTGTCCAAATACCCCAAGAGGTGCCCTTCCTCATCCCTTCTTGAAGTCAGAGATGAGAGTAACAGTAATCTATTATCCTTGTTTGGTTTTGTTTCTTCTTCTATTGCTTTCAAATTCAGAAGCCTTTCCATGAGGAGGATCTCTGAGTAGGCACAGGTAATTGATGGCTGGATAAGAAATTTCCAAAATAAAGTGGATTGGGCTCCAAAATTCAGATCTTGCAGAAATGAAATCTCATGTGATACAATGATATATAACAGGAAAATCAAAACAAATATGTACACTAAATCTTGATTAATTTGATAACAAAGGCAGAACAAGACACTGCAGTAGACTTCTGCTAGAAATTTCAGCACTTCATGACTTGCATTTTTAGATAATTCTGTATTAGCAACAAAATGAATACCTGTACTCTAGTTCAGACTTCTAAGCTTGTTTCTGGAGGATAAGTTTCCAAGGATCTCCATATGTACTGGTGACAAATTCACGCTTTAATTTTCTGTGTTGAGGAAGCTTGATCACAAGCATAATGTGGATTCCAGTTCAAACAACTATGCTTTACTGACTATGCACATTAATTCTCATTTGGAAGCTTGTAGGAAACTTCTGTCAAAAAAAAAAAAAAGCCTAAGTTTCAGAGCACCTGTCTCTGAGAGGCTTTCTGTAGTATCACATCTTTCTCAGGCTCTCATTTCTGGCACATGTTTTGACTCAAATTTGAGGTATGCACAGAAGATTTTGAAGTGTTAAAAGGTTCTTTGATATGGTGCCACAGCAATTTAATTATTTACCTCAGTGCTGCCTCAGCTACACTAAGATTAAGGAATGATGGGATGCAAGATTTTAGCTTTAATTTATAAAACTGCAAATGACCTGGAATTAAATTGCTCAGGAACTCCACTCTCCATCATACAGTGATTAGAAGCACTTGAGCTCGAGTTCATTACCATGGCAATGGCACTGCATCCTGCCTGACTGATTGCTGGACCGGGAGCTTTTTCACCTTGCCTCTTTTTCCCAACTCCAAAGAATCTGAAGTGCTACAAAGCACTTACCTTTCTCCCCAGTCTGTTTTCAAGGAAGTGACCTGAAGTGGGGAGCAGATTTCTGGGAAGTCCTTTCTGTTGCACTTCACATTTATATCTGTGGGATATCAGCCCAGGATGTAAGATATCCAGGACTGCTTTTGTACATGAAAATCACTAAACAAACAGCTTTCAGCTGTGCTTCCCAGCACATTCCTTGTGAGACCTTGGGGCCTTTACTCCACCTTCTCGATCTCTTCTGCTTTTGAAAAAGCAATTTGAAAAATCTCCCCTTGCTGATTTTCTGCAGTATCTTCAGAAGATTATAGCAGGTAAAGAAACACCAATCTCATTCAAGGTGAGACACAAGCATGATTACAATTCATTGTCACTCACGCACGTTAACAAAGATTGCACATTGCATCCCTGTGTCTCTTTCCCTGAATGCTGTGTGAAGTTTTAAACAGAAGTTATTAACTTTTTCCTTCCATATAACCAGGTTTGTATATTTTCTCACCAGACTCATCTGGACTACTGGGCGTCTCCCCACCATCTTACTAAACATAGTGTCAGATTCACAGAATAGTTTGGGTTGGAGGGGACGTTAATGGTCATCTAGTTCCACCCCCTCTGCCATGGGCAGGGACACCTCCCACTAGACCAGGCTGCTCAGAGCCCCATCCAGCCTGGCCTGGAACACTGCCAGGGATGGGGCAGCCACAGCTTCTCTGGGCAGCCTGTGCCAGTGCCTCACCACCCCCACAATAAAGATTTTCTTCCTAATATCTAATCTAGATCTACCCTTCAGCTTCTTATATGTACAGGACAAATCTCCTTGCTTGTTGATCTACTTATGTTTCTAGATCTTATTCATCGCACATCACTACCCTTTACTGTCCTCCCCACTGGAGCTGAAGCTTTCTCTCCTTCCTCATCTTCAGGGACATGCAGAATTCTGTACCTCCTCTGCTTGCTTTGCCCTGGTTTGCTCCATCTGGCCCCCGTTTAGTTCTGTTGTGGTGCCAAATGTATCTTAATCTGCTTTTTGCAGAAAATGCTCAGTACCTTGAATGTATATGGTTTAAGCAGAGCTATACCTTTGTAAGCTGTCTGTCCTATTAACTTGCAAAATCTACAAGATACAAGGGCAGAGTCACAGAAACGTAACTGAGAAGACAGGTTTTGCAACTGCATTTGCTCTTGTGATACAGGGTTCTGAGACCATAAAACATAAACACACCAAAACACGCTTTGATGTAGTACGAAATGTGCTTGATGAAAACAATAAAAAAAGCTTTCCACTCCATATAGCACTTCATAAATATGCATTTAATTCCTCATCTTTCATCACTTTTACAGTTTTAACCATTGCCTCAGTGGTAATATTTGTCAGAAGCATACAATGGAACTTCAGGTACTTCTGCTCTGTAGTTCTGAAGTTAAATTCATGGGTCTTTCCATAAGGAATTGAGCCAAAAAATAATTACACTAATTTCTTATAACATGTTACGGAGTTACATCAGATTTCAACTTACATTTCTATCCTGTTCCAGGTACTGTATTTACATAGTTAACTAATTTGTTTATTATTTACATTTTTCAAATTCTGTGGTCATATATGTTTTTATATTGTACATTCTTGTTTAAATTTTTATTACAGAAATTCTTTAACCCACATTTTAGACACTACAATTTCAATATTACACATGAGTTCTAGGAAATTACTGCCTGGTTTCACTAGTGATGTGTCAAGATGCCTCCTTCATAAGAAAACACGTATTAGAAAGGAATTTTATAATATTCAGAATCCTGAATTTTGAAGAAAAAAAAAATAAGTACATGGGATGGGGATGTAATAATGATAATGTTATTTCTTTTTCTATGTATTATTTTGTTTGGAATGACATTTTACCTGAGATGTAGAATTGTTAAAGGTAAAGTGTGTTTTTTAAAATAGAATGAAATATTTTCTGTAAATCTTAAAGTATTGAAAATTTGAAATTTTACATAAATGTTGGCCTCCTATTTACTGAAAACTATTCCAATCTGTATAGATATATAAATGTTATTTATATATCTATATCATATTTTCCAGAAAAAAGTCTATATCTACATAAATAAGCATTGTTATTATATTAGGAAACTTCCCGCTATCCTTAAAAAGCAATGTGCTCAAGTACAGTATTCAACTTCTGCCACAGACGCAATAGTAAATGTGACCTCTGATGGGAATACTTCCTTCCAAGGGAAGTAAGAGGTATCTGTTGAATTTGGAAGACATGGCAGACAACTTATGTGGACCCGATGAAGAAAATTTTGTATATCCAGTCCCATAAATGTTATGCAGGAGCATCTGACAGCAGACAACTTTGGGTCAACTTTCCATGTTACACGTAACTACCTAAATAACATCTTAATAGAAAAAAGTTAATTATAGAAAATCCTTACAACACCATATGTTTAATGCTGTGTGTCTTCTCTCATTACAATAATACACATTTCTATTAACAAATGATTGTAAATACTAAGTTTAAAGCAAATGGTCATAAAATTCAGGTTTCTTTTTTTCTGCTATTGGTAGATACTCTGTTAGGCACAATATGATGTTCTTTGTAAACATAAATTTTGATATATTAGTAGATGGTGAACTGAAGTTACAGAAGACAGTATATGCACATTTAAGAAAGACAGCCCCACCACACCCCCTAGGCACAAATGCAGCAATCTAGGAGGCCTGATCTTGTATCCATCGCAACTGAAACCCCCAGCTGACACCACTGGAACAGAAATGCATCCTAGCCACCAAACAGTTCTGCTTCTGAATTCGTTCAGTTTTTTCTCTTCTACCAAAGTTTTCATATAATTTACAACACAGATCTCCCATCACATGTTGGTAAAAATGTATTTTTATTCTATTTACCCTGAAACACCTTATTATAGTGTCAGTGTCAGGAACTAAGGCCCCTAAAGCAAGCAATGTAACTAACACACCTAGGAAGCTTTCTTCAAAATATGTAATATCTATGTATTTTTAAGAACTTGAAAATAATCTTCCAATAACAAGTCATAAGAAAAAAACTCTTCAATATCTTTTATTTCCCAAACTTAAAAGTGCACCACATTTTTTGTGCAACTTTGTGCAACTTGAGAACTGAACTGAGAAATAACAATTCTGAGCTTCCAGTATATTGCTTATTGCAACTCTCACCCTTAATAACCTGTATGTGTAGGGTAGGCACAAATCAATATGAGTTATTTACATCCAACAGAGCAACATCAGGATTCTTATCTGAGATTTCTTGAAAATAAATAGTGCACTTAAACTGTGTAAGTCTTAAGAAATTATTCAGTATCCCATGATTATATGAAGAAACATTTATTTCATTCTGTAAAGTCATAGAGGATTTTTATTCTGCTAATGACATGAGAGTGATCTGAGTACATAGTTACTGTTATTGAGAACTATCTTCTTCCTCTGAATAATCAGAAAAAAGGTATTAAATGGTTTAACAAATAAGCTTTGGAAAGCTATATTAATTTTCCTTTTATAACATGATAGAAATGGAGACTAAGGCAACAACTGAGATAAAACTATATCTTGCTTTGTAAACCAAGCAGCTTCATGTTTCTTAAAAGTGAACTTTCATGCTGAAAAATTGAAAGGCTGTGAAAGAAATACTTTAATTACTTTGACAAGACCACATTTTCTGTTTTATTCGATATTTTAAGAACACTCTAAAATACATAGAAAGGGATTTATTTTCATGGTGTAGATGAGTCTTCAGCTTTAAGTAACTCCTTTGTATGGCTACAATGCTTCTACAGCACCCTGCAAGACTGAGTAATGCTTAGAAAAATGCCAGCAATTTCCATTCCATCCTTCTATATTCTTACATTATTGAAGTCTTCTAACCTAATTCCATGGAAAAACAACAGATGGTGTGCGACTATCAGTGTCTTCTGAGTTATAACCAGACCTCAAAACACTAGCCCGGCTGTCTCATATGGTCTTTACAACTATGAAAAGTTCTTTTTTTCCACACAAAGTAAGTATCTTCTAGTGACTAAAACTGGCTGATAAAGTCATGGCAGGTGACACTGAAGTAATGACAAAATCATTCTGTAAGTAGTTTTAAGTCTTAGGTACACACAAAAATTGCTTGACATAAATTAGTCAGACTGCAATTCTCCTAATTAGAGAAGGGGAAAAAAGAAGATAAGTTATGTGATAGACTTCTGAACTCATTTTTCATGCTGTGAAAAAAAGTTCACTTCTAAGTTCATTCAGTGTTTGATATCCTGCGCTGTCCGTTTCTTTGGTATTCTGTTCTCATTCTGCAAATTCTAACAGAATTTTAATGGTCATCTTAATTCAAACGAAAGAGCAATCAGCTGAAAGCACAACCAGAACAACAGATGCCATAATACTGCAGAACACGTTGGTCTTAATTTCTAGCTCTTTATGTTCATTTCTTGTAATGATTGGGGGCATCCGCAAATGCAAACTTCAGCCTGTAGGCCTCTGCTAGGAGTACGCTAATCTCTTCATTTCCCCAGTGTACTGTGGGCAGATTTTGTAAAAATATTAACAATTCCTAGATGGAGAGAGGAAAAAAAAGAAAAAGATACCAGTGTAATAGCAATGCATCACTTACACAGCGATTATTTATAAGCAATCACCCATGTAACACCTCAGAATCCCAAACAAACCTGCGATCCCATTAGGTTTAGTGATTTTCCTGTAACTTGTGTAGATACTTGCTATGAATGTCAGATACAAAATTATTCTTTCAAGTTCAGACACCAGCTATTAATTGTAAATTAACTATGTTTTCTAGTGTTGAGAAAAATAAAATTAAAAAGAAAAAGCCTCGCTTGCTCTGTAAATGCTATCAGTGAAAGAAAGCAACACTGCCCAAGTGTGTGAATTCTTTGACACTTGCCCTTGTATAAATATACCACTACTGGTGCACCCGATCATGGATGGAGACCCCTAGTTGTACTCAAACAAGAACTCACATGCAATGTATCAGAACCATGCTATCAGACTTCTAAGAGGTAAATAGTGTTAGTAAATCCATTTTATAGCTGGTAATTAAGGCAAAATGCTCCTGGGTACTGGAGTCACTAGAAATTACTAGAAATCTACTTCTGAGCTCTCTAAGTCCAAACTAGTTTAAAACAGGTCCCAGTGTTCTTTTAGATTTGCTGTATTTCCTACATTATATTAACACCTTTATATATCTTCCGTACTTGCCAATTCCAACCAAGCTCTAGAAGTTTTCACATATTGTTTTGCATATGACTCTTTAAAAATTCCACATATAACTTCCACATTTAAGATCTTCAACCTACTTTCGGTTTGTAACATCTGTTGCCCAGATCATTCCAATATCCCTGTGCTAGGTATGAAGACAAGGAATACCTACATTTCCTCTTTAGGGAGCTATAAAATATTCCTTTAATTTTTAATACTTTAAATGTTTTTATAAGCTCTTTATCAGGCAGGTTAGAGGTAGACAGCTACAGATAAAACAAAGTTGCTGACTACACTACAGAAGTGCTAAAATTCTCTTCCCTAATTAGTCTCTTCACATGCAAACGTGAAGAATATCTGTGACTTCTGGTGCTGCTGCTGCTTTCTAGGTATGCAAACAACAGTTCAATTTCTAGCACAGCAAACAACAGTACAATTTCTTTCAACAGTAATTATATAGCAATACAGATCAACTTAATCAATAGAAGTAATTTCAAATTATAATTTGAATTCAAATTGAAAAGGTCATAAAAGATGGATTCCCGCTTTTGTAGGATGTATATTTTATTGTAGTAACATGGTATCAGCAAATATGATCCATGTCCTGTTGGCCAAAACTCCAGGATTGTAGCTCTATGCTACACTGTGATGCACAGTCAGATCCCACTGATTGCACTTTGAAGGATCCTTCAAAAGGGTTATGTGAAAAACATTTGCTTCCTATCCCATCACTGAATGGTGAAAAGGGCACTGTACCTACCCGTTCGTTGCCTATCCAAATGGAGTTATACAACTGGATACATTCTCAAAATTATGGTTGATCGTAAAGTCTGGCACTTTTGACATAAACTTCCCAGTCACTTCAGATGCCTTCCTTTTCCCTGATATTCTGGGAGAAGTCCCTCAGACTGATGCAAAGATAAGCTACTTTTCTATTTATACATGAAAAATTATAAACTAGTTATTTCACGCAGTTGCAGTCAACACCTACCTCAACTCTTAGCCCTAATTTCCCAATCTTTTCTGGTTTCTTGTCCCCAGATGTTTTCCTACGGATCATTTCTTCCTCCCTTTTGTATGATGTCCAAGCAAAATTCATTTCCAAGCAGCCTAAGCCCGGCAATAGAGGTAATAAGGAGCTCACTGGGGTAGTGCCTGTATGTTCAGTTCTGATGATGGCACCAAAATCCAATTGCATAGCATACAGTTTCTTTCACTGTATTTCCAGTGCTTTAACTGCATTTGGATTCACATGTTACTTTACATATATGTTTTTATAAGGTATGCTAAAATATGCTAAAACACTTTACATAGCATGTTCAACTATGCTACAATATATAAAATACTTTTAAACATATGTAGCTGTACAGAATGTACTTTTAAAGTACCTGTACTTTCAAAATACCACTTTCCATAGATAAATGAACTTGTATTCTAGAACTAGCCTATTCACCATGTAATCAAGACATGACAGTGGTAAACTTGCTGGAAGTACTGTGGTGTAAAAGTACCTTTAGAAGTATGAAAGGTAAGAGGTCTGTATTTTAAACAACACAGTGATAAAACCTGGGAGTAATACTGCCTGTTAAGCAATGGCTGTTGTCAGACACAAGATTATTCTTGAGGGGGAAAAAAAAAATCTTATCACACAAGATCTAATATATATATATGTAAAAAAAATCCTAGACCACCAGACAGATATCTCAAGAAGACGACTATTTCTAAAGCCCTTATCCTTCAGTGTATTCCTCAATTTCCTCTAAAATCAAAATGGTAAAGGTCTGTTCCTTGTAAACTAAATCAAAACTGAATACTAATAAAACTTCACTTTTTTAATAATTATTACAAAGTTATCAGCCTCTTTCTCCTCACTGAGATTGTAACCCAATGAAATTCCAGCCCATTCAAACAATCTTCAAAAAAACCCAAACCCAGAAGCTACAGAAAGCAAATTTTATCATGTTTTGAAATACAGTTTAATAGCAATTCCCTTACACTTACAAAAAAGTGGTATGAAGTCCACTATAATTCCTTTATTTAATAGTTTTTAGGATAAGATTTGGCAATAATACTGGTTATTTGGTAATTGCTATCTATAGTTGTTACGCTATTTATTGTCACATCACCCCAACACTGACTGCATATGTGGATCTTGAAGGAAGGAACATTAAAACCAATTATACAACAAGTAACATGTTGATAGTCAATAAACCATAAAAATGTTATTCCAGTAAGTAGAGCACAGAGATCTCTCCTGTCATAATCAAAGCAATTTATTTACTTTGAAAACTCCGTTCTGGCCTTTTTTCTGTGTGAATTATTGACCAAGTTCAACTGCAGGGCTTTTTTAACAGAAGAAACTTAACAGAACATTAAAACCAGTAATAGAATAGTGTTTTTATTTCTAGTTAATATAAAAATGGAAATAACTACAGTTAAAATCAGACTTGAACATACTGAGGACATTAATAGAGTTAGTTTTTAATGTCAAAACTGAGAAGCAGTCTATTAATTTAACAAATAAAGGCAGCCCTAAACCACAGTATTTTTCTACGGGAGTTGTTAATCCTTCCTGCTGCTAACTGCAATGTAATTACAGTCTGAGTACTTCTTGTCTACCACAGCTCTATTTTGTACTGATAGGCAGAACTTGCAAACTTACTATATTTTATGATCATGAACTTTTCAAAATTATACTTCAGGACCGCATATAACTAAATGAAAGGTAAATTAACTTTATATATAATCTTTCATTATTTAATAAGGAATTGCTAACAGCTATATTTTGAACAAGAGCTGTATCTGTTACACATTATGCACATATATAACACACTGAAAAATTTATGCTGGCAACGTGATTAAACAGCTTCTTTTACAAGAGTTATTTGTACTTTCAGAAGTGGTGCTTCAAATCTTAGAACACAGCACCTACTTTTAAAAAACTAATGAATTGCAATACTACTAAAATTTATTTAGAGGAATTATTGAGACAAGCTAAGAAGGAAACCGATTATGGCCAGAAAAACTGTCCATTTATCTTTTTAGATAATATAGAAGAGAACCAAAGCATATGCATACATACAAACTATTCTAAATGTTTTTATGGGAAAATGTATAATGTGGTTCCAGAGAGAGACAGAACTGTACAGTGAATCAAAAAAATTTTTTTCAACCAGATGTAACCACTATACAGGCAAGATAAATAATTAATATAGGAATGATTTAATTCCCAGTTCCTTTACAACATTCTTTTTTTATTTGCTTATATTCGGGATTGTCAAGTGTGAAAGGAAAGGGTGGCACACGTGGCTAGTACCAAGCGGGCATCCCGTCCGTGGACTTGGTCCCTCCCCTGCGCTGCACGGTGATGGGTGATGCAGACAGACAGATGTGCCAGAGCTACTGCCTGACTGAGCGCCTTCAGTGGCTGCAGTGGCCAGGCTGGTAACGTGCTGTGCAATGCTAATCTCTAATCCTCTTCCCAGATATTTAGGATGAAGGATACCCGTTGCTTTGGGACTTGGCCAAGCTCCATCCAAATCCTCCCCTTGCAGCCTGCTATCGAAGCGGTAACAAACGCTGCAGAGCCCAGCTGACCTTGGTCACTTGCCTTAGACCAGGGGTCCTCAAACTTTTTAACCAGGGGGGCGGCGTGCGGATTAAGTGGCAGGCAGTCATCTGCGGCTGCTT
>JAVJGJ010000057.1:89980814-89994929 GCA_035590215.1 Microhierax caerulescens
CCTCCGGCGGGGGGGGGGAGGGCAGGGGGGTTCTGTAAATAGCGGGGGGCCGGGTTGAGGACCCTGGGGGGATGTATCCGTCCCGCAGGCCGTAGTTTGAGGACCCCTGGCTTAGAGCTGCTTTTCCCTACTCTCTGCCCCTCGCTGTTAGGTAGTGCACCCAACAAACAGGGCTCTCGTCCTGAGACGAGTTCCCTTTTCTTTCTTGAGCAAGAGAGGAAAAACTCTTTCAATACACTCAGCAATATTTCCTACACTGCTGCCACTTCTTATTTCTCCAGCTGCCCTAACCTGCCACATGCAGTTGCAAATAATGAGCTGTATTTCTGGAGTGCTGTGCATCTTATTAATTACCGACGTCTTGGAGTCAGAGAAAACATTTCTTTCCTATTGGGCACAGCTAGAATTGAGAAAACGAAGATTTCACAATCTAACGTTAAAGAGATAGGAAGAATAGGTCATCTACTGCAGCTTAAGAAATACCTGCTGCAGATACAGGTTAAGAGGTGTAAGTGGACCTGGCTCCTTCAGTGGCGGAGCTGAACACCTGCACTGCTACCTGAGCACGGCAAGCTCCACGCCACAGGGCACACGCAGGGTAGGCAGCGGTGGCTGAGATAGCACCAACAGTCCAGCCTGGGCCCTGGGCGCGGTAATGCCCTCCTTGTTCTTGTCATTTCAAAGACGATGGGTAAACCTAAACTTTAATAAGCAGAAGATGGGGAAACATTGGTTTATCTGCGCTAAGTGGTAGGAGCCTGCACTGCCTTTAAGCCTGCACTGGACACAGTCTGAAGGATTTAGGAGAGAGATGTTCTTGGCGAGTCATAAATCGGTGTCACTCTAGAATTCCCACCTTGAATGTGAAAGTTTACATCCTGTCCTGTGACAATTTAGAGGAAAAAGCGCCAAATTGAAAAAACCCAACCCCAATATTTGTTGAAATACAGAACATCCAACTTTGTAAATTTAATCCTAAATTTGATTTTTTATTGTACGTTTCTCTATTGCACATTGCCTAAATTATGCATCTAGAATTTCTTGAGAGGGTTACTAATTCTTTCTAAAGAATTGCCTGTTAAATAATAATGATTATTTATCTTAATTTTGAGCTTTCTTTATATACCACATCTTAATCATCAGACCACAGCATACAGAACTCAGAAGAGTATGAAACTAACTAGAGAAAAAAAGGTTAGAGTTCTAACTAGGCTTGTTGTATCTAAAAAAGGATGCTGTTAAAAACATATCTAAATAGGCTAAAGGTTAATTTTTCCTACCAGCTTACATTCAGCAACTCAAGTGCATAGTGATCCTCAACAACCATATATGTTTTTATTCTTTGATTCAAATAGATTTTTTTTATTCTTCATTTAAACTGAACAATCTCCAATCAAACTTCTGAAAACATACAGAAGTATACTGTTCTTCTAATTAATTTCAGATTCCTAATGTGAACTTCATAGAAACACACCTTAACATTCTGAAAATGAAAGCTTATGAAAAGTTGATGGCATTATCGTTTCCCTTTCATGTTTTTCTTTTCATGACTTCTGAAAAAGATTCCTGGACTCAGCATATTAAACCCACTAAAACAGCAATTAAAGTCCCGTTTCATCCAGTATGGATCTCTCATACAAGTCATTAGCAACCTTAATTGTTAATCATAAAATATGTGGTTCTAAAGAACCATGTCAGAGAAGCTATCCTCGCTTAGCTGAAGAGGAGATTTGCATCTTCATTTACATGGCTATGAAAATATATAAATTAATATCGTTTAAAAGTACATTAAAGGACCACGCCTTAGCTGATATTGTAGGTAGCCTTATGTCCTTGTTCTCAAATGAAAATAAAACCCCAAACCACAAGTAATCCCCATCCCTACATCTTAAAACAGGAACCAAATTTGCACGTTAGATCTTTTTCTTAATGAAACTTACAGGTTATGACGTACAAATTTGTAAGACAAGGTTAAGAACATAGGCTTAAAAACAAAGCAAGCATTACCACAGAACCTAACAGATGTTCAACTCCATAAACAAACACCTTATTTTTGTAATACCTTTTTATTTTTAACTGCCTCAAAATGCTTCAAAATTACATGCATGTGAAATAGAAGAAGTTAAGGTACTGACACAGAATATTAAATACCCAAGAAAGAAAAGGAAGTCATCTTATTTGAACACTAATGTAAGTTCATACTTAAATCAGCCAGTCAAATAAAACCAGTCTTAAGTTCTTCCTTACATTTAAACTACAGAAAACAGAACTTGCATTTAAAAAATCTCATATGAAAATTAAGTATCTTGGGAAGCATCCAAGAAGATTTCTTAGTACTCCAGTTGCTACAGCACAGAGCAGAATGGTCCTGAAGCACTCTGACTATTCTTTTTGCCACATTGTTCTATGAAATATTGCTATATTTTTTTGTATTTGGAGATATGTGTACTTCTTATGCACCAAAATATAAATCTTAGCAAATTAATAATAAAAGCTCAAGTACATCACTTGTCTCTAGCTCTATGTAAAAAGCATCAAATAAAAAAGGGAAATATTCAGAGTATAAAAAGTCACGAAGATCAGAAGTCATTCTATTAAAAAAAAAAAATCAAAACAAACCCCATCCAACCATAGAAACTGCTGTACCAACTAAGACTGCAGCAATTATGGCAGAATTTCACTTCTGAAATGAATTGCTAATGAGTAAGTTACTATATTCTATCATTTTTTTCTGTAGTCAAGCAAGATCAAAATATTTGTACAGCAGATTGCAACAGAAAATTTACAATTCTGTCTCTCCATAAAGTCCATATGCTACCCACTCTTCTTGGTTTGGTTTTCCTGACCATAATTTGGCAATACATTTTAAGTGGAACAGTTTGTACAGCTCCAAATTCACACATATTCCCCTTTCTACAATTACTTAAATTTTAACACTGTAGTATAATAGCTAAAAGCTCAGCAAAAAAGACAGAAAATCATAAAATACCAATTGAATGTAATGAATCACAGGGAGCAGAGTGTATCAAAATTTTATATATTTCAGACTTAAAGCAATTAGTATGTTTTGACAAAAAGGTATTTCACACTGTAAATTGTTCTGAATAAAATCTTATCTTATTTTAGAGAAAACATATATTAAGGATTGCTGATGCAAAACTGCCTGTACATATAACTTAAGTAGTACTGTCTGAGATATATAACTTTTACATCCAATAAATATGTCACAATGCAGCAGCTACTTAAACTAGTGTATTTTTAGAAGTAAAAAAAGTTCCTAAACATAATTCAAATGGAATATTGTTGTACTCTACGGATACAGGACTGAAAGAGGCCATTTCTCTTACATTGCTCGATCTCCCACACCACATGAAGCCATATAGAGGTGTTTTGTTCCAAACAGTAAATAAATGTTCCCCTCTTTTGCCATGTCAAAACCCAAAAAGCATTTGTGCACCTCTAACAGACTTAAGAACATCAATACAGAGAACCAATGTGCTGGCGGTGCAAGAGAAGAACCAAACCACCTTCATGAAAATATGGCAGTTGAAGGACAGATAAAGAGCCTGCCCAGAGTCCTGTCTCTACATCGGCAGGGAATCTGATAACTGAAAATTTCTGAGAGCCTGAGAATCCTCACAAAAATCAGAAGTCCCTTCAACTCTGAGAACCCCACAACTGTTCACATGAAGAAATTGCTTAAGCTTCCTTGATGAGCAAAGCACGCAACCACAAAAGCACAAGACAGGATCACCCAAACCACACAGGTTCTCTCAACATACAAAACCAACAGCATCTCCCCTGCCAATCTCCATCTGTTCCTTGATGCCTTAGGAGAAAAATATATGGAATTACATTTCCTTTGTACCTCTTAGAAGAAATGATGCTTCAGCTGGCTAAAAGTTCCAAAAGTGCTTCAATAGATAATCAGGCTGAGACATTAATTCAAATTAACACAACATAATTCAATTGTACACAATAAACTAAAGAATAAAAATATTCTGAAACAGCATAAATACTATGTAAGAAACATAATTAACAACTGTGCTCAAGATATCTTTCAATCTGTTTGGGGACAAGAAGAAACACAAATCAGAATTAATTTTACTGTATCACACAATAACATAAATCTATCAAGCTTTGTGAGAAAATATATACTGCTTTTTACCTCCTGATATTTTACATAGAAGTTGCTTTACTTTACCTAATTGTTTATAAATCAAAATGGAACAAGTTATATCCTTTGGATCTTTCACCAAAATTATGTTATGACTCAAATCTTTACCCTCATTACAAAGCATTTCAAATGCATTCTAGAAGATAATCATACTCCCTCTCAAGCTTTGTTTTACAAGGTTAAATAAGCCACATCCTTTTAATTCTCTCCGCTAGGGCCAGTTCTTCATTTCTCAGTCTATTGTTGTTTTTGTAAACATAATTCTGAAGAGATTACATAAACCCCAAACACATAATTCTCATGCAAGTCCCAGAGAGATGCAATTTTTCAAAAGCATATAGACAAAGAATATATTACTGTGACTATGGAAAAATAGTAATTCTAAATGGAGTACATGGAAGCCCTGAGGTACATACAAATATCCTAAGGCCCTACAGTTCTAAACCAATTACAATACTAACACATTTTATTTATATAATATTTAATCGACTTTCTTACATATCACTCTACTGATAGAAATAGAAATCTACAACTTCGGCTTCAGTCAGCCAGAACTTGAGATCAAATTTCTATATAAGATGATGAACGCCTCAACTTTCATGGAAAAGACTAGTTTGCAAACCAAACGGCAGCTAAATGCAGGATTTATTCTTTGCTTATCTACAAACCAACAGCCTCCAGACACAAACAGGAGAGAACTGAAAGTCTTTTCAGTACAGTGGGTGACAATGGGCTGGGTTAATCTTTCCTGACTGCTGATTTTTAAGATTTGCAAGATTAAAGTCCTAAAAGCATTTAGCCCATGAGCACCTCTTCTTGGTAATCCTATCCATATATGCAATGAAATAAACAAGTTTACTCTCTAAAGCTTCACAAAAATCTGCACGTTGAAAGCAGTGGCTCCTGTCAAGGTATCAAGGCCCAACAGAGTGGTCTGGCAGAGGAGCACTCTGACAACTGCAAAGCAGCTCCAGATCGGTCACCAAAGATCAAGCAAGTAAAAATCCTTAATTTTCTACTATGTAAGGACAAATCTTACTAAAAAGATGGAAAAAACAACATGGAGAGAGAAATACTGTTTCCATAGCAATTATTTTAGCATGCCAAAATTATATCTTTTATAAAACCATACCTTGTGGATCAAATACCATTTTGTTTAAATAAATGAAAATGACCCAACGATGTTTAAGGGTTTGGCCAAAATTGTAGTAACAGTTCAGGTTGAATAATACCTCAGTGGCGCACTAAATGGTGTAACCTAAGTGTTTGATGGGCTGGTTTGCCCACAGTAACCACATCCCTCACCTGTTCCTTAGCAGGCAGACGAGAGGAGGAATTCCCGTATTTATCACAGCAATCTCCAAGAGAAGAAACTATTGCACAGCTTGGAAGATACTGCCATTTCTCACAGGAAAGAATAAAGACATCAACTACATGAAATATAACTTTCAGAGGTATATTGCTGGTGGCAATTTCGGTTTGTTTTAACAGGCCTGCCTGCAAGCTGGCAATTCAGAGGCAGCTCCACGCTCTCTTTTCTCCGGGCAGCAATCTTTAAGAAAGGATGTGGTAGAGAATAACAGCTATTAAGGGTTTCAGGTGTCCCCGTTTAGCCTGTTGTCCTATGCAGATCAGCACCTGAAACTAAGCAGATGTGTAAGAATCGCAATGAAAAAGAATTAACCCAGAGCTTTAGTAAATCAGTTCCTGAGGACTGGACGCCACCATTGGTATTCACTCAACTAACAGCAAGCAAATGCTACTTTGCAGAAAACAAATTACTATGGGATAAATGGGAGCTCCTACTATATTTGCAAAGGGATGTCTATTGCAGAAACACTATAGAGAGCAAACGAGTTGTCATGTATAAAGATCTTGCTCTTTATGGCAGCTGAAAGAGCTAGCTAGGAGGCTATGATGGCAATAATAAATCTGCTGTAACGGCATTTCTAGAAGAATTTTAAATCCAATTTGTTTACAAGTACATGACAAAACAATAGGCATTTTAATTCTTGTTATTTTTACTGTCTTGCAGTTGCAATGAGACAATTCTGTTGTAAGATAGCAAAATCTACATGCACCAGCATTTAGGAAACTATAGGAGAGCACAGAAGATTGCAAGAAAGAAAATTAATCCTCCTCCATCTGCTTGTCTTAAAGAAGGGCATATGTCACTTCATCCTATTATTCAGCTCATACTCCAAAAGCTTTTAGTTTCTCTTTGTTCTCTTATCGGTAGTTTTGATTGAGTTTGGTAGTCAAGTGTACAGGCTCCTGTGATTTTAGTCTTCTCCAGGGTTACACACTGATAAGGCCAATAATTGACATTGTTATGCAGCAGTTTCTGCTGAAGAAATAAACATGAAAAGAAAACAGTTTTCTTTGTAGAGAGATGTCTCCAGTGACAGCTGCGAATTACCAACTAAATGGAAACCCTGCCAGTGCATTTAGTTTAGCAGGTCACTTAAATTGCTCAGGAAGAACAGGATTTTTTTTCTTTGTTTCAGAAAATCCTTTTATATTGAAATGGAGAAAACACAGAGATCCCTTTGTGGTATTTACTGAAAATAAATAAAAACATTTGTCGATGAGAGAAAAATACCTTATAGTAATCATAAAGTGCTTTTTCTGGAAACTTACAGGACAGTAAAATCAGGTTGCCATTGTGTGGAAGATTCGATTTAAAACTTGGATAGTAACAGCACCTCTGTAAAATACAGCCATAAAGCAAGGCTACGGGAAATCTCTCCGGATTATACCCTCCCTACATCACATCCTTCCCTTCCTTTAGCAGCAAGCAGACCAAACACAACTCGACAACTCGTGCAGATGAACGGGGGCCCTAATTTTGCAAAGTGTTCCTCCCAGCCTGCAAAACATTGCTGGACCTCCACGGAGTACGCTCTCAGCATCCTTAGAACTGTAAAGCTCTGTACAGAAATCAGATGTATTTCCTGTTACTTCATAGAGGCTTCCAAGATCAGGAAAGACACAACTTGCTGTCAGAACAAAACCAACTTGGTTTTAGAGTTCAATTATGTACTTGGATATGGTGACAAAAATTAAAAAATAATAATGAAAAGAAGCAGTGATTACTCAACAACTATTGCAGCTATATTTTAAACAAAATTGTGGTTTTTCTTTGCAATTAGGGTACACAGGGATCGAAATTTACTTATATTTTATGATAGCAATGTGGTTCTAACACAGTGTGCTGCTCAGTCAGTGCAGGTAACTGCATATCATATAACCAGATAGCAAAATGTTTAAGAGGTAACTGCATGAAGGCAAAAACATTATACATGTTTTAGGAATGACAACTGCCGTTTCAAAATTGTACTCTAAGGCCAATTCACTGTCTAACTGTTTCAACAACTGTGAGAACTTCAGATGTTTTCTGTATCTATACACGATAGCAACCATGTATGCCAGTGGGAGTATTATGTGTCAGATACACAACAGAAATTTTGGGCCGATTCCTAAAGTCATAGTTGTTAAAGCCAGGAAAGATCATAACTTATCTTGGTCTGACCTCTTGTGTAGATAATAGGAACTAAACCTGAACCTTTTTTTATTTTTTTTTTTTCTTTCAGGAAAAACATAAATTTGAAAACCTTAAGAGCTGCAGAAATTAATTACTTATTTTGTTAGTGAGTTAGGATTTGTTTTCATATCACATGTCTCATACATTCATCAATTCAACTATTGGTTTTAATTTTGACAAATGCAACATCTTAAGCACTTCAGTCATCCTCTCTGAACCCTCTCTAAGTCTTTGACTTCAGACAGAAGAACTGGATGCAATATTACTGGATGCAATTCCAGAGCCAGGTCGGATGAGGCTTTGAGCAGCCTGGTCTAGTGGCAGGTGTCCCTGCCCATGGCAGGGGGGTTGGAACTAGGTGAGCTTTAAGGTCCCTTCCAACCCAAACCATTCTACGATTCCACGATTCAAAAAAACCAAACAAAAACCAAACCTCCAAAAGGCAAAACAAGCTCTTAAATTTATTAATTTAAGGATCTAAATACCTCCGTGTGCCACAGCATCATTCTGGGAGCTCCTATTGAGTGAGCTGCCAGCAATGCCCCTGAGGATATTTTCAGAAGCCATGCATCCCAGGCTACAGTCCCTCACTCCAGAGACATGATCTAGTCTCCTTATCCTGTATTTCCAAAAATTTTTCATTTCACCATATCAATATACAGCTTGCATGAAGAGGTTACCTGAACAAGTGATTCAAGACTGGTTTATGCAACTGCTCCCTTCTCCTCACTTTGTCAGAACGGTAAATCTGTGTCATCCACAGATTTTTATTATCCGCTGTTTTATTCTTGGAAATGCTGAATAGCATCATGTCAATTACTGATCCCCACAGAAGCCCACTAGGCAAACCTCCTTGTGAACACGATTAGCTAAAAATATTTTTAAGTCCTCCTGGTAGGATGTTGTATTATGTTTTGTTGATACTGTTAAAAGCTATCTAAAAATAAAAAAGAAAATCTTGCACATTTACATCTATCAACTAAATACATAATATCACCAAACAATAAAATCCAGTTTCACTGCCTGGTCTGTTATCTAGTATAGTTTCACTTTGCAGGAATAAAGATAGAAAAGAAGCTGTTAGGAATGACACTACACAAAAGAAGTTTCATATGTTTTTCTTAACTGACTGTAAGAAAACTGGGTATAATAATTATTATTATTAGAAAAATACTAAGTAAAATGGATAGAATTTAATACTTGTAATTAAAACTATACCTTTATTACCTTCATGAACATAGTATTTTTCTTCCCACAGGGTCTTCTGAGACAGATCAACAAAAATTGTCACAGACGCAGGAAGAAATTACATGTTACAAGCTTGTCATCAAAATCCGTACAGGAAAATAAAGGTATTTTTGCAGGCAATAATAAATATTATTATTATTATTATTATTATTTTTGCAGGCAATAATAAATATTATTATTATTATTGTTAGCTGGACAGATTGTGGACACTAGAAAACCACGACCTCTTTACAGTATTATCCTCTGATACCTTAGAGCTTCCCTTATCCATGGTCTCCCTGAAAATTAGGAAAGCCTTTGGATAGCGCTCTCAAGTGTACAATGATGCCTACCCATGAAGAGAACAAACCCATCGCTAAGAAGAGTTCTGATAAGCTGCAAGTGGTAGATACATGAACAAAAAGTAATTGAATATTCAAAATCTTAATGGAAGCAAAAATAAATATCTCAGACTACCCAAACAGCTAGAAGTATCCAAAATAATTTTATCTGGAGTGGATTTCTGTCTGAAAAGTAAAAAACCCCTCCATAAACAAAGGTAATAAAACGTCAAATGCTTTCATTACAGTTTCACATTAGTGACCTACATTGCATCACTTTCTGGTAAGTGATCATGCTGCCACAAGGGAAATGATAACGCGCTCAGCAAGACTGAAATAGGATGAGACAGCATCCTTGCAGCTCCAGCAAAGCATGAAGCCAGTCTACTTATGATGGCTGGAACCACTCCAACCCTAATGCTACCTCATTTACTTTCTAATATTCTGTTGAGATGCAAAGTTGCAGTACAGATTTGGAAAGCCACAACAATCCACTGTTGATTCATGCTGTGAAATCATGCTGTTATTACGTTATATTTATGCTTCTATCACACTGCTTTATGATGGGAGACTTCATTATGGTCAGAGTCAGAGCAGATGATGAACTACACGTGAAGAAGAAACAACACTTACTTGCCTGCATTAAAATATAGAAAGTCTACATACATCAGATGGAATTAATTCTAGTGATAAAGCAGCATTACAAGTTTCAGATAGAGACACACAGAACTCTATTTCAATGATTATACAAACATACAGGCATGCTTTGCCAAATGGAAGATTTCGCTGTTAATCACATGAGGACAGCAGTTAAGTCAAGACTGCAACAAGAGTTCTTTTTTTTTTTTTCTTTGATCCAAAGAGACTATATTTAGCTGTGTGCTCTTTATATCTTCAGGAATTCTGTGCTTTGGATTTTTCTAGTGCTTCTTACAGTGCATCTTCAGCAACTCTATTTAGCAACTGCAAGCAAATAATTTGAAAAAAGATTCCTAGGAACCTGAACAGCAGGAAAAGATAATAAATCATTCTCTTCTATAATTTCACCCTCTGGATTACTGACAAGATTTTACCTGAAAAGCCAGAACTTGGAAACCTCTAGATTTTAATACCTGATCTGATGTCAAATGGATAGGTTTGAACATTTCTAAAGAAAACATGCTTGCAGATGTCATCTACATAAGACAGATGATACAACATATAACTTGAACAACTGAAAAAATTGTTAAAAGTATAAAATGTTTAAAAACTGGTAAATCTTTGTATATACCCAATATGACTTCTAGCAAAGCAGCAAAATCCTTAACTTGGGTATGATTATACATTTAATGCAGAGTGAATGGGCCAAGAAAGAAGATACATTAAAGAGCATCAGAGCATCAGCTGCAAACGTGACCCATCTGCATTTCAGTCACATGGCTACAGCTACTTTTAGCTAGTAACTAACCAGCAGCTGCTCCTTCAATGATTTTGACAATTAGACTGTCCCTTTTTCCATCTCCTCCTTGCATCCAGGGTAAAAATGCTCCTGCCACACTCTATCAAAATTAATATAAATTTATGTCTAAATTTCAGAAATATTACTAATATACACAAGTGAATATAGCAGCAATCTGAAATGCTTTACCACAGTGCTGCTGCTTTTATGCAAAACAGACTGAAACATGCATCCTTTATGTAGATATGTGTGTGAAAATCATGCAAGTCGTGTAAACCTTGTTTTTGCACTAAATTCTCCATTAAAGGACCGGGTAATTAGCCAGCAGAAAACTCTCTTACATTTAAAACGTCAGCAAATTTTAGTAACCAACTGTAGATGAAAACATAACCAGCAGAAGCAAGCTCAAACACTACAGACTGAGTTTTTAAAAGTTTTTCTTGTACTTTAGGTTTCACAGATATAAGCTAGTTAAGAGATGGAAGTCTTGTGGTTCAATGTGAGGTCCTACTAATATCCTTGGAATCCCTTATACTATTAAGTAGGGTTTTAATGGAGTAAGTATGTCAGTAATAACAAATATCATCTGAATAAAAAGGTGTCATTAATATGTGGTTACTTTTCAAAACAGAACTGAAATTTAGAGATTAGCCCATAAAAATGTTGTAAGAGCTCAGATCTCACTTTTCAGTTGGTCCTTATTCCAACTACTAAACAATACTGTGCATTGATCACCTGAAGGAACTTCCTATTAAAAACTTCGTATTTCAATTTCTAATTTTGATCATGTCTTAAAATATTCATTAGAAATTTAATTAGAAAGTACAGTTTTGGATACTGAGTTTCTTTTGCTGAATATTTATCACTCTGAAATATACTGGGATATTTTCTAATCTGTTCGATTTTGTGATAGCCATTGAATTACTTAACATATTTTAGATCATGTAATTTTTCCTTAAGTCAAATCTGTATTTATTCTGTGTCTAGTTCTCTCCTCATTAAGTCTGTAGAAATGGGCATTACAAAATAAATGTTAAAACACCTTTAAATTTCATGTTTTCAGCACTAATTTTTTTTTTTCTCAACTTTCTCAGTTCTGTTCATACTCCCCATATCACTTTTGGTGGCATTAGTTTCAGTATAATTTGTTGACCCTCTGACAGCCTAGCATTGCTTTTCCACAGTAATTGTCCTCTATTACATAGATATTTTTATCCTAAGGCTCAGTATGTTAAGACAGGCTCTTTACTGAAGACAAAATATGATAATTCTGCAATTACGACAAACTCAACATTTACTCTGAGAAAGAAATTAATTATGATGAAACCATTCACAAAACAGCACAACTGCCATGTAGCAAAAATGAAATCTGGACTGGTAAGAACATCCAATGGAATCTGCAAGAATTAAAGATCCCATCCAGTTCCAAGAAGTGTACTGTTCTGTTAAAAAGGGAGAATTCAAACATCACAGAAAGTTATACATTATATACTGTTTCAATGCACTCATCAAAGTTGGAATGTAAATAAATTAAAAAGAACAGTTGTGTTTGGTGGGGTTTTGTTTGTTTTTTTTTTTTGTTGGGTTTTGGTTTTTTTTTTACCAAATAGATAGCATAGACAGTCTTTTCTGATTTGGATGTTTTGGTTGGGTTTTGGTGGCTTTTTTGGGGGATTGTTTTGGTTGTGGTGTTTTGGCTTTTTTTTTTTTTTTTTTTTTGGTGGAGATTCAATACCTTTGAAGTTTTGCCCATCCTAAAATTTCTGGTTGTAATTTCATTTTCTGTTGGTAGAAAGTCTTATCTGGTTTTGGTACTCACTTAAGATCAGCAAAGAACAGCATATCCAGAATGAAACAGCACTTTTTCAAAACAGGGATGACACAACAATGTGGATGTAAAAACCTCAGCTCAGCTTTTCTTCTCATTTCCTGCCTGGATCTTACAAGTAGCATTGACTATGATATGAGTTAGTCTCAACTATAAAACAGAAAGAGTAAAACCTTCACATCTTGGTAAAACACTCTGCAAATTATACTTTAATTGCTCTGCTTATTTGCAAAATAGTTTTGGTTTTGAAGCCTATTTATTGAACTTATATTTTATCATTTTTTAATGTGCCCAAGCGAATATGCTTTGAAAATAAGTACAATTGTATTTATGTAACAGCAGTGTGCCTCTGGAGCCCTAAGGACCTACTCAAAATATCTAAAAGGCTGCCTTTTTTCTCTCCATGTACAACTTTTCAACAGCAGCATTTACTAAAAATGGTGAGTTGAATTTGTCAAATAACTCAGCTGAAGTCAAAACTGGATTATTATTCTGGTTCACTTGAAGCCATCCAAAGACCTGGAGGATTATCACGGAACTACCTCATGGGCAAGCGAAGGAAAATCAGTCCTTATTTTAGCATCTTTCTGTCCTGGGGTTGGCTGCAACAGAATTAATTTTCTTCTTGGTGGCTGGTAAGTGCTGCGGTTGGGATTTAGTGTGAGAGAATAGCGTTGATAACACTCTGAAGTTTTAGTTAGGGTAAGCACTGCCTAGCAATAAGTCAAGGACTTTTCAGGTTTCCCGTGCCCTGACAGTGAGCAGGTTCACAAGCAGCTGAAAGGGAGCAGAGCCAGGAGCTGACCCAAACTAGCCAAAGGGTCATACCACAGAACGTCACGCCCAGTATATAAACTGGGGGGAGCTGGCTGGGGGGGCTGACTGGTGCTCGGGGTCTGGCTGGGCATTGATCAGTGGGTGATGAGTAACTGTATTATGCATCACTTGTTTCTTTTTCCCTTAGGTTTTATTCCTCTTTCTCCCTCTCTCCTTCATTACGATTAATATTGTTGTTGTTTATTATTATTTTAAAATCTTTTTTCCAATTATGATACTGTTCTTATCTCAACCCACAGGTTTTACTTTTTTCTGATTGTCTTCCCCATCCCACTGGGGGAGTGTGGGGGATAAGTGAGTGAGCAGCTGCATAGGATTCAGCTGTTGGCTGGGGTTAAACCACAACACTTTCCAAAAGGCTTATCAGACAAATGATATTTTTCATATCCACTGGATTTTATGTATATACTTTTCACCTCATTCTTTTTTCTAGAATAAGTGAAATAGAATTCTATTTCAATTATGACATACAATGCAATTTTTAGATGCAATCAGAACTACTTAACCATTCCAGCTTCTCACATAAATGTAACTACGAAATTGTGCCAAGACCATAATTTTAAAAGTTTACTGTAAGTTATTAAAAAAACCCAACTTATTGACAAAATTACTAATTACTTACACACTGTCAAGAGTCCTCTCTCTTGAGGACTTTTTCTCCCTCTTTGTGGGTGGGTATCTGTTAAAGAGTTGGGGGGTGGGTGGGGTTTGGGTGTTGGATTA
>JAVJGJ010000057.1:89994939-90005967 GCA_035590215.1 Microhierax caerulescens
GGGGGGGGGGGGGGGGTTGGGGGGCAGGGAGGAGTTTCCTACCAGCTTGATTTTGATTAAGCTACTGATTTATGAATTCTAGGACAATGTTACATTTTCATAAATTTGGATTCATTGTGCCACATTCAGACTTGCAGCATTAATGATATGTGTTTTCTGAACACTACAGATTTGCTAAAGCATTTCACCCTGTACATTCTGTAGTTGAAATAATAAACCTGTGGATCCCCTGTATCTTGGAAAAAAAAATATTTATTTATGTATTTAATAAAAAAATCTATCATCACCCTGTGTAATATCCTGATAATATGGAGAAACATAAAATACATATGGGTGCCATCAGTTGTAACAATACATTTACAGTTCTGTTTTGAAAAAAAACCAACCAAACCACCAAAACAACCACCAACAAAAACCCATGTAACTCACATTAGAAACAGCATTGTAAAATTATTCTCTCATCTCAAACAGCTGGATGACAGTAAGTTACTTGCCATGTTTATGACATTGTTGTGAAATAACTATTATAGAATTTTATCTTACTTTTCGTAATCACTTCTGAGTCTTTTATTGAAGTGTAATTCAGCTTAGATTAAAGTTAGATACAGTGACCAAACAGAAAATTACAGAGTTTCTCAGTATAAATACTGATAAAGTATCTGGAGAAATCACTTTATATGATTGCCATAGGTCCAGTCAGTGAGTGACACTTGCAACATTTCTGCTTTGTGGCTCACTCCCAACAACAACAGCATAATATGCTACAAAATCCAGTGTCATTTAACAATGGCAACATTTTGTCATTTCTAGATTTTCAGACTTAAGGGGAAGATAAAAAAAGGTCCAAGTACTGCTCTTCACCTCAGAAAATGTTATCCATCGTTAAATACCTTATGTGTGAATGCTTTAGGAACTCATCAGAATATATGTATCCAAAACCTAGAGTTTCTGTAACACTGTTCAGAAAGAAACCTTTAAAACAACAACAATTATACTACATTCAGTCCAGGCCACTGTTATTCACTCCAGAAGTTGCATTTGCTATTAATTTTTGTTGCAACATCTGGACCTATTGAGTGTCAGTTCATTCTGCAAGGACAACCTTCAACAAAAACAACTGAGTAAGGGACATAAAGCCATATTAAACATTTTCCTGCAATTAAAACAGCAATGTTAATGAAAACAATAGAGGGGAAAAAAACAATTTAGCACGAATTCCACCAAGCAATTTTCATTAAAAAATTGAGAATTAATTCCTGGGGCAAATAGGAAAAGCTGACCAATGACACTGTAAAGCTAATGGGATCAATCTAATCACATTCAAAATATGCAATTTTCAGAGAGTATAATGAAATAAAGGTTTTGGTAAACTGCAGAACTTTGCAGATATGTAACACTAGGTAGTTAGCTTTACAAGATTGAACTGTTAGGATCCTACAGTTTTTACGGTACCCAAGTTTGAGAAAGATATTATTACTACGCCACTGTTACTGGAATGATCTCTAAAGTTCTATATTCAGGTAACTCTCCATGTCCCCTGTTTTTTTGTAATCCTTTGCATTTCCTTCAAGAAACACTGATTCTGAAGAGACTGTTATAGTACGTAGTCAGGGACCAAGTGATATGTGGGTAATACCTTTTTTTAGGTTGCTCTGCTTATTAGTCTCTATGCAAAATAGGTAGTAATGGAAAGGTTTAAAACAAATCAATAAAATGCATTAAATCAATTATTGGCAAGAGTATACAAAGTACATAGCACGATTTTACGGAATAACTGTAAGTAAAATAAAAATGCACTCTAGAGTTCACTTAGTTACAGAAAAGGGATAAATTCCATTATTAAACAAAAGTTAACATTATTAGGTTCAGAAATAGAAATTAGGCATCTTATTGTTGGTACATTTGAAAATCATCTTCCTATGACTCTCACATGGATGTGTTTTCCACCAAAACCATATTGGATTCAAAGTTTATATTAAATTCCTTACACTATAATAATAATAATAACAACTACAACAATAATAATAATAATAACAATAACAACAACAACAACAATAATAATAAAAAATAGAGCTGCACACAAAGGGGCAACACTTTGGACTCTCTCATAGTCAAGTAACTCTGGCCCAAAGAATGAATGCATGCAGAAGAAACATATACATATCTACCATGAAAACATTCAGAAATTAAAGTTATATATATAAGTTGTATAAATACTATGTTCCACAGTTTTTGTCCACACCAAAATAAGTTTTACAAGTGGAATTATGGTCAATATCTCTTTCCCTCTATACAACAGTTTCCACTGGATTTGCTCCTGGATTCCTAAGAGCTTTCATCCCTCCTCCTTACTGAAAACGTCTCTGGCAACAGTCGGTAAGGGAACCGATACATGGGCTTGCAAAGAGACACACAAATCTTCAAATAAATCTTAAAAGAATATTCAATATTCAGACCACTAAATGTAGGCATTTAACAGATTAATTCTAATTTCTGCCAATGCCATGATCTCTTGTAACTAAGAGAGCGACATAAATATTTGCAGAGGGTAGGGTGAGATCAGAATGACTGATTCACACTCACGTCTTTCCACTGACTACAAATGTAACTTAAAGTGACTATTTCTGATTTAGACCTGGCTCACAATATTGGCTTTCTTTCGTTAACTCTTAAGCCTAACTACGTAATGTAACCTGTTTTCAATATAACTAGTCTCTGTAACGTGAATCATGTACATATAATATTTATACTAAACTATTTACCTGGTTAACATCTCTCTTCTGTTACTTAAAAGATTAATATTTGAAAAATAAGGAAGACAAATGTTAGCTAATGTTGCATATAATTGATTTAGTACATACAAATGACCACTCATTTTGTCATATAGTTGATTTGCTCTTTTTGATGAACCCAGAAAAAAATCCCTTGGTCCTAATAATATAATGTATTGCAACCTCAGCTGTCAAATATACCACATCTGTTGTCAAAGGTTTTGTTCTGCATGAAAGAAGGGGTAGAAGTTAATGAATTGCTGTATATTGCACATGAAATCTAAGCACAAAACTGCACTTTCAGTGCTTACACTTGAATTTTTTAATTTGATGCATCATCTAAAGTTGCAACTTTCCCTGACTATCACAAAGCTAACTATTCCAACAGCAACCTAATTTGGAACTAACTGAAGAAAAACACCATCTAAACGCAGTTATTTCAAATGGCGCGAACACTTACATGGAGGTAAAAACAGAGTATTCAGTATTATAAATTACTACATAGCTTCTTGAAGATTATATTTTAAATAGTAAACAAATATAAAAGTATTACATACTCACACTTGTGTGTACTGAGTTAAAATATGTCACTCATCAGAACAATTTGCAGACAAGAGATTTATTAAGACCCTTGCTCTCCAAGCATACTTCCCACCTACTTGCAAGAAAAAGTAGCTGGCGATCACTGGAAAACAACTCTGTATTCTTCTTGCCTCTTACACCTCTAGAAATAGCCACTGTAGCTTTTACAGTACTCTATCTCATTCCCTTTTAGATGTTCTCAACCAATGTGTTTAGGGAAGAAGACACTTATTACTATGTCCCAGTATCTTGATTTTCAGATTTGTCCTGAGTAGTAAATGACTTGATAAATGCATGTGCCTTGAAATTACACCTAAAACAAGTTACAGTAAAAATGAAAATAAAGTTATTAAATCTCAACTCTCAAAGAGTACAGTTAAAAGTCTCTATAAAAGATGAAAAAAATAAACATATTTCTTCTGCTTATACCAATACCAAAACCCGAAGACCATTGTCCTGTTTCTTACTACCAAAGTTTCACCCTTCTACTATTTCACGCTGCATTTCCAAGAAGAGAGGTCCTACAGATATAATATGCTGGTCCTGTAGAGCTAGTCTCCTTCAGCAGGGATTTTGAAAATTTC
This sequence comes from Microhierax caerulescens, assembly GCA_035590215.1. Lineage (NCBI taxonomy): Eukaryota > Metazoa > Chordata > Aves > Falconiformes > Falconidae > Microhierax > Microhierax caerulescens. The sequence continues at coordinate 89,998,877 of JAVJGJ010000057.1, forward strand.
TTTCCGTTTTGGTAATCCTACTTCAGTATAAATTATTTTTAATTTAATTTATATTCTCTAGACTGGAAGATGGGTCTGCTAAAAACTAGGCTCATCTTCCAAGGTAAGCCATGGCCACAGTAATTAGGTATTTACCTCTTTCCATAAGCAGCTAAATCTGCTACTCAAGGACTTCTATTTTTGCTCAATTGCTTTGGAGAGAGCACGGTTTAGTTTTCACTGACCCCTGTGATTTATCTGACAAGATCAGATTAGTTCATAGCACAGAGTAATTTCTGAGTTTCAGCAGCAAATATATATACTCAAGCTACTTACAATTTGGTATCATTGTACTATAACTTGCAATTTTACTATGCACAACTGTTCAAAATATTTGGAGGAGTACCTATGACTTCTGGGAGAAAGTGTTAGGATTGAAAGAGGGCAACGCAAACAGATGTAGAGGTTTCAAATTCAGATACAGAACCTAAAACTTATCTGTATTACTGGAGGTAAGTTAAATATTACTTCTTAAAAAAAGCCAGACATGAGTAATGTATTATTATTATGAACTCTTGGCCAATAAACTCAAGAAAAAAAAAAGAAAAAAAGAAAAAAAGAGGTGAATTTAGGTATAAAAATATGCATATGGCTATCTGAATAAAATATAAATCAGAAGTGGGGATTTTTTGTTTGTTTGGGTTTTTTTTTAATGATTTCTAGTCTCAGCTTTGTACATTTCAAGCCAAATTTTTGAGGAAAACTAATGTATAAAATAGGAAAAATAGGCCTACAGTCTCATCAGAAGGAAATGATCATAGAAAGCCACCCTGAAGCTTCAGAGGTAAGGAAAGGGTAGTGTTAGGAGTTTTATTTCCTTTTTCATGCTTCTTAAACCATTTTTAGTGTACTATACAGACTGGTCAGGATCTTCCAGTAACTTTCTAGACAGAGGGCAACTCCTCCTCCTGGTACAAGGCAAGTACCACTACTTTCCCAAAGTTAAAAGCAGGATGACATACACTCTCTCTTATATTTTTTAATATTGAAATTTTGCAATAATAATTTCTGTGGGACAAAACTTGTATATCTAAGAATATATGATAAAATGTCTCTGTGTTTAATCTACAATATACTCACATGTGGAGATCAAGTAAAGGTATTCATGATAATCAAAAGATGCAGAAGCTTTTGATTAAATTGAGTAAGTTTGTTAACAGCAGTTTAATTGGGACTGTAATAACTGAAGTCGGGACCAATCGACTTGTTTTTTCCCCCATAAGACTGCATTTAGATACAAGTTTTACCAGTCACCTCATTCTCTGTTGATTAAGCAATTTGATTTCAAAAATAATGTCAGTAACTTTATTGTAAGTTGGCTCTTCTGAATATAAATAATTTAACAGTGCTAACTCCCAGTCATCTACTACTCGTACTCGGAGATTAAGGAGCAACCTCTTTCGATTGCTAGCTATGATGTTCAAAGTCGACACCAGCAAAGCTTACAGTTTTTTGCAACACGTGACAATATATTGAATGTCTTCCAAAAGCGCTCCCAGCAGGGAATGAAATCACAGCAATGTTAGTAGTCAGGCTCTTTAAAGTTGGAAAGATTTCAGTGTTCACAGTCCTTAACTCTTTACTGGTTTTGGTACATTCACAGAAAAGACTTCTGCACATGTTAGCTTCTGCACACGGATGAGTGAGGGCACAGGATCCAGACCCACAAAACTTTCTAATCATAGAGGTTACAGAAAAGAGGGGTAAACACTCCTCTGTTCAGAAAACTAATCTGTTCAGAAACATTACTCTTTTTTAAAAAAAAATAAATTAGAAGCATTTCTTTTTACCGCAGTAGCAACAGGAACTAAATTTCTAGCACAGTACACACCAAGAAGCTAAATTAAAAATATATTTATTAGTTACGCCTCATAACATAAGAAGTGACAACTCCTGTACTTTAATGCAGAAAAAGTAACTATTTAAAAATTCACATCATAGACTAGGAACAAGACCACAAAAGATTAAGGAAACCTGTATTACTGTAGTTGAGCATAAACAGGTGGTATAAAATTACGTTTCTGATATATGACCTGTTTCTATAGCAGATAATCACTATGAAGGATATTAACATTAAACTTTTTAAACTAAAACGTGCTACTTATGCAGACAGCAATATGAATTGAATTTGTCTTCCAAGCATCTTGTTTATTCAGTAACCTCTGTAATCATCTACTAATTCCACTTTTAGGGTGCAAAGTGTTATTATTTGAGTAGCTGTAGCAAATATACACTGACAGGTGTATGGAATCTGATTTGTTTCTTTAAAATCTTCTCTTTCAAGTTATTTTAGCTCATGCACAAGAATCTACTTTAACAGAAATGTTAGTTCACGTGAAAAGTGAAATAAAAAATATGCCCATAATAAATGTAAGAGTCCAAATGCTGATAAATACAAGCTACAGACTCCTTTGTGATCAAGGCTGTAATACTGTACTGTTAAAACTGGCAGACAAGTCCGAGAATGAAATAAGGAGACAAAGCTGGAGGGGCACGGGCAACTGGGAGGGGACACAGCCAGGACAGCTGACCCAAACTGGCCAAAGGAATATTCCATACCATATGGTGTCATGCTGAGTACATAAGCTGAAGGAAGAAGGAAGGGGAGGGACATTCAGCATTACGGCATTTGACTTCCCAAGTTACTGTTATGCATGACGGAGCCCTGCTCTCCTGGGGCTGGCCGAACACCTGTCTGCCCATGGGAAGTGGTCAATGAATTCCTTGTTTTGCTTTGCTTGCACACACAGCTTTAGCTTTACCTATTAAATTGTCTTTATCTCAGCTCACAAGTTTTCTCACTTTTACTTGTCCCATGCTCTCCCCCATCCCACTGCAGGGGGAGTGAGCAAGCGGCTGCGTGGGGCTTTGTCACCGGCCAGGGTTAAGCCATGACAGCCTTCTCCACTTTTATGTGAAAGAAGGGGGCAAAGTATCCAAGTGAGCTGAGATTTAGGAAGAAGAGTAGGTAGTAGCAAACCTTCTAACCTTACACTGATTCCAATTAAGTGATTATTGAAAAGGGAAGGAAAGGCAAAAGAAAGATTCTGACAGTGCTCACTCCATCACCAAGCTAAAGATGCACTTCAAAGTCACCCTTTACCCGACTTCCCTTCAAGTGCAGGCACTGTGAAATGTTTCGCTGTCCTCTGAAACAGGCCTCCATCTTCAAACTAACATATACAAAACCTAAGTTTTACACCAAGAAGAAACCTGACAACAACTTCATAAGGCATGAACATTTACATATGCAGTAACAATTACCTTAATTTCCCTAAAATTGTATTGATCATGTGATGTTGGAAGATGGTGGTTCACATTAGCATTTGAACTATCATTACCTTGTAATACTGCACCATAAGTAAACATGTGGAAAAAATCAAAAGCATTTATCTAAATCGTAATAGGACAGACAACTGTGAACATAATCATTCTGGTCATGAGGTCAATAAGGCTTACTCCCTAGTACTTATATATATATAAAAAAGATTAAATAATCATTATTTTAAAGGTTATATAAATCAGAATAAAGGACAGTCACTACCATGAAGATTTTATGGCTCAAGTATAAAACAAGAGACAACAAATTCACAGAAAAGTAAAAAGAAGCAACACAAAACTAGTCAATGTGATTGTAAGTGCCATCAACAGACTCAAGCCTACCTGTCAAATCTATTCTGGGTTGTGCAGAAAAACAGAACTTACATAAGGATTCAGAGGAAAGTAACTGAATATCTGCATTAGGTGCTCTACTTAAGTAAGACGGTCAACCTAGAAGATAGCACAGATACTTTCTTGCAAGCTCAAGTACGTGATGAAGCTGTCATCACGGGCTGATAAACTGGCAGTCAGCATCTCAACACGGAATATGAGATGACAGTAAGGTGTTGGGATTAGTCCATTAAAGGCTTTGAAAGAGAAAGCATCTAAGTTTTCCTTGGTGCTATAAAGGAAAGGGAGCTAAAGGAGATGCAAAGCAAGAAAAAAATGATGGATTGAAAAATGATCTTTGCAGCTTCTTTGCAGTCTGGGTGAATATAAATGAAGCAAAAATGCATTTGTCAAAGCCAAAGAAAAGGACATCACAGTAATAAAGATGTGAGCTGATGACAGCATGGGTGAAAATGTCTGTTAGACAGAGAGAAACCCCTGTATCTTAGAATCATGAAGAAGAAAAAAATCTGCAAGACAGATTCCTTACCACAACATATTGAATATATTTTTGTAGCTCAGCCATGTCAACAAAGTGATAACTTACTTAAAGTGAAAATTTGGACTAAATCTCTAATATTTAACAGTTAAGCCAGTGTCAGTCCAACATTACTATTAGCCTATATTCAGTTCGACAGCTGAATTTAGTCCCTGAAGTCCTGTTTCCTTACAAATCTTTCAGACACCTTATACATGACACCATTAAACTCAGCCATATTTTCTATTAATGTTTTAATTCTAAATATTCTCAAAATCATGCCTGAATATTTTATCACTTAATAGCATCAACTATTCTCAACTCTCAAGAATTCAGAAGAATTCTGGACTTATTGCTGTAGTTATGAAAATGGATTACACTAAGTCAAAGTCTAACACATACTGATGAATAAGGAGGTCTTCATTCCTTGCACATTTAATCACTTAAGCTTAGATATTAGAAATTAAACAGATTTCACATTTGGCATACACATCTCAAATCATACTTTATGACATAAAAAAACCCACTGTGTTTATAGCTATATTAAATTTACTGCTTTTTTAAATTTTTTAATCCGCCACTAGTATGGAACCAGTGAATTAACAGTTATACCATGAACAGAAACATCACAAGCCAAGAATGACCCATTTGGTCCTATAAAACACATTGGTCACAAAGGAAAACTTGAGCCAGGATTAAAAGGTCTTCCATTTTCTGCCTGCCCACTCTGTTCTGTGTTCCCCCACATGAGGTATGAATAGAGCTGCAGAGCTACCCAAACTAGCTTTCTGTACCGGGGTCTGTGGAGCACCCTATGTAGGTTAAAGCAGACTCTCTAGAAGTGAGAACCACGAGAGAGTAACAGGCTGTAATTATAACTAAAACTCTGTCATTCTTTTCAATAATATTAGTCTTTGTATTATACGTGGGCATGAAATATTTAAAATGTCTACCTGAACACATATCGGTATAGTTTCACTGTTATCAAAAAGTGACCCTGGGCAATTTGGAAAACTGCATGTAGCAAATTTTGTTCTCACTATATAGTATTGCATCATATAGCTTATTGCATTAAATAGTAAATTTCCAAACAGGATTAAACCTGACTAGAAAGGTTACTGATACCTCTATTAAGCAGGGCAAAACGTAAGCAACTATAAACACCTAGCCAAACAAAACCATTTGACATTTCCCTCCTCCCCAGCTTCCTAAACCCAAACATTTTCTCTTGGGACACTGCAGTTTGAAATAGCTGTACTCTGTACTTCATTCTCCAGTGTACTGTATTTTATAGCAGTCAGAGAGAAACAATTTATGAGGACACAGAATGAAGAAGTAACATGTGGAAGGTCAAGAGGTCCGAGTTTTTCTAGGGCAGAAATGGGAAAACTTCTGCAGACAATGCTGTAAATTGCTCTAGATTTACATATAAAGCATCACCTTTCTCCTCACTTGTCTGTTGTTAAAACTTACATTAATCTGCAAATCTCATGTTTCAGAGGAAGTCTGCACTGTTACCTTACACTAGACCAAACAGGCAGCAATGATAACAATTAACTTGTTCAAACAGATTAAAATGAAGACAACTTCTGTCATGACTTGATTATCATCTTACAGTGAGAAAATTATTTTCTTACGTTGTTTCAAACATGAAAAATACAGGATTAATATCAACACAGTTTTATATGCTTGTGTTACAAGTTTATATATAACTATTCATATACATGTATACCTATAATACACACATATGATTATTTGAACATTTGGAGGCCTGAGTTGGAACATCTATTTCTTCCTCTATTTCCCTTTATCAAAACTTGTTTCCATTGATACCATAACGTTTAGTTCTACAGATGTAAACCAAATATCAAATAGTTTTCAGGTTGTATCGCTCCATGGTATTAGTCCAGCCAGCCTAACTCTTTTCATTGCAAAATGTCTTTCTCTGCTACATAAAAATACACAAAAAAACATCCTAAAACAAGAAACACACACACGCGCTCTCTGTAAGAAGGAACTATTATTATAGAGGGCTGAACATTTGACATATGAGTCAGTTAACTAATCTATCTATGATGTGAGGAAAGATAAACATCATACTTTTACTGATTGCTTAGGTTGCAGCAAGACATACTTAAGAGAATGGAAACAAGCATCTCCAGAGTGAAGAGTATTTTCTATCATTGTCCTGTCTGTAGCATTACTGATAATATACTTGATCAAACAATAAGCAAAAAGTATTGCATAACCAAGTCCTTTAAAACTGGTCTTTGATTCAAAACCTGCTCAGTGCCTCATCTGGCATATCACTACACCTGATGTTCTGGGGAAATTATTCTGCCTTAAAATTCCTGTGAGGATTTTAATTCTACTGAAAGAGGTAAAATGGACATGTAAAAGAAGAGCGTGAGTTTTCACAGCTGGAACTAAAGAACCAGGCCCTCTGACTGAGAAGTAGAAGAAACTTCCCTTATCTCAGTCATCTGCAGAAAAACAAATACAACCCCCACCACGTGAAAGAGAAATGGCTGGATGCATGTTTTGATGATTCTTGATACAGTTTGCAGAATGAAATAAATACAAAAGGTACTATATAGCTATGACTTCTCAATAATGTGAATTCAGTGCAATCAGAGTACTCCAATAGCACATCCTGAACTCCCTGATTTTCCAGACTAGTTTAAATGCTTATTTCTTGAGCTACTACTTTGAAGACTCGGCAATGCTCGACAGCTATTATTAACAAAGCAGAATAACAGATTTCGTTCTTGCCTGTGGGAGAGAACTATCATTTGGAGAATTGATAACACATTCGTTTAGTCATTTTAAAAGGTCATGTACACAATAAAGAAGGCCAAAGCTT
>JAVJGJ010000057.1:90006067-90016434 GCA_035590215.1 Microhierax caerulescens
CACAATAAAGAAGGCCAAAGCTTTAAGTGATAACATATGATAGTGATAAAACTAGCACAAGTCTACAGATCCTCAAAATTATAATTGCATTTCTATGCTGTAAGCAAGCTAAAGCAGCGTGATGAATGTGTTCCAGTGTGTTCCTGATTTATGTACTTTGTAGTCTAGCTTACATAACCCATAAAGAAATTAATCCATAAAAAAATACCTTAATTATTAAATAAGCAAAAAAACCTGAATATATATAAGGAGAACAAAACAAATCTTTATAGTACTATACCTTGGGATTATTATTTACTTTAAACATAGTTGTAATAGAGTCAATGCAGAGGGGAAAATGATGAACTTTGGTGCAGGAAATCAACAGGAAAAATTTAATAGGAAGGATTAACAGTGAACAATTGTAGTTGAGAGGCATGGCTGCCAACTTTAAAGTTGTTTTTGACAAAATATCATAAATTGAGAAAATCTGACAGCATCAGCAGGTAGCATAAATTGATATTGTTATGTTGTGCCCTTAGGCATTTATTTATTGCAAACATAGGCAATGTTAAAGTGCTTTGAATAAATCATTTTATGAAGAAAGAAAAAATAGATTGAAGCGATACACAAATTTACACAATGGTTCATTTGTACAGGGCGACAGAGTTCAGTCAGATGGAGAGAAAATATGCTGGTAACGGGCCGTTTCCCCAGGGCAGGCCATGGTGGGGGCTCTGCAGCATGGTTTGTTTACCGTCAGCCTGTAAACAGGACTTCAATGCCTTTCAGGCATCGCATGTGTATCGTGGGGTAAAATTCAATATAAAGTATTTCTATGGAAGTGAACTGTCACCAGTTCACAAACATAACTGAACTGCTACAGGGGTATGCAAATGATTTCCCTGTTTGCCGTATTCAAATCTCATTTCAAACAACTCCCTGATATGCTCTTTGCTACAAAAATCTAAGGTTTTGAAATGTAGGGACTCGAAGTAAATACTCTTACAGTCCTTTTATTTCCTACCGAAAAAAAGGCTCCTTATTTTAAAAGACTGCTTGCCTAGCTTTTCTGAAAGAATGAACGTCACCTTGTTAACTGTATGCTGTTATATTATACAGATAAGAAATTATAAATAAATAACTCCAGTGATGCATTTCAGATTAAAAAAAAACCAATCCAGTTACCTTGTCAGAAAATCTTTCTCTGAAATACCAAGGCTCTACTTGCAGCAGTAACTCCAGAAACCATCTTCTCAAAGTCTGTCTCAGTTAAAACAGTATTTCTTTTCCAGAGTAGAAAAGGAAAATACATCTCCTACTGCTTAGTCTATCAGTTTTGGAGCAACTCTAACAAACAGTCAGACACCGTCAGTCTTGCTGCAGCTGCTGCTATTTTGTCATAAATTTATCTCCAAGTAACGTTAAGAAGCCAAATTTAATAAATACCACCCTGTGCTTAAAAAATATCCCTTTCACTTACTTGAAAATCTTTCTCTTCCAGGATCTCTTTCCTCCACCTGACAAGGAAGGCAGCGCAGACGTACAAGTGGAAGTGAGAAAACCCCTCTGGTTCAGACTAGAAAAAATAAAAATACATCATCCTTTCAGTACACAAACAATACTTTTGAGCACCATATACCCCAAGTGTACTTTTATGGCATTCACTGCTAACTACAAATGTCAGCTACATCTCTCTCTTCATATCAGAAACATGTTTGCATTTTATCTATGCCAGAACTATTCACAGCTATTATCTGTAACGGGAATTACAGGGAGGTATTCATCCATTTCTCATATTTAAATTCATTCTTTACAGATGTGTATTTGTCCCTGATGTTATCTATTAGGTTATATCTGGCATGATATACACTGCACTGCCTAGCTCAACATTCTGGCGTGAACATACGCTTCACCTCCGTTATTAAGGGCAAACTGTACTGCTGCTAGTAGCTTTTTCTTTATAAGTTCTGCTGTAGGAAATCATTACACATTTTAAAAATAAACCTGGTCTGTATGTGGCTGAATTAGAGGGTTTTATTAAAGCATAAAAATCTACTCACTGTTACACAAATCATTTACAACTCAGATTTGTATTCCGATTGCCGAGACAATCAGCTGTGGAGCAGGCGTGTTGTGCAGTAGGGTGGGGGATCATGGTGTACGGGGGGTTCCTGAGCCAGGGAAACCCCAGGGCAGCGCCAAGACCCACAGGAGAGTGGCACGAGATCAGCTACAGAGGCATGGGCAGGGCCAGGGGCAACAGTGGCCATTGCCACTCACACCTAGGGCAGCCCCTGGGGCGCTGCGACCAGAGCAACTCTATGTCTCGATCTCCAAGAGGAGAGCAGTGACAAGTGGCATTCCTCATACTGGGGCCGGTGCTGTTTAACATCTTTGTTGGCAACATGGACACTGGGACCGAGTATACCCTCAGCAGTTTTGCTAAGGACAACACACTGTGTGGCACAGTTGACACAGCTGGAAGGAAGGGATGCCATCCAGAGGGACCTGGAGAGGTGGGCCCGTGAAACCTCATGAAGTTCAACAAGGCCAAGTGCAAGGTCCTCAGTGTCGGTTGGGGCAATCCCAAGCACAAATACAGGCTGGGCAGGGAATGGATTGAGAGCAGCACTGAGGAGAAAGACTTGGGGGTGTTGGTGGATGAGAAGCTCAACATGACCCCGCAATGTGTGCTCGCAGCCCAGAAAGCCAGTGATACCCTGGGCTGCATCAAAAGGAGCGTGACCAGCAGGTTGAGGGAGGCGATTCTGCCCCTCTGCTCTGCTCTTGTGACACTCTGTCTCAACTACTGTGTCCAGTTCTGGGATCCCAACAGAAGGAGGACATGGACCTGTTGGAGTGAGGCCAGAGGAGGGCCGTGAAGATGATCAGAGGGCTGGAGCTCTTCTCCTATGGAGAAAGGCTGAAAGAGTTGGGGTTGTTCAGCCTGGAGAAGAGAAGACTCTGGGGCAGACTTTACAGCCTTCCAGTACCTAAAGGGGCCTACAGGAAAGCTGGGGAGGGACTTCTGACAAGGGCATGTAGTGACAGGACAAGGGAAACGGCTTTAAACTGAAAGAAGCTTTAGAGGAGATATAAGGAAGAAAATCTTTACTGTGAGGGAGGTGAGGCACTGGCACAGGCTGCCCAGAGCAGCTGTGGGTGCCCATCCCTGGCAGTGTTCAAAGCCAGGCTGGACAGGGCTGGGAGCAGCCTGGTCTAGTGGGAGGTGTCCGTGCCCACGGCAGCGGGGTTGGAGTTAGATGATCTTTGAGTTCCCTTCCAACCCAAACGAATCCATGATTCTACAATCCACAGCTTTCTGTCCTAGTTCAAGTAAGCAGATTCAGTCACTTTATAAAACTCCCCCTAGAAATTACAGTTTTATAAGTATACGTAAGAGTTTAGAAAAATTTGTGAGCCTACTTGTAAGACTTCTACTAAGTTTTCTCATATTACCAAATGAATCTTAGATTTTATTTTCTATACCACTGAGATCTGAAAAAAAAAGATGATATTTAATTATCAATGTGATGATGGTGAACTAATGCTATGTAAAATCTCATTAAAACAACATTTAAAAATAATAATTATAAAATTAAGCTACTAATCTGAGAAATGTAGGGATACTTAAAAAATGCTCATATCTAAATAATTTATAAGATCCAATTGTAGTGCTTTAAAAGTATAAGTTTTTTTTTATATTCTCTATTGGTCATTTCTAAACTGCAGTTTACTATTTTGAAAATACAGAGTTCTGCTAAAGTAAAGATACTAAATAAAGAACTAAAATAGCCTCTTATGTAAAACATAGCATGATAAAATATCTATTTTTAATGCTATTTAACCTCAAAGAGCACAGTATTTCCACATAACATTTTTAACAGTGCAATAAAGTACCGTCACTGACCTCCACTGTCACAAGTGAAGTAAAAATATTCTCCTTCTCCTAGTCTTTGTTCTCCTTTACCCTTGACTGACAGAAGTGCACAGTGCACTACACCATGTCAGTAGCTACAGAAACCACAGACCATCCTGTCCACCAAATCAGCAAGAATCAATGCCAGTTATTCACAGGGAAGTTTTAAATATAAAAGTGTAGTTGTAACTGAAAACAGTAGTTAGTTAATTCTGGAACCAAAATAGGAAGATTCTGATTATAAAATCCTGTGATATTTCTCCTACTTTAGGAAAACACTCTACTTGAATAACATTACCTGAGCAACATAGTAAAATCTCAGGACAGACAAAGCATATGGTAATTTTAATTAGACTTGTCTCTAGAGTTTGTCTTAATCAGAAAAATCAAAGTGAAGTCCACTTAAAAACATCAGTTTTACAGAACTATGTACCTAGTACCACCCTCCCAAAAAATCCACATCTACTTTAGTGTTGATATTTCTCTTGGAATAGTTAACATATATAAAAGCATAAAATCATACATCAAAAAGACATACTTGTAAGCAAAGTGCTGGTACCACTTATCATACCAGAAACGATTGTGGCACTATTTAAATAATCAAACACAATTCTAAAAAAATGCAGAAAGCCAATTCTAAGAAAACAAACCTCTTACTACTTTCTGTAAATAAGTTTACAGAACTTGCAGTATTTTTTTAAAATTCAGCCTTTTATATTCTTTTATAATATTTTAACCTCTAACATGAGAAAAAAGTATTTTATTTTTTTTTTTTAAATTAAGTACAGAAACAGTTCTTGTGGTCTATTTTTTCTCAGCACTGAACCACAACCGGTTTCTCACTTTCAACATGCATTTTAAAAATGTCCTTTCGAGCAGTAGCTTTTTAATCAATCATACACAAAAAGTTTCTGTTATTTTGGAATACACAATGTAATCTCACAAAAATGACAACCTTTCTTCAAATTTGGAAGGGAAACAGGGTAGTAATGTGGAATGAAAACTGATTGTGTTTAAGACTCAGTGAACAGTCTGTACAAGAAAACGTCAACACGTTTTCCAGAAGCCCACTCTGTAGTATGTACTGTCACTGGTGAAAACTTTCTGGCATAATAAGAACGAGCTTGGTTCACCATTACCTGGTGAATTATGATCTATGTTTAGATCTGCTTCAAAGAACGGGTAACTGAAGAGCATGGCACCAGCCTGAGCATTTGCAATCAAACAGGAAAGCAGGGAAATAAAAAAAAAAACACATTACTGCTATGGGATGGAGGCACATAAAGCTGGACTGAGACTGCTGAACAGATAAAGTACAGAAATACTGCTGAGGGTAGATTAAGAACGAGGAAGACTATTTTTGCACATAAAAAAGGGGGAAAACTGAATAGACTGTAGGCAGGAAAATTTAATTTACAATAATAACTATTAATCATGATCTTTTATGTATTGGATTATTTTTTATTCTATCTGAATACAATAAAGTTTTACATTTCTTTAATTATGTGACATGAGCAAGAAAGAGAGAATTGAAAGGAACCTGTTTGGTATTAAGATCCACTTTCTTCTCACTCCTCCAACATTATATAAGTTCTTCAAAAGCACAGGGGAGAAGGGGGCAGTATTACAGAAATCTGTCTGAAAGCAGTATTTTAACTATCCAAGTCAACTTCCAGTAGCTGTTCACAAAATTGTTTATTTTGCTTTCTCTTACATTGACTCAGAAAACAGTATTACACAGGCAGTCAAATTAGATCTTCAGAGTATTCTTTTTTTTTCTAATAATAACCTAAGATTCTGATTTTGAGCCCAAGAATTCATTCTAGTATCACATAATAAAGAAAATTCTTCTATAGCCAGAATGTCAAGATAAGTGGCTTAAAAAAAATTTCAAAGCGAAATACTCCAGAACTGCAATACTGGAAACTGAAAATGTTTTTGAGGAGCTGCAGAAAAAATATCTCAAAGTATTAAGAACATGTACTTTTTATTGAGATTCTTCTGTTCAATCTTTTTTTTTTTTTTGCCCAATACAATTTTCTTCAGCTCTTAAATGAAACCAAATAGGTTTAAATATGCAATTCATTAAAGAAAAAATGCATACCCCCCCTATAGATTTAAAAATTCATCATGCTTCAGAGATGTCTAGGCTACAAAGTATTTCCAATGGATAGTTTTAGACAGTTTTAGAAATTGAGTAAAACAGCTAATGCATAATTGCCTTTTCTAACACCTGCTACCTATTATAGTTTTCCATGTGTATCTTTTGAAGATACAAACAGTTTGATCTCTAAATGTACAGAAATGCAGACTACAGGCTAAAAGCTATTTAAAATCAAATCTAGACAATGACCTTGATTTAAATATTTTAGCAAAAGATCTCAAGACAGATGTACAACCTTCCAGAAGACTTATTCTGAACATATTACAGACAACTCAGAGCACATTATCTAAGACCTATCTGTCATTATCAATAAAAATCATTTAGGTTGTTAACATCACAAATATCACATTGCCCTGCAAATGCTGGATCTCTTCTGCAGCTGAAATGAAAGACATTCTTTATACCACACTTCCCAAACTACTTGAATTAGACAGTTGCTGAAAGAATGCAGATTTTGTTGTATGACTAGACTGATTATTGTCTAGTCAACGATTAGACTAACCTGCCTCCCATACCCTGGATACTTCAGCATTTAGGGAGGGTAATATCTCATGTTATTATATTTGTTGGTAGAATACAAATCATGATTATTTTTTAAGTACTCAGAATGATTAAAGCTATGGAATTGTGCCAGGGTTAGGTATAAAACCACCACATTCCACAAGCAAATAGTGGCTGAGGCACAAGGACTTCCAACACTTTATGATTACAGATGAAGAAATCAAACTATAAGAAACTCTGGTTTTATGATATTATAAAGAGCAGATACTTTAGCTGTAAAGAGGTTTAAGTAATTGTTCCAAAATTATCCAAGCAATCTATGGCAGAAAAAGAGAAAGAAGCAAGCACAGGATCATCACGGAAAGTGGAACGTGTTGGCTTATCCTTCAGAATTTGCAGTTTCTGTCAGCCAGAAGGCTCTATCTTCCTAGGGACAGACTCAATCCACTGTCAAAACCGAGACTCAGAGTTCCAGTCTGAGAAGAAACACAGCACATGCACACCACGGAGAGGTCCATCAGGGTAACTATCCTGCCACCAGGCACATACAACAGCAGACGACTAAGAGTATAAGACTGCAAGCATATAGCAGTACCTCCTCAGAACATTCTTTTCACTTTCAATGCTCAGAGATGTCCTTACACAAGCTGTAGAATATATCCATTTAATACTTGCTAATGGATTTGTCTTTACTTATCTGCCCAAAGCTTTTTGCAACTGTAAGCTTTTTTGGTAATCACAAAGTTCTGTGGTAAAGAATTCCAAAATGCAAATGCTTGCTATATAGCACATCTATTTTAAACCCAACACCTGCTAGTTCTGTTCAAAGTTGTTATCACACTGAAAGACAGAATGAACAATCACTTCCTATTCACTTTCTTCAGTCCATTCATCTTCCCTTCTCTTTTGTAGACTAGAATGTTTGTCTATTCCACCATTCCTCATCTACTGGTTCCATCATCCTTGCTCAGTGTTCAGCCTTCTTAAGCATCCTTTCCTGCAATTATCTGATGTTGAAATAAGGTCCGAGATGCATACAGTATGTAAGACACAGAAAGAACATAACTCTCATAGCTACATAATGACACTTTGTTCTCCTTTCCCTGTAATTCCCAGCCTTTGAGTTTTCTTTTCCTTTCATGACTGCTACTGAGCTCATATTTTCCTCTTGTGCTTGAGTGTAGAAAGCTGACTTGAAGCCCAGTTATTTACTGCCAGGTTGTTTACAGCTACATGAAGTCCTGCTTTATGACAGCAACATGTCAGCCTCTCACCTTCATTATTCTCAATATCACGGTGTTGTCAGCAAACTTTGCTGTCTCACTTACTCCTGCCTCCCTTTTCCAATCGTTTCAGCAGAGCTTTCAGCAGAAAGCCTCATCACAAATTGTATAAAAATTACATGTGATTTCCTTTAATTTTGAAACCTGCCTGCTTTTTCCTACCATCTGTTTTTCATCTTTCAGACAGTTATTATGCATACAAGGGCATTCCTTTAATTCCACAGCCACGTTTTTTTCTTTAATAGCCTTTAGCGAAGAACCTTCTTCACTGTTTTCAGCAATCTCAATAGGCTACATCAACCCAGTGCATATGTTCACTGGCTCTTAAAGCTTTGCAAGAGGTGATTTCTCACAATAAAAATCATGACAACTTTATTAAGATGTTATATTTACTCATGGTGAAAGAATATTACAATTAAGTTTAGAGAACACGGTACTGAAGTCACCTAAATCTTGTCATTCTGAAAGATACTGGAGTACTTTGAGGATTGCAACTATGCCCTTTGTACACAGCAGCCTACTAACACATGTAGGGTCATAACCTTCTCCTGACGTTCAGTCTTACAGCCAGTTATACAATGAAATTTTGAGTATTCTGTGGTGCTAAAAATTCAGCTTTTCATCATGATACACGTTAAAAAGTATTTTACAGTTATACACAAATATACCTACTAAAAGCATTTATGTTTATTGAGTTTGCACATTTTGGATTGTCTTCTACCATTATTATTTCACTATGACCATTCCCAAGGGGATGATCCTAAAACCAGTAACTGACCAGCAGCACTCATCTAAGCTGAATCTAATCTGACAATAAATACAGCAACAAAGCTGGAAAATTTATGCTTTAAAAAAAATCCAACCCAAAAACCAACCTTACAGGTAAGGCCTATAAGTAGCTGTTTCTAATGCAAACATCCCTCAGTTAATACAAAAATTTATGGGTTGGTTTGATCTTTGCATTAAAACTGATACAAACACGTTTCATAGCACTTTGAAATTTGTGATGGAAACTAACATTTTCAGGTCATAACAGCAAGCTAGAAGTATCTGGCACTGCCAGAACACCATGCAAAAATTATCATCTCAACCCTCAGTGCTCACTGTAAGTCCCTTGTAGAAGAGCTATTTAAAAAAAAAACCTCAACTTTACAAGAACTGTGTTTACATTTCCTATTTTTGTTAGGAATGATCAAAAAAGTTATTTATCTCACATTGTTCAATTAGGTTTGACAGTTTTATGATGAAAACTAGGCAAAGATCAGATTTCATAATAATTTAGTAGTTGGCCTCTCTGATCTAGTCAACAACTTGGCAACAGTTCCCAAAAGATGACTTGCGGCTGGGATTTTGCAGCAGAGGTTTGTATCACAAAGAACACAGACCATTGCTGGAATTTTTTTGGATCAATGTCTTTCCCTGTTAGAATGCTTCATATGGCCTGCAAAATTCATAGTAAGACAATTAATCAATATAAAATATAAATGGATGCTATCGATAATTACTATTTACTTGATTTATCCAGTCTCCTATTAATCATTTAGTTTTAAGAAGCACCTTTCATATAAACTTTCCACATTAGCTTGTATTTTGCAAACAGAATTTCAATTACTGTCTTCTTCACTTGCTGATACGTTCAACTTATATAGAATAAAAAATAACTAACTTCAAGTGTGTAGTTTACTTTTTTTATCCTAGCTTTTCCAGAATAAACTGTGGTGAAAAAAATCAATGTTTCTCATTAAGTTAATTCAACAAATTAATCATTAAGTTTTTAAAAAGTTCATTGTGACTAGGATGTCAAGTGGAATTCACTCAATGAGATACTTTAACATCCAATACTGAAATGTGTTTTTTTCTTTTGCAATTATTTTTCTTCTGATGAGTGGTGGTTTATTACCTTCACATACAGGAATGTTGCTAGATCTTACTAAAGAAATGGGGCTTCTTATGCAACTCCCTTATAGTCCTTTCTTGCTGAACTGGGTATTTACAGAAGAAAGTGGAGTAAGGCAGTTTTCTTGGAGAATGCCCTCGATACAAATGCAAGGTGCACTGAAATCTACCCACAGAGAACAACTAAATTTTGCAACACTTATTCCCACCATTACTTTGAAAAGAATCTAGTTATACAGGGCAGAATTAAGCATCATGAAACCATCAGAAAGCTTATTGATTTGTTTCTGAAATTTCCTGTTAATAAGCCTCTTCTCATTAGCACTGAAGAGTGACCATTAGTTGCTCCTTGTACTTACTGGAGAAAATATTACTTAACCTGCTGCTTTGGATTTCTACAAAGCAGAAGAGAAAAACCTTCCATTTCACATACTAGTTATGGCTACACAGAACAGGGCAAGAACAACAACTTGGCAATGTTAGCATGAATTCTACCAATGCTAATGATTCACTACAATTGTAGCTAACAAACCCCAACATAATGGTGAGGGGTGAGATATAAAACCTGAATCTAATATATATATATATATATATATATATATATATATATATATATATATAT
>JAVJGJ010000057.1:90016534-90058378 GCA_035590215.1 Microhierax caerulescens
TTTTCTACAAGTTTTTCTTCCTTCTAAGTATTTGAGATCAAAACCTCCTAACTTGTTTGGTGATGAGAACAGCAGAACCAGTAACAAGAACTAACAGAACTACTAAAGGCTGGTTTCAGTGTGCTAACAAATAACAGCCACATACCATTATAAATCCTCATAAATAACAGTGGATAATTTGCACTACTGAAGTTTTAGAAAGTAGTTGATTACTTACAGCTATATTTTCTTTCGTTCACCATAGTTAATGTATTAAAGAACAAAGTATTTTGGTTAGAGCCATTAATATGGTTCCTAATCATCTTACCAAGCCATGGAGCAGTGTAATGACTCAGAGAATCTCTAAGTAATTAACAGTGGACATCACTATGTCCTTCCTGTAGCAGCATGAAACACAAGCATACCATGGATTTTGTTTCTTGTATGAATATAAAACTGAAGCATATGCTTCCCTACACCCCTTAGTCCTGAGTATTTTCCTCAGAAAAAGGCACAGGCAGTCAGATCACACAAGTTGTAGGAGGATATGAGAAGATGACACTATCAACAGTCTTTTCAAAAACATCCGCACGCTTGAAAAGTCTAACCCTCTAGGCTATTTCCCAGAAAATTCATTTTGCATCTTTAATTTACTCAGATGTCCCCCACTGTAACTTAAAATCTCTCTCGCATGACAGAAGTTATGGAAGTACTGACTGAGTTGTTACGGAAAGGCTGAGGAGCAGTAAGATGAGGATAAAACCAAAAGTGACAGACTAGTTCCTGCCCCCAGCACAGGTAAGTCGCACAAAACACTTTCTAAAAACTGAAGGCTATTTCTTTTTAATAGGTTACATGGCAGATTTGAGTGAAAACCTTCAGATAAAATATTTTCAAAGGCATGCACATTCAGGATACAAAGACTTAAGTCTCATCTTTGTTTCATCTACATTCAATGACAGAAAGAACATTCATTGCAATGACTTCTTATGTTTTAAGCTAGGCTTAAAGTTCAGCTTCAGTTATTCAGACATGATTGTCCAGCTGGAAAGAAATTTGTTTTGAAGTTTCCTTCTAATTAAGACCCTATTTATTCTATCTGAAATCACTAATTTAATTTGAACTTAAATTTTTTAATTCCTTCTCAACTAGTGACTTGACACCACTTAGTTGGCCAAAAATGTGGTGGAAAAAAGCAAAGCTGTGTAATACCAGAACCCAAACTGCTTTTATTCACCAAATTCTGCTTAGAGATATGGTTTACCTTACCAAGCACAAACTGAATTCAGATCATTAGTAAAAATATGCTGCGACTAATCTAGTTCTGAAGAACTTTGCTGTAAGGCAAAATATTTTTACTTTAACGTTAACCTGCTTTAAGCAGACTACTGATTTGAAACAAGGATGGGCACCATTGATTAAAAAGGAATATGGCAACTTTTCCAACTGTGAGCAGAACTTCAGCAGATCATGTGAATCAAAACCAGATCACACTTCCTCAATAACCTGCTTTTAAAAGGCAAATGAGCACAAATAAGCAGTATGAATAATATTTACTAAACTAATTCCCTATTTCACCTTTTGAATTTCTAAAGTATTTACCTCATGTATCATTTTAATTATTTTTACAGTTCATTCCCAGAGAACACTGATGCCGGGAAATTAATTAATGGACACAATAGAAGAACTGTCAGCATTGTTTAAATACAATTTCAGCACTAGCCTCATTTACATGCATCCCTTTATTCTAAACAATGGGGCTGATTTTTTTTTGTATGAAATAGTTCATTGAGAAGAGCACAATGATATCCTTTTCTGCAAATATTTATTGGCTATCACATTTTGCTGAAATACATAATCCATGCTCAAGGCAACCACTAGAGCCTTTAGCCCCCAGATTTCAAAGACACTGAAATAGTTGTATAAAAGTTGTATAATTGACTAATTTGCTTTAGCTTTATCATATCATTAGCTTTAATAAAAGTAATTAGTTATTCAAAGCAGACCTATAAAAAGTAAAAAGTGTTAGCTTAACAGTTCACAATTGAAAAAAAATAATTAATAAATGTACCAATACCTATCACATATACTGAAAGACAAAACCATCTAAACAACAGTATTAAAACCCATCAGTTGCTTATTGCAGCTTCGCAGCAAGT
The DNA here is from genome assembly GCA_035590215.1 of Microhierax caerulescens. Lineage (NCBI taxonomy): Eukaryota > Metazoa > Chordata > Aves > Falconiformes > Falconidae > Microhierax > Microhierax caerulescens. The sequence continues at coordinate 90,018,673 of JAVJGJ010000057.1, forward strand.
AACAAGAACATGCTTACTGACACACTGCCAACATGTAATTCAAAGACATCCTGTTACTGAGTATGTTTTAGGCCACATATGCCACTGCCAGATATGGAGGCTTACATGTGTGATTTTCTGGACAAAAGTTGGTATTTTGACTGCAATGAATGCTTAAACGCAATATCGTTGGCCATCTGAGTAAAGAGTATTAAGTAGTCCAATAAAGATATTACTGAACTCTTGCCCAGTGAACAGAAACCCCACAATCCTCAAACTCCTACATCTGTAAATTGAGGGATGATCACATCAATGTAATATGTAAACATTTTGTGAAAATGTCTTATTAGATTCTGAGCATAAAACCAACATTTATGCAGATATTTCTTAAACTACATAATGTTTTGCTTTTATTTTTAGTAATAACAACTAGATTTTAAAGCAAACTATTCCAGTGACTTTTTCCTTCTTTCAAGGATGACACCATAAAAACTGAGAATGAGCAAATATGAACGAACATATCCCATTCAGTCACTTTTTTTAATAGATGGTCTTGTGGACTAAGAAGGTAAGTGGATAGGACAGTGAGAACAGAAATACCAAAAAAGGGATTTAGTAATAAGCATGAGCTATTGCCTTCCTTTCCTGTTTTCCAAGCTAATCTTTTCAAGCTTAGTCATGACAGAGTCAAGCCATGACACAAAGTCATGACAGAGTCAAGAACACCACTCAAGTTTCTAGCACAACCATTATAAAGATACTCAAGACAGACCACTAGCTTTTTTCATCCCCTTCTCTCATCACTAAACCACATTACGTTCTTCAAACTAGCAACAAAATCCTTATATCCGGATCACCAGTATTCCTTTAGAGATTAGAAAATAGTTGGAACAAGTATTTTCCTCCACTTGCTAGCCAGCAAAAATATTACCTCTTATTTATGAAAATACTGCTTCCTTGCAGAGCAACACTATCTGAATCAGTCTCTATGTAGGATGGCGATTTGGCTTTGCATTCAATCTTGTCTCACGATGATGATCTGAATGCACCGAGCTTTTTGTGACCATAAGACTGCTTAACAACATTCCTTGGCCTGCATGCTTTACACCTTATTTAGCTTCCATTAAAACTAACATACTAATAATGCCACAGAAGCTAAAGTAGGCAGTTACTGAATGCAGCAGCATCTTCACTGATTAAAGAGAAGAAAAAGCACATCATCTGAAAACATTATTCAGCTGCTTTTCAGCTATGTCCAGCACACAGGCTCTGCAGTCATGATTCTGCAAAACTGCAGGTTTATAAAAGGGCTGATGTCAAAAGCAACTGAAAAGCCAACACCATTACTCATTCCAAGTATCTGAAAATTGCTAGTCGCTCAATATCACAGCTGGAAATGTTTAATAATGCATTTATTTTAATTAAATTCATTAGATGCTTGACAGCTATCAGGATAAGCTTCATCTTGTCTGGATGAATAAAATAAGCTGCTTCTTACCTAAACAGTTAATCCAAAAGACTCACCAAACTAATCCAAAATATACTCTTCAGCCTACTTCTATTCCCATCCAACAGCTGGTTAGTACAGAAAAAGAGTAACAGTGATGATCAGGTGCAGCTTTGCTGAACTATCAGAATGAGAAACTACATCTCCTACATATAATTGACTTTATTAGCTTTAGCAAAAAAATTTTCCTGTGAATAACACTGTTGTTCTGAAGATGCTAACATCTCAAAGGATGCCACTTAAGTATCTCTCAGGACATTGAATCAAGGTAAGATCTTTATTTTCTATCTTATCAAAATGTTAAAAATCAAAACCTGGTGGACAGCAGAACAATCAAGTTAAAGTCTACACTAATAAACAGTCTTCACACCAGATCACTGATTTGAAGGCAGCAGCATGAAACAAAAGACTTATGTGGGAATGACAACACCTGTAGAGTTGTTGCAATCTGCTTTATCAGGGTTCTCTGGAGGTTAAATCTGATGCTACTACTCTTAACTCTGTGAACTGAAAGATCTGTCTTGACCCTGAAGGACCCTGAGCAATTACAAGACAGTAATACCATTGGTATTTTTCTCCAGCTCAGGTGTATCATACACCAACCATCAATACTTTCTGAAGTATACAGATTGCAATCACTTTCTTGAGAAAAGCTTCTATAAGAATATCCCAGAGAAGTGTAAATGAAGGAAAAAGTGGCAGAAAATGAGATAAATTTTAAGGTATTACCATCTCCATACAACTTTATTAATTCTAATATTATGAGTAACATGATTTTTTTTCTGGACAACGTTACTCCATCACAGATACAGTACAGCTGAGTAGCTTGAAAAGCCCTTGCTCTACAACAGCTTCTTCCATACCAACAGCCTGAGATGACCGGTACAGCTTCATGTTTTTCCCATCTGATATGACATCATCAGTGTGACGTTCAAGTTATTAAAATCTTTTATTGCTGTTAATACACGTGGCTTGCTTTTTTCTTTCCACCAGCTTTTCTGAGCATCTCTCCACTAATCCATGATGACATTTAAAGGGCTAAGTCTTCAGTACCGGTCTCCTGAGAAGCCTCCAACAGATGACAAAGCAAGCAAGAGTGCCCTAAATCAGTACCTCCACAGCCTTAATCAGCTCAAAGCCAGAGGACAGCTTTGATACAAATGAAAGCTTGCTCGGTGAATTTTTTGGCTGAATGCAGAATCTTCAGCTGAAGTTCACAGTTAACTTCTAGTATAGTACTTCAGCAAATTCCTTAATCAAGAACTATTGACCAAATAATTTAAAAGCACAGCACTGGTCCTACTAAAACAACCTGGGTGCTGCATACTGCATTTGATTCCTAAACATAATTCCACATTTTCAGAAGCATTTTACAAATTACTTTATTCAAGACTTCAAAAGAGTGCCTACTGAGGTCATAAATTATTTTTACTGGATTTGTTTTTTACTATTATAAAAGAAAAAAATTATACTTCTACATAATTTTCTTCAAATCTCTTTTATTAGCTTGTAACAAGCAACAATAAGACAATCAAAAAAATCTTGCTGCCAGGCTTCAGGATTAATTTTATCAACAAAATGAATGTGAAAGGAACAAATATTTGGCAAAGTAACAATTCAACCACTAGGAAATTACAACAGAAATCAAACAAAATATCATCTACCCAAGCTGTGAACTAAAATAATAGATTTATCTATAGGAAAATTTTTAGTGCATCTTTCCTTCAGCTTTATAATGCTTTTCAAGTGAATTGATTAGATCTTTCCCACATTGTTTTCCTTATAGCACTGAAGATTGAAGACTCTGAACTTTTAGGCTTTAAAATCTGAATATAATATACCCCAAAATGTTGGAAAGAAGGATGTCAAGCTGTGTTTTTCAAATATCATTCAAGTCAATGCCAATGTTTTTAAAATCTCAGATATTATTTAAGTTGCAAATACAGGTTCATTTGGTACACAGCTGCAATGTTTTTGACACAACTTACACATCATCACCAGTCACTTTATATACATTAGTATTCCTCAGTTCCTGAACACTCCAATATCAAAATGGCAAAGGAGGTAGGAAAAGTATATAAAAAATAAAAGATTTATTGGAATTAGATTTTCTATAACCTTAAGAAATTGTATGCAGAGATTTTATGATGGCCTATACTGATCAGCTAACACCATATTGGAAAACTGTTTCCCGTACCCATTATTTTTTAGTGTAGTTTTAAAAAATTACAAGTATAAAATGGAATGGCTCTGTGGAAAGCTGAAACTCACCATATGCTGACAATGCCTGTAGCTTATTCCAGTCAAAATGGAGGTAGTACAGTGCTATTAGTTGGAAGAAACATGCTCTAACCAACCAATGTGCATTGCAAAATGAGCTGTAAAACAAAGAAATTGGCTCACGTGAAGTTCTACTGAAGATATACACACTGAAGAGACTCCCAAAGCCATGCAGAAACTGCTTATCCAGGTACAGGGATAGAAATAGTGGTGTCAACCAATTAACTGATTCAAGAAGTTTTAAAATGCTCAGGACCAGTGATGAGCTACTGAAGATGGATCCTGGGTGCCTTTTAAGAATCTGCATTCGCTACATAACTTTCAGACAGCAAGGATGGCTGTGAAAAGCCTCTGCATCCCAGGGGTCATAAAACCATAAAACAAATTAATAGTCATTTCTGCAAAATGACAAGGTGCTGCTACTATAGTAACAAGCAGGAAGCAAAGGTTGTCATGCACTGTGCACTGAGAGCCTACAGGGATGCAAACTGCAGAGTTCTGTTTCCATAAAGGGTACAGGACCAGAGACAAGGAGAATTAGAAAAGAAAAAACACCAAACCCCAACCCAAAACCAACAAAACCAAAACCAAACAAACAATGAAACTCCTAAACCCACCAAAACAAAACAAGTCATAAGCCAGTTAGAATAAAAGGTAAGAAGAATGTGTGTGTAATAAAATGGGACTCAATACCACAGAGGAAGGGAATCTACAAGCCAGAAACTCAGAAAACCGAACACCTCTTTCCCACATCCCTAATTTACATAGCAGGTATTCAGAGATCATATTAATAATCATACAAAAGAATATATACTGCAGTCATACAAATATCTAGTCTGCACTGAAGTATTTAACTTCAGAAATACAAAATCTATTTTAAAATCTCAAAAAATTTAAGGTTTTTAATTATGAAAATGTCTAATTAAAAAGCAAGTTTTGGATTATCTCAAAATAAAACAACAGCACATCACCCCCATAAAAGCAACTTTTCCTGAAATATTAAAATGAAGTGAAAACACAGCTAAGAGACAACTTCCTCTATCTTCAATATAAACCTTAAAAAAGTATCATTAATGAAAGTTGTTTATGCCTTTCAGAAAGGACAGATTGATTTGTTTTCCCACTAACACACTGCTTTTCCACAGGTTTGATAAATTACCACAAAGAAAGAAAGAAAGAATCTCGTTAGAAAGAAGAAAAACCTGTTTATTAACAAACAGGAAGACTATTAGAATTTAAAGCCTCAATCATGAAAATGCTACTGTTAATTTCGTGGAAAGGTATTTCAGCACAATGTATAATAATGTTTTTCAGCTACATGAGAATTTATCAAAAGATAATTAGAAGATACAGTTTTTGTTGAGATGATTTCTATTTAATAATTAATACAAATCTTTCAAAAAATCTGTTCTCCATTTATGGGAAGAAAAAAAAATGGTAGGTTGTTGATGTTACCTGGAAATTTTCAACCATAACTTTTTGCAAAAGAGAAGAAGAAAGAATTGACAGTATTTAAACAAAAATAAAAGCAAGAAAGCACAGCCATTTCAACTGTTATCTCTATTGCTCTATCTACTAGACCATGTTTCCCCTCCAAAATAAACTATTTACTTCTGCCCAGAATTGAAAAAAACTGTTGTAGCTTTTTATATCTATTTAGGTTATTCAAAGTATTATTACTATTTCCAAAGCCACTACACAAAACTTTCATTTTCAATACTATTTATTGTGTTTCATAAAAGTTCCATTAGAAACAAATTCAGAGCAAATATAAGTTGGAGGCATCATTTCCATTTATTACTTTTCATAATACCTTTTTCGTTCAGAGGTATCAACACAATCTACGGAATTATTGCTATTGTTCTCAAAGACAGATAAAGGACAAAAGAATCACAGCAGCATCTAATTATTGTCACCTATCAAAAACAATGGAAAATATATTAAAAGTTACACTATACAGTGTACAGTAATCATATGGATATTCGTGATGATCCAATTTAAGACTATTGTGAAAGATTGTCAGTTTAATGTTTTCAGTTTGTGTGGGTTATATTCCTTTTAAAAAACAGACACCACAAGGTCAGGATGATGCCTCCAGAGGAAAAGTGAGATCCCTTAAGAGTTTCCTTTCAGAACAACAGAGGACACCTCGGAAGGGAAGTTCCAGCGACCATAGTGAAGACCACAAGAAAAAATTAGATCAAAGAACTGGGGGCCTGCACTAATCAGAGCCAGAAAGACTGATGAGAGGATTAGGAAGCAAACATGTAGAGGCCAGAGAGGGCTCTGAGGAGCTTCCTAGGATTCAGAAAGTCATTATGGGCACAGTTACTGCAGTGTTTTGGTTTGGATTGCAAGCATTCTTTTGAAATGCGTTCTCACATACATTCAATATAAGAACAACACTGAGGTGCTCGAGTATGTCCAGGGAAGGGCAATGAAGCTGGTGACAGGTCTAAAGAACAAGTCCTGTGATGACTGGCTGAGGGAACTGGGGTTATTTAACCTGAAGAAAAGAAGGCTCAGGGGATAGAAGTGTGTAAATTATCACACTCTGCAACTCCCTGACAGGAGGCTGTAGCAAGGTGGGAGTCGGTCTCTTCTCCCAGATAACAAGTGATAGGACAAGAGGAAATGGCCTCAAGTTGCACCTGGGGAGCTTTAGACTGGATATCAGGAAAATTTTCTTCACCAAAAGGGTGGTAAAGAATTGAACAGGCTGCCCAGAGAAGTGGTTGAGTCACTACCCCTGGAGGTATAAAAAAAGATGTGGAGATGTGGCACTTCGGGACGTGGTTTAGTGGTGGACTTGGTGGTGTTAGGTTAACAGTTTGGACTCAATGACCTTAATTAAAGGTCTTTTCCAACGTAAACAATTCTGTGACTCATGTACTGAATCACGGCTTGCATTGTAGAGTTTCCACAGATCCACTCCTATGCACTGCACTATTTCCCAATGCAGACACTCAAAGTTATAAATGAAACCTGGAAGCAAACCTGCCCTAAAAAGATGCACTGAATAGCTGTAGCGTTGCATACAAACTCTTTATTTCTGCTCTCACATAAATAGAAAGGATTTTGTGACGAGCAAATAAACTAATTATTATAACTTCTACTTAACAAAAAACAGCATTTAAACAATTCAAAAAGCCTTTCTGGAATATTTTCAAGCAAAAGAGGAGAAGCTGTGTTAACCCACCTCCAAGCTCAGGCAGACCTGAGTGTTTAGGGAGTACCCAGGGTCCTGTCAGAGGTAGTACAGGTAGTTAAGAACCACCCTCTAGCACAGGAAAGACTTCCTGCAGAGTTTTTGTATCTTCTATTTCCATCATCACTTATAAGCATAACAGAAAAAAATGAGACTGCAAATTTGACGTAATGTTTTCCCATATATCCCCTCTATGCATGAAAAGACAATCAGACACAAAGTATTTTAGTTTCAAAAACGTTCAGCCAAACTAAACCACAGAAGTCTGAGATTTTATCTCAGCCATCTGCTTCATTTATATGCAAAGAATGTTCAATATTCCATAATAAATTCATTGTCTTCAACCTGTCTCCTGTCACAAGAAAAACGAGAATGTTACAGTGCAAACGATGGAAAACTGTGAATTTCCATTATTTCCTGAAGTGGCCAAGCACCTTTTGACTCCAGACTAAAACAGAGAATCATACTCAATTTTCTTTATTCTGGTACTCAGAACTAGAGAAATAATACATCCACAGCTCAAATTACCACTTAAACCCAAAGATTTCTCAGAACTTGGTTAACACGCATCATACAACTCTTAGCACGCTGAAGTCAAACGGACACCACCATCTTCCCTCTGGAAAAGGAAAGCACAGCTAATTCATAATTATTAACACATGCTCTCTTTCATTATTTGCGCTCTATAAGAAAGCATGGACATGCACAATTGCTAGTCCAACCTCCAGCAGTAATGGTATTCATCAGTAATCTTCTTGTGAGCATTTACAATAGCCCAACTACTTGACTTCAATCAGCTGTAAAGCTCTTTTATTCTGTTATCACATCAGTGTGAGGGAATGAAAGCCAAGGATTGAATGCCCTCCTAAAGGAGCCCAGTCATGCTGTCAGAATAGCAATGAGCTTCATCTGACACTGCTCAATGCATTCTTTCACACTCCCTCACTCTTGCAGAAGAATGCATGCATGACAAAAATATCTGTTGAGCGTGAACACTAAGAAACATATCTACAGAATAATATACTTAATAGAGCATATCACAGTTTAATAGAAAGAGCTGGAAGTTGATATGAAAGATGCAATTAGTAGACTGAACTGGCAGCAGTTGTGTTCCATTTGTCAGAAGAAAGGGATGGGTGGAATAATTATTCTGCAAGTGAGAACGATATTCAGATATTCAATACAGAATGTTTCATCTATTCATAGTCAATTCTCCTTAAGCTCTTTTTATTTTTGCTGATACAAGGACCTAAGAATAGATTTGTTCTTGCTCATTTTAATAAAGAAAAGAAAACAAGAGATCTAGATAAAAAAATGGATGATTGTCGATAGTCTAAGCCAGGGGTCCTCAAACTTTTTAACCAGGGGGCCGGCATGTGGATGAAGTGGCAGGCAGTCATCTGCGGCTGCTTGGTCTCCCCCTCCAACCCCCGGCGGGGGGTTCTGTAACTACCGGGGGGCCGGATTGAGGACCCTGGGGGGCTGTATCCAGCCCGCAGGCCGTAGTTTGAGGACCCCTGGGCTAGGTAAAATCTTCAGGTAGCTCAGCCTGTCTCCTCTCTGTACTGCTGCTTACTGTTGTGCACATTGCTTTATCCAAAACAAGGTGTTTAGCCTGATATGAAATCTCTACTAGTATGCCCCCAGAACCCAGACTACCATATTAACAAAGTTATCAGACAACTCAAGCAGGAAATTGAATTGTCATTCATAATTTCATATTGCTTTTAGGACTGACTCATGATTTTTTTTCTTTGCTTTTATTTTTGTATTTTCACCTACACGAGCACTCCACCATGAAAGTAAGCTATGCTTTAGCAGGAAGAACAAACAAAAGTGCATCTTTCCAGCTCAAGTGTATTTGTGGATTTTCAGTAAGAAATATATTATAAAATGCTTTACAAAAAATTAATTTCAACAGTGAGTTATGATGAACTCCACTTTCTGAACAGCTAAAAAAGAGTGTTTTTCCTCTGGAAAGGTTATTTCTACTAAGTATTTTTAAAAATATTTCAATCAAAACTTATTTTTGTAATGATACTGAAAAATATACACAATCTTGTGAATGTAAGATAGAGTGGCTGAAAGGAGGAGACATCAGAAACCTGGCAAACAAAATGCAGCAACTATCCTAGGAAAACTCATTCTTTTTTAAGGCATTCTCTTTTAAATCAACACTAGACCACAAGTCCTTTCATTCTGTAAATCTTATACTTCACAATCTCATACCCAAAGTGTTTATGCTTCTATTTCCTTACATTCACTAAGATACTCTGATTTCCCCCCCTCAGATAAAATTTTTATATTAAATAAAAATAATCTTCCTTCTGTGTGAGCTTATTTAAATTCCTGTGCTTTTCTGCTAAGGATGAAGAAAAAAGGATGGTGCTATAGACTGTGAAATGCCTTTGTGTTATTTGACCAGAAGCAGATTATTTCAGTAGTACACCGTTTTAGAGCTAACAGGAATACAGTGAAATCTCTCTACTGTGAAGTATCTGTCAGCACCAGCTCCTGCTTGGAGAAGCAGAGGAAAACCTTTGTGCCCTTCTCAGGAAGAAGGCATTGATGTGGCAAGTGAACGGGGCTTCCAAACGCTGTTTCGAGAACATGAACTGACATGTCAGCATACTGGAAAACATTAAAACTTTATGAATAACTACAAAGATCCAGTGATATAAACAGCAACTTTTCCAGTAGGAATGTTTTATATATTATCTCCCGGCACCTCTCAATCATGCTTGTAAAAGATCAAGTCAGGATGGAGCTCTCCAAAACACCTTTCCCAGTGAAAACATACAGCTAAAATTGCATCTGCAGTGCTGCTAGACTTTAGAATACAGCATTCTGGTAAAACCCTTTCCCAGTAATACAAGGAAGAGAAGGCATCAACAGAAATCAGTAGAGGTGCCTTTTTTTAACTATAGGTGAGCAACTAAAACTTACCATAACTTGATGAGGCCTGAATTTGTCAGGCAGTTGGACTAGATCTTTGTAGATCCCCTGCAACTGAAATATTCAATTCTATTCTATTATACTCATTATATCCTGACAAATAGTTATTAGCACATGCAGGCAGTAAAACTGAATCACATCACATGTGGAAAGGGGCCAGAAATTATTGCTTCTAACAAGGCCAGACAGCCGCCCCCCGCCTTCTCTCACAACTGTGTGACAGAGAACTGCCCAGTTCTGCCCAGCTCAAACTCATTTATGTCTAATGAACAATAAAGCTCAGTTAGAACAGGACCCCCCTCATAGCCATGGGCAGAAAGAAAAAAACGAAAGGCAGCCAAGATACTGCAAATCCAACCCCCCCCACTGACAGGAGAATAAGGATGTGCTCATAGCTCACACTTGGTTTCAGTAAATAACATTATCCAAAAGAACTAGGCAGTGCCAAAGGTAGACTGCAAGACGACACATGCCTGATGAACTAAAGACCTCTCAAGGTTGTTAACACACTGTTTTTACACAAGGTTAATGAACTCCAGGGCATCAGTTTCAGAATTAAGCATGGTATTAAGCTTGTAGTTAGCACCATGTGCTTTGGTACAGGTATGCATACTTCCACATGTGTTCATATTCATACTTCTGAAGAACTCTTTATAAATATAAAGAGTTTTCTGGATCAGGATTTATTTTTAATCCTAAAACCAATAAAGCAGAATAAGGGAAAAATAGGAAAAAAAATTAAAACTACTGCACTGGTGACTAAACTATTTAATGAAGATTTAACTCCACAAAGTCTACTTTTCTAGCAAAATTTTTGGAAGCGACACAAGAAAAAAAAAATAGCAAGGAGTTGATTAATCTGAAAAAAGCTAAGATGATAAAATACATAAGGCAACTTAAATCGTACAAATATAAATTCAAACACATCTAAAAGAAAAGAGATATCCAGTACATTTTAATACTGAAGTAACTGTTAAATTCCTCACTAAAAAAATCCTTTGCAGGGACTAAAATTTACTACAGTAAAAGCACCTGTAACATTACTCTGACTTTGATTGATTTTCTGTTAATGCCTTAGACTTAGCAATATGATGGAAAACTAATAATGCATTATTTAGTTATTACATAACAGAAAAAATTGGAAGGAAAAACAAATTCTAAATTGTTTTAAATTACTCAAAAAGATAACAGAATTTCCTTAATTTCCCTTGATTTCACAATCAGTTCTTTAAGGGATCAAAGCATGTTAATACAACTGTTTTATTTAGAAGTATTGAACAGAAGACAACTCATTTCTCCTACATTTCGTCCTCCCCACTACCTCTCTGCTCCCCTGCTGAAGGAATAACATTAGTTTTTGCTAATGCTTTTAAACAATATAAATGTCTTGTCCATAGTGTAAATCTGCCATGTTTTAAATTAAATAATTATTTCCAAATACATGTCCCTCCTGGCATGTAAACCCACATAGGACTGATATTGATGTTTTGTGAAGGATAAAATGCCTTTGATATCTACCTTGCAAGAATGTGGAACTAAATAAAATATAAACAATGAGCAACTGGATTACCAGAAACATTGGAGGTCAAATCTGATGTTTGTCTGAGAGCAGGAGAAGGAAGCCGTAAAGACAGAAGCAGATGAACAAAAAGCAGTCCTTGTCTCTGTAAGCAATACTAACGCCTGAAGGAAACTACCTTGTACTTTAAGAAAGAGTTTATTCACACAAAAAGGTCTACCTATTATTAACCCATTTAAAAATACAGTTTTGATGAATAGCTGTTTACTTAATTAAAGGTTTTCTTGGCTTAACCAGAAAACAAAGACATGATTTACCTATAATACAAAACAGATTTTATGTAAAATATTTGTATTGATCTCTTTCTTAACACCACTTTGCTAATTTATTTGTCAGCAAATCAAGCAACCTGCTGAACCAGACTGAATGAAGACACCAGCTCTCCTCATTTAATTGGAGACCAAACGAGGAAGTTAACATTCCCTAGTGGGTGACATTGCCAAGTGGTCAAATAAAATTTATGAGGAAGGAACAGCAGAAAAAAACATTTAAAAAAAAACCCCAAAACCAAAAAAAAAAACCAAACCAAAAAAACAAAGGATGGTTCATTTCAGAATATTGTTTTTAAAAGCAAATCAAGATTTACATGGAAAATGCAGGTATCAATATCTAAAAAATCAACATTTTACATTTTTCTATTTAAATACATAAATTAGCAGAAAGCCTTCATTACCAATATTGTAAGTTAGTAAATACTGTTAAGGGAAAAATGCTGCCTAATTCTGCATGTCCACTTGACATTTCTTGGTATGATTTTAGACCCTAATTGCAACGTGAAATATTTCAACCATGATGTGGGCATGAAAAAACACAGTGCTTTGCAGAAGAAAGGCATCCTTCTATCACATGGAATTTGTAAAATGTTAAAAGTAACCTTTTTCAACTTTTCTGTGGTCTCTAGACTTATCCTTCTGCTCTTTAGGACAACCTATGGAACTCCTATATGGTACATGTGAGGAACTTTACAAGTGTCCAGTTAGTTTGGAAGATTTTAGGTAAACATATTTTACTGTGTGGCCAAAAGTAGCCAAACAGCTTCAGTGTCCCAGTATGGCTACTCAAAAAAAAAGAACCTCTAGCTTGAATATCTTGTCTTTGACAGGTGTTAGGTAACTTCTTCTCATCCTCCAGCATCTTGGCACAGAGATTTCTCAAGCCAGATGTTGGAATCAGTTTCAATACCTAATGATGGATTTTTCTGTCACAAAGTTGCTCAGTCACTTCTTGAATTGCTATAGAATTCAGGACTCACAGAGCCTTGTGGTAAAGTGTTCCACAATTAAACTGCATGCTGTGTAGAGAAGTATCCTCTCAGGTTTGAACCTGACACTTGCTCTTAAATGTAATTAAACTTTTCCCTATGTCATGCATATTTTGAACACCTGTACTATGTTCCCCTCTCAGAATTTTTTTCCCCAGGCTAAGGAGTCTTCAGAAGAAGCAATTCTTCATTTTCCCTCATTCTTGACCTCGTCCAACCTCGATCCTGTTCCACAGGAACACCATGGATTTACATAATGGCAAAATTAGGCTTTTATTCTCCATGCTAACATTTTCACACAAGTATTATTACCTCAAGTTCTTGCTCCTAAGTGGCAACACACAGCTCAAGTTAAATGAATATGTACAAAAAAATAATTTCCTTTTTCTCCCCAAATCTTTCTTATGTGAATGGGACTTTCAAGTGCCATTTTATTGCTGTATACACCATCTCAGAATGTCCTTCTGCTTTTCTTGGTTTGTGAGTTCACTTCCATGCTTATTCTGAATGAGCTGTTACCAGCTGCAGGCTTTCTTATTCTGTTATTCACCTTGTTTTCCCAATCACTTGTGAAGATACTAAATAATGACATGTTCAAAACTAAATATGTAGCATCTATGTAATGTAAATACAGATAGCACAGATGCATGCAGTTTTCTTTTCATCAATTTAAAAATTGTATTTTAATCTGAAACCAGAATCAACAGTTCACCAAAGATACTTCAACTGCACATTATCCTGAAATGTGTTCAGTGTTTTGGGGTTTTTTTTAAAGCTTGTAATCTTATCCCCAACACTAACATTTCTGTGCAACTTTTCTCCAATTTCACATTTAATAATAAATCACTACAACTACTACTGTTTCCTCTATGCTCACTGGCTCTGAAGCAATGTAATTCAACGGAAAGTAATGACAAATGGAGTTAAAGTAACTAAGTACATCTGAAGTATACTAGGATAAAATAACACTTGAGACACCCTTTTTCTCTTATATCCTTTTTTTTTTCCCTCCATTGAAATCCTCAGTCCCACTAAGAATTTTTTTTTCAATTAAAAAAAAAATAAATTAGATCTACCAGTTAAAAATAAAGCTAGTTACAGTTGACTGAATCTTAATACCAAGCAAACGTAACAAAAGATGATACCGGACTTGAGTTCTTTCAAAGAAACAGGGTAAAAAAAAGACATTTTCAAATATACAAGAAATAGTTCTGTGTAGTTAATCTTTAAACAGAATTATCTCAAACAACACTATAGATGCTGTTATTTTCTAGTTACTTCTAGATGTTAACAAAGTTTTCTGGAATCCTTAGCAAACTCCCCTCTAAAAAAAAATATCTCATTTTAGTCAGTAGAAAAAAAAACACCCTCACACTAAAATTAGAAATGAACCTCCTCTAATGAACCTCTGTTTTTAAATATAATATAACCTGCTGGCTGAAAGACGATCACACAGGAATATAAAGTGGACTTTATATGAAACACCTATCCTCAGAAAGAAAAGTATCTTTGGTTGAAATGCTGTATTAAAAAGTCTGGAAATACATACCCTTTTTTAAAAAGTTCTTTTTAAAGTATCAGCTGTAAGTTTCTAAACTATAATCATTCTTGATGAGCAACTAGCATTATATTAGTTTCCCTGTTCATTTCTCAAAGTTACATATCAGTTTGCCAATTAAACCTTTCTGAGTATTCTCATGTCTAAATCCTTTTCCCTTTGACTGCAAGTGATGCTTACTTTCTGCTGTGGAAAAGGCATAAAACACAAGTTCAAATGCTTAATGGATTTATGAAGAGGAATGCTGTAAGAAGGATTGCTTTACAGTTTGATTAGACTAACATGATCAATCAGTTTCAATAACATACACCGCCCTTAAAAACATAGGTACTGAAATCTCCTTAGTGGATGCTACTGCGTTTAAATTGAAAATCACCAACATCATATCTCTCCAATGCTAATTTCCATGGAGAATGAACTGAAGCACACTGAATTAGGATGATGGCAATTACAAACATACTCCTGTAGTTCTGTCTTCTATTAGAAACATCCAGAAAGTTCAAAAGATGAAACAACTGACCAAACATGTCTGAAAGTTGTTAACAGGTCTTATTCAAAGAATTATAGGAAAGGAAATATTCTATTATAAATTTGCCTTCTTGAATTTGTTGTTCTGGGAATCATAGCATTATATAAACACTGCTTTATTTCTCCCTCCACTGAGTTTTACTGAATTTTATATTTTAAATGATGATTCACAAGCTATTCATGAATAGAATTAGTCTGTGAAGTGGTACAGCTATAGCACGTGTAACCATCCTCTCATAAGCAATCTCACCTTGCGATAGGGAAGATCAGAATACGAGGTTAGTAGCAGAATAGACTTCTACGGTACTTAAGTAGGAATAAGGATAGGTCCTTATTTTCAACCCTTGAGCTTGTGAAGGACAGGTCCTCCTCATTTTCAAGTCTATTATGACAAAACTTGAAAATTTTCTATACAAACACTATTTTCCATATTAATGATAATAAACAATGACTAGGTTCTGATTTATGGTTGCACAAATACATGATGAATTTTATCTTGTAAAATGATACCCCATGAATCTATTATGATACAGGAATGACAGCAAAATTAGGTGTATTTGAACTTTTGTTAACCAAGCACAAATAATTTAAAATTACTATAAAAAAATGTGCGCAACTTTTAATCTTTTCAGCAGGTGTTGAAGATATACTGAGTAACATTAGATACAGACTAAGAGCTATCTGATAGACTGATAAACTCCATATAATAACAAAATGCACGACTGGACTTGAGATAATGCCTATTTAATACAGGTCAACATGAGATGGACCAAATAGGGTTATCTGAAAGCTCCTGTCTGCATTTACATCAGCAATAGAGATCATGAGAAGATCTGAGCAGTTTGGGCTGAGGCTTCTACAGCTACAATGAATGCAGGTTGGATTTGCATTTGTCTTCACACTCAATTTAGTTTGGGGTTTTACTTCGAACCAGACCTAGCCTTGAGCCCTCAAACATGATGTTCCCACTGTTCCTGTGGTTCGAAGTTGTCCAAGTCACTGCCTTGAGACATGTATGTCCCTGTTAGGGGACATTATGTGTTGGAGCCTCTTTGGTGTGTAGCTGAAAAAAAAGTTGCCATTAAATTTCCTGAGAAAGGAATTAAGACTAAAACTGTTCCATGAACCAAACCAATAGAAGGTAAGTGAGGAGGAAGGGGGAATTTGCTTCAGAACTGCACTGTTGCAAACCAAAATGCAGACCTGCATCTGCTGCATGTATATGCAGACTTGCATCTAAATATTCCTTCTCAAGAGAAGAATTTGGAAAAAAGTGCCTAATCAAGAATCCAAACAACCTGGAGGGTGTCAGTATGTCAAAATGGGAATTGAAGAATTCATGAGCTGCACATGCTAATTTATACAATCAAGATCACCTCACATGATTGCAGGGACACTGCCCTTAAGCACATGCAACATTGGAAGGTCTCATTTCCATGGCTGTAAAAAAATGTTTTTTAAAAAACAGCTTAACGGTTCTAGAAAGAGAAAACATCTTTAATTTCAAGGGGAAGGAAAAAAGAAAAAAAAATAATGAAGGCTGCAATTAGAGGACTTGGGAACAAGAAAGAAAGGTTGGTGAATTGTCAGTACTGATTAAGACAGTGGAGAAATAAAAGATAGCCAGGGTGAAATTCAAGCACTGTGAACTCCTGCAGCTGCAATGAAAAGAAATCTCAGTAATCAACCAAATACAAGTGTACTTTACTACTCTACTAAAGATGACTTAAGTATCCTTAGTATAATAATAGTCGACCATTCAAAATAATAGTGCCCTGTAATGTTGCAGAAGAGAGTATTGTTCAGCTTCATGAATTACTAGTTTTGGAGTGTTCAACCAGAGGCAGCTAAAAACATAATTAAAAAAATAAATATTTTCTTAACTCATTTCATAAGCTACCTTCAAACAAAGCTCCCCCCAAAGGCATTTTTGGCAGCCTCAGTCAGCACACATGAATGACAAACTTGTGCCATTGGCAACACACAATTCAGCTTCTATCTGACTGCATGAACTCAGTATTTCTCAAACATCCCAGTTAATATGAATTGAGAAAGCTGTATAAAGAACACTACTCTTTCTTACAATAAACTTTTATTAATAAAAGTGGAAAAATACACAGCACAGTAATGATGCTTAAGTTGTGATTCAGACATTATACTTAGTCTTGAGTGAGTGCTTTAGAGACATCTGTTGTGATTTTTAGCTTCACTGGAAGATATTACTACCTATGGAAAATTATTGAAGACCACTGAGTTACCTGAAATGAACCTTACTGACTCCCATGTATAGGTTTAACTGCTTTATTAACCACACAGTGAAAACAGATTAGGGTGTAGCCAAAAATGTTGAATATACAAACAAATATACTTTCATAGACATATATTTTCAAATAGGTGAACAGACTAAACAATTATTTTTTTTTTTAAGATACAGTAGTATCAAATTAATTCATTAACTTAAAATGTGCTGGTTTTACTAGTAATAAGTGATTTGTATACTTGTTTAGAATAACCAGTATAACAACCTAATATTTCGAAACCTGTACTTTCTAGTGTACGTTCTATACCCTGAACAGAGGTCTGAGTAATCAGAAGAACAACTTACTTTCTGAAGCAGTGCCAAACTGAAGATTCCTATGCTGAAATTTTTTATTGTTCTGAAATTAATCTAAAGTTTATTTAATTTTTAAATTAATGAAATTTTAATTAATTTTGAAATTAATGCTAAAGGCAGCAGCAATTTAGTGGAATAATGCTTGCCAATGACAGCCCAGAGGACGGATGAAATCAGCTTTAATTTGAAAACCACTGTTGATGAATGATGCCACATTAGGCATCACTTTAGAGCCTCTTCATGTTCACCTACATACTGCAACATATTTCAATTTCACACTGAAAAAATATTAATTCCAATTAAGCACAGAACAGCCAAGATTTAGCACAGCTTTACACACACTTTGAAATAGCTGAATCTTCTGATCAGTATTTACTCAACTACTGCTGGAAGAAAAAAAAAAAGTAAATTGGATACCCACAAGCATACTTACAGAGAAAAATGGGAAGAAAATGAAGGAACTGAATGATGGAAGATCTGAGTAATGACAGCAGTAGAAAATTACATATTCATTCTGATTTAAAGAGATTTGTATTATTCATATTAGACAAAAAATTCAAAACGAGAATTAGAGTTGGGGTTTTCAAAATTCTGTGAGTGGAAAAGTAGAGTACAGATAGTCTGGAAAATGTGAAAGAAAAATATGTTGAACAAAAAATCCTATGCAGGATCTACTACAAAAAGTTACAAAATAAGAGAACAAAGAGCCTTTGAGAGGAAAAAGAATAATTCTTGGTATCAGTAATTGTCATCAGCTATCTAGGGAGAACTCTGATACAGACACTCTGAAATGCACATCTTAACTAAGGGAGTCAGATCAGAAAAAAAAAAAGTAGATATGCAAATGATCAGCAAAAGCTGACAGTGAAGTTGTAGGAAATTCTCAGATCACCCATGAATAGGATGGAGAAGGAAAAGTAAAAAAGGACCAAGAATCCCTGTGAGACTGGAAGAAAGGGCAGAACAGCTCTCAAAATAGACAGTCAAGGGCAACGCAAGTGGCAGAGCAAAGCACAAGACTGTCATATATCAAGAAAACAAGAAAGACCAGAACATTAAGGAAGAAGTGATCATTACTAGGAGCTAAAGCGCCGGAGAGACAAAAGAAGATAAGGTTCTTAATATTTCATGTAATTCTAATGACACTGTGCATTCCAGAAACAAACAGTAATTACACCAATTTCATAATCCCCCTAACAAGTATCTATGCAACTATAAAGAAGCTATTTTTACTTGATTTTACTGGATTTGTGGAATACTTGTTTGTCCTTTCTTTCCCCTGATAAGGTTGCCTTTGAATTTAGATACTACATCTTAGACAGTGGAAAAGAGTTAAAATTGTTCTGAAAGCTAAACACATTTCCTGTGCTGGCTGCTTAAAAGCTTTGTCATTGATTGGAAGCAAATCAGGTTAATGTGCACACAACCTACTAATCTTCAGTGTAGTAGAATGTTCTGCAGTACATAGATGAATTTTGTCATGAATATGTACAAATTATTTAACATACAGTAGTGAGGCTGCCCTGTTTTGTAAAGTGGTATCAACTGTACCTTTCTGTACATTTCTGAATATCAAGTCTATTTTATGGTGATTTATTTTGTTTCTTACCTAGATGGAGTTCTGCTATTCAGAAATTTATTATGCACAATAATATAAACCATATATTCAGTATTATTTCCAGTGTTCATTTAGAGAAGGAACAAAATGCTTGCGTTTTTATTCAACTGTTCATCTTAAATTTATTATAAACACTTCTGATGAAGTGTTTTTTCTGATTTTAAATTTTGACTGTTCAAAGTTGGAAACATCATGGATTTTCACATTAAGGTAATCTGTATCAACCCTGTGTTAGCTATGGATGTTTTAATAAATTTAAAACAAGGAACCAGAGAACTGTGCAACATGTTCTGGTTTTAACTACAACAATAAGTCACTAGAAACAAAAGGGAAAAAATCAAATGGTAGCCATGGTTTAGTTGTTAGCGTTCACTTCTATGGACACCAATAACCAGCATAACTAACAACAGGAGCTTGAGAAAAGAGAACCAAGTAAATTCTAGTTTTAAAATACTAAACAACTTGAACTTGTAGCTTAATCTCACATAAGACACATAAGTGAAGCTCGGCGAGGAAGGGCTCTGTGGGAAGGAACAGCTCTACCCTGCATTGCAGGGGTGTCCTGCAAAGTTCCTGTTGTGCTCCTGCCCCTTCCCTCAGCAATTCTGAATTACACACTGACTCTGCATCCCTGCTCATAGCTTACACAGGAAAGTCCCTGCAAACAAACACAAGCAGAATACCATATCCACTAACTCTCAAATTTAAAGAACATTATGAGAAATGAGCTATGAGAAAAAAAACAAACCTGCATCAGTATGTTCAAATAAGTTTCAGATAAGAACGCTTCCCTTGTTTCTTTCTTTTTTTTTTTTTTTTTTTTAATAGTACCTAAAGGCAGAAAAGATGAAATGTGCAAGCATAACTTACACTGAATCAATTTTAACTGAACACCCTGGAAAGACGGGGGTAATTATTTTACTACATTGCATAAAAGGATGCTTACAATGGGTTTGAAAACTTTTTTCGAAAGTGTTTAAGATCTAATAGTGACAATCAATTTTTAAAGTAATGAAGGAAGCTTACCCTCCTTTCGCTAAGTAAAATCCATGTGGCTGTGCAAGCCACACAGCTGACAGCAGCACTCCATAGTTTGGATCTGAGCTTCTCCATGCACCACAAAGGTACTTTTTATCAACAGCAGAACAGTTTGTCATGAACAAATGCCCTGAAGACAATCTTAAAGTTATCTATTACTATAACCATCATTTGGCTTACAGAATTTTCATTGTGTATAGCTAAAATTAACATCTCTTCAACTTTCACATACTAGTTTTATATTACTGTATTAGCAGTTATAAAATAAAATTTAGTAACTGAAAATAAACAGTATGTTACACAGACACTGGAACAACTTTATTGAGGTAAACCAGAAATAACTGAAGACAGGCTCCACATATAACAACACTGTATGTAGAGAACTATCTACTTTTCAGAAGCACTGAGATTACTTATTTTAAGCATGTGGCTTATGCAAATCCTTGTGACTCAGACTATGAAAATAACAGAATTAAGTTCCAACAGCATCACATCCAGTAGCGATACTCTGGGATGTGATCACTCAGATGACTTAAGTTAGGTCTAAGTAAACTGAGAGAATACCTATTAAGTCAACTGAAAGTGTGAAGTACAATTTTCCATGAGACAAGAGCCATACACTCAGCACCAACTGAAACAATAGCCAAAGGAGATTAAAATCTGATATATTTAACTAATATAGCCTACTTTACCAAATATCTGGGATAATAAGCACATTAGTAAAGCAAAAGTGCACAAGGCTTTTTGAACAAGATTTTAGTATTTCTTTCTTAAGCCAATTAAATTTCTTCCTTTATCCATGCTGTTTTATTAAAAAAATACCCAAGCATAAAATCAGTTAATCTAGAAACTGTTGGCCTACTCACATAAGTAGCACTAACAAAGGAGTTTCAACATTGAGAAGACATTAACTTTTCTTTTAGAGAAACAGGAAAATGTAATTGTAAATAGAACCAAATGATAGGTATAAGGAACACCTACAGTAATTTATTTGCTGTGTAATGGGAAGTCATTTAATACCACATTGAACTCAGTAAAATGTCTTGCATTTGAGTGATGCTTGATAATACTTCACTGCTACACACACATCCTTGCTCTGACAACTACTTATGCTTATAGCATGAGACAGATGGGCTGGATGGTTGGTGTCATTCACATCTCCACAAGAAGAGGAGACATGCCCATGCAAAAATCTCCTCCATGCATGCAGACTTCCTATAGAGGGAAAAAATAATAATCCATGTACAAAGACAGCTTTATAAAAAACTTCACAACATAGAATTCCACAGCTGCTTTACGACAATGAAAGCATAGGCTCACTGCCTTGCGTGTACTTATGCAATTTCATTTATGTAAACATAAAGTGTTATGTAGTCATGTAAGGAGCCAGATCATTAAACTCATCCAGGCGAAAGCTTACACAACAGAGAAAAGTTACATTACCTCAAAGCAACAGTGAAATCACAGTGAAGATGGACAGTTCAGCATGCCACAAAACCTCTGACAGCTCACTCATCAGAAAGGCATTCACCTTTGCCATTCCAGATATTCACCTCATTGTGAGGAAGGGAAGTATGAGACCAGCATAAAGGGAAGTTGTAATAATGGACAATGGCATATGTGGAAGCAAAGGCAGAAATATGTGTTAGTGATTGCTTCATATGTGTATCTCGAGTAGAAAACATGGACACATTATCTTCAAATCACTTGCAAGACAACTCCTTTTTTGAAAAGCATGTGGCAAATTCTCAGTTCCTGACTCCCTAATCTGCATAAGCAAAACAGATGTGAAGCACCTACTCAATATGTACTTGTTTAAATTATGTCTAATGTAAATCACAGAATCGTTTAAGTTGGGAAGGACTTCCCGAGATCATCCAGTCTAATCACTCTGCTAAAGCAGGGTCATCTAGACTCGGTTGTCCAGGACCATGTCCAGCCGGCTTCTGAATACCTACAAGGATGGAAACCCCATAAATTAGGCAACCTATGCCAGTGTTTGATGACCTTCACTGGACAAAAGTGTTTTCTTGTGTTCAAATAGAATTCCACAAGTGTCAGTTTGTGCCCATTATCCCTTGTCTTATCACTGGGCACTGCTGAGAACTTTTGCAAATACAAACATAATTCAGAGACAAAGGGAATACAGGGGGACTTGAGATCCTAGTTTTAAAACCACCTTTGAAATCACAGAAAGGTGCTATGAAAGTAATTTGTGTACAGAATCTAAAAGATGCAGAAGATTAAAGAGCATATGGATGTAGTAATAAAGGCAATTTTCCTTTCTCTCTTCTTCTATAGCAACGTTATTCTCTTTCAGACTTTGGTCTTTAAGAACAGTATTAATTTTAATAAACCTTTCTTCTAGAAACACTGACTACTTCAAAATAGCCAAGAAGAAAAACAAACTATTTTCTAGACTGCATCTAATATTCTATTATCATCCTATAGTCATGCATCAAGATCTTAATCAATAAAGCACTTAAGATTACATGCTTAATTAGCTGAATTCATGAGTTATTCTACTGAAGTCAATGAGATTACTCACATTAAGTTAAGCATAAGAAAAAGAACTTTATCTCATCCTCTTGGCATTCAGAATCAACTTCCTTTAGCCACAGAAAAAATGCCATCTATTTCTATAGTACTGGAAGCTGTCTTAAGAACTTGAACCTAGAAAAACCTACAGGCTTCCCTACGCATATCACTGAGTTTTGATTTTGTATGCTTTTTGCATGTCTAAATACCTTCTGTATAAAATACCATGGCTACACAGCTTTGGCCTTCTCTTATTTGCCACACTGAATCCTCCCTGATGTCTGTGAAAGCTACCAAAGGAAAATGGACAAAAACTGGCAATATGCAAACATATTTGCAATCCACACTTACTTGCATTAATATTTGACATGATAAAAAAGTCCTTTTGAATATTATGAAAGGAATGTTAACTCTTTTTTTTTTTTTTTTTTTCAGAAATTCAAGAGTGCTTCCATTCTGAGATTAAGATTTCTTAATTTAAGTGTCTACAAAACCACTCTATGTACTTAAGATACACAGGTAATGATGCTGCTGCTGCTGTAATGAGTATGTTCAATGGAGCCTAAAAAAGGGATTCAGCTGACCAGCCACACTAAGCCTCAACTAACTTCTCTGGGATGCTCTGAGTTTACTTACTAGGTCTCCATCAGCTATCAGGGAAGCTTAGATGCCTGACACAACAATAGACACGCACAAACTTACAGTGAGGCACCTGTATTTTTGTGTTTATACCTCACATGAAACCCCACCTCTGCTGTTCACAGTAAGCCCATGGGTAGGAAGGCCAGAGACTAGGAACCTCAGAGTTCCAGATCCAACAGACTTTTAAACCTAGAAATTCCCATGTACGGGGAAGTAATATGTAAATTTGAAGGCATGTGTTTGTGCCAAATGAGAACATAAACTTTTACGGGGAGTCATATTTAAGCATCTCTTGCAGGCAGCTACTGTCAGTTTTATGATTAATTGCTAGTGTAAGTGCATATTTCTTGGAGTTCAGGTAAATACCACTACAGAGGCATTCACTCCCAAGAAGTAACCTGACACACATCCCTTATGGTCCCCAGCCTGCTCTGCCATACCACAGAATTTGAGCAGAGATACTAGAAGTGCCAAAATTGATTCTTCCTACAAGGCCAAGAGAGAAGGTGAAAATAAAGACCAGGCTAAGCAGATGAGGTGTATTAAGTGACATGGCTAAGATCCTAATTAGGAGAGGTATAAATTAGGAAGGGTACAGGTATAAAGCTCATTTTATTTGATGGAGGAACTAAGGGGTTTTTTTATACAAATCCTTGTGTAAAGGATTTGCCATGTTGTGGCAAATCATACATGACAGGATATGGGGGAAGGTGAGGACACGTAACTGTTGATATCACAGCGTGGGATCTGAATGTGTATGCTGCTCTGTGAAGACTATGGTCCAGCTCAGAACCAGTACCCACTCAGTCTGCTTTCACTAGGAATTTGGAACTCTGTCGCTCAAGAAGGAATTGCAAAATACATAGGAACAATAAACAAACTAGACCTGGGTGATCAACAAAAGAGTACCAATCACACATATATATCTCTGTAAGTCTACAGATAGCATTTGGCTTACTTCTTTTCTAGGAGAAAACCTGAGAGCTTATATAAATGTGAATGAGTGTATTTTAAGGTCACATTGAAAAGCTGAATTATTGTTTAAGAAACAAGTATTTTCACCATTGTGCACATAATGCTTATGCACATTAATGACTGCACATAACATCATATACACAGGTCAGTTCTCTTTTTTTTGCCTGACATTCTTATTGTCTTTTCTTTGACTTTTCTTTTATTGCAGATTGCGGTTAGCACAAGATAAACAACAAGAGGTCACTGACTTCAGTGCTATGCCACAGAAACATAATTGCCTGCCACAATGAAGTCCTAATGAGCACAACTCTTGTCAATGGCAGATTGCCGTGGCAACAAAGTTATCCCAGAAGGTACCCATGTGGTAGAAGGAGATGACAGTTGCCTGACAAAGATTTGAAAAATATAAAATCTTTTCAACTGCTCAAGTTGAAGGAAACTATGTATCAGGAGTCTACTGACATAGGGGAAAATACTGACTTGCTAAACACAAAAGGAGCTAGAAACTTCCACAGAAACGCAAAGTCAGAATAAGGATGTTTTGTTTAAACAGGAACATGTTTAGAATGCCAGTTTTGCACATAAAAGTCCTTCTCTCATATGTTCACATCCTCCTATGGTGTCCAAAAAATAAACCTGATTCAAATCAAACTTTTAGATTTACTTTTAAAGAAAACAACGTGAAAAGGTGTTCTTGAATTATAGTGACTATGGGTGAGATCAAGGCTGGGTTCAGCAGACAGCAAGACAGTGAATTCCAGCTCCCAAGTAGGAAGCAAAAAAAAAAAAAAAAATCTCCAGAAAACAAGAGGTGGCAGAAATAAAGGGAGAGGCATGATGTGAGTACAGGCTCCAGAGGCCACTGATGCTCTTTAATCCAGGAGCTGGTTTCCTTGATGGTATATGGCAGGTGGACAAGAACAGTCATTACCAAGTCACACAGTATTCTTATCTTTATTTCCGAAGAAAATTAAACTCTCACATTCACATTTGATATCTGGGCAGGAAAGGTTATATCCCACTATGTCTGTGTCCCTGACTCCAGAAACATTTAACCCACTGGCCAGTTTCAATCGAATTGGCAAATGCCTAGAAATCTTAAAGACATGATCCTGCCCACGTGTTAGTAAATGCATATTAAATATTCAGATGTCCAGACACTTTTAACAAGGTCACTAAGCAAGACTCTAAAATTGAGTTGTTGTCAAACAAGAAAGTGTTCATTAATTAAAAGGACAAAAATAACAGAATAGGATCTGTGTTACTAAGTTGTCTTGAAAAAGAATAGTTTGCAATAGCAATGAAAAATTATTCAGGATAGCTTTTATTGGTAAAAACATAAAGTTGGCTGCAAAAAGTTGCAGAAAGCTATTGTGTCACTGAACACTGAATAATAAAATGGCAAATGAAATTCAGTCTAGATATACACACAGGGAAACACACTGATGTTGTCCTCGACATTAACCACTGAGACCAACAAGCTGTGCCTAACTATGAACAGTTACCTGAAAGCACTCATATTCAACAGGAGAAAAGGCATGAAAAATAAATATAAAAATAAAGAAACAAACAGAAAACAACTTCATCCCAGTCTATGAATCTATGGCATGCCCATCTCCTTCCTCAAGCATTTTTCATTTAGTATATGACAGAAATCAAATTAATAGTAAAACTATAAAGATTACAGAGAAGATAAGCACAAAAAGGGCATGAAATGGCTTCTATGAGTAGAGATATTTGCAGCTGGGAAAAGGAGTGATTGCATACAGAGACAGAAAACAGTTCTGAAACAGGTGATGGGGGAAAAGTGAATAAAGAATGATTTGACACAATTTCTCATAATCAAAGAAATAAGTGGAAGTGACTTCAGAAGAATCTTTTGTTAAATGAGGAGAATTTCTTTTCTCACTGCATAATAAAATTGCAAAAAATCACCAGCATAGGATGTTTTGAACAGTGTATTTTAAAACAATTAGATACATATTTAAAAATATTCAATGGGCATTTTAGAATATGTATAACAGAGATATAACAAAGCTTCTCAGTAGTAGAAGATGGGAGGGTATATACCTTCTCCACATCTTTGATCTCACTCTAAATATTTGTTGTCCACTTAACCTAACCTGGTTCAAGGATCTTTACAGTCCAAACCATGCTTTGTGTAAAACAGGAAAAATAGACCAGACCACTGGGACAGCGAGAGGTCTCAGGCTCCTGTTAAAGAAAAGGATGAGAACAATTGTCTGCTTAATATAATGAACTCAGTATGGAATAGATATGTTAGAAATGCCATAAAAAGAAAAATATTCCTGGCCATGAAAAATTAAATCTGCTTTCAGTAGATGTATTTTGAATCTCTTGTCTCAGATGGCTTATGGCTTTGATTGAGGCCAGAGTAATAATAATAACTTTCTTGTATAGATTCTCTGGTGTCTGTTGAGAAATGCACTTCCTCTTTCAACTTTAATAGTTGTTTTTTTTTTTTTTTTTAAAAAACACTAATCACAAGACAACTCAACCAAAAAACAAACTAAAATTATTGTCATGTTCATGGAATCAAAATCTCTGATTGAGTCTATGCAAAATATTGGAAACAGAAAAAAAAAAAATGTAACTGCATTTTTAAAAGTCTTAAATTTCAGTGACTGATGGCCAGACAAATAACTACTACATGTAAATTTTTTTCTGCCTTTTTTTTTTTTTTTTTTTTTTTTGGGGGGTGGGGCATCAGGGAGGTTGTGCTGTTGAAATATCTGTCATCAAAGTTTTCTTTTAATATGTCCCTAGTTAGATGGATAAAAAGAAAACCTGTGCTTCTGCAGTTATTCATGACCTTCAGCAAAATTTCTGGGTACTCAGCACTTCTGGAAAATGACACAAATGTTCATTACAATACAACATTAGATGTCTACTTTTAAACAAAATCCCCTTAATCAAAAGCTAGTAATGAGCTACATAAATTATACCAACAAATAAATGGGAAACAAAGATGTCTGTTACCACATTGGTCAGCAGAGTATGAGGTCCAACGTGAGATACATGACAATAAAAATTAACACTACGTCAAAGAGAGGGAAAATAAACATTCCTCTTTGAAGAAAGAAAGGATATAAATGGCTGCTCTATGATAATACTTGGCCTAATGAAGACACACATTTTTCAAAAAATTAAATAATGTTTATTTTGAGCATAGTAAGCATCAGTCTCCTGGATGAAGATGAAAGATTACATTTTGAGGAGGAAAAATTACATTTTTCTGGATCCACCTCCAAGACTTCAGGAAGAGGGAATAAGCCAGTAAGTTCCAGCAGCAATGGGTGCTCTCTATTGATGTTTGTCTAACAGATGGAAACTGAGAAATTACTACCCACCAAGAAAAAAAAAATCTTCTTAGGAAAAGACTGCAAATAAGCTGGACAAGGACAAGCAATCATTCTGATTTAACGCTAGGGTTCAAATCACAGCTCTGCTCTCTTACCCTCCCTCCCTTGTACTGGCTGTGGTACTCATCAGCCCCCTCACTGGGCAAATTCCAAGAAAACTAACAAATACTGCCAAGGAGCAGGGGGTAACAGGAACTAGGAGAAAATCCCGTTTCAGTAGCATGAAGGTAAATCAACTCATCAGTCTTGTCAAATTCTATCAGTGTTGCTATTTCCATTTCCTATACCTTTTGTAAATCTTTGTAACTGTTTTGCATTTTACATAGTAGGATTATATATTTGAATTTGTATTTATTTTCTATGGCAAGCCTTAAAATATCTTGGCAACGCTAGTTTTCCTCACACAATAGGGTAAAGCTGTGAAGTAGGAGACCAGGGCATTGTAAACAGTACCTACCTCACCTGCCTGTTTTGAGGTGTATCCAATGAATTGAGTGTGTGACTCATTTCAGGTACATCAGCCTACTGGTGAGCTAGCAAGAGAGTGCTTCGAAACAAAAGCACTTCTTGGCAGGGGAAAATATTAGGCTGTACACTTAAGTCTAAACATTCACACAGCACTTGCCACCATGTATTTAAAATTGAAAACTAATATACATAGCTGCTACATTTTTTTTTCCTGAATAAGTTTTTAGCTATGGAACTTGTGTCAGTGTCTTTTCTGCAAATTATGTACCACTACAAAGTTACTTCCACAGAGAAATCACTGCACAAAAGACAGCACAAAAAGGTAATTTATATAAGAACATCAGATCAGAAGGAAAACACTGCAATGAAAAATACATGCACTCCATTCTGCATGAAAAGTAAATATAATAAAATACTTGTATGCCAATGAAAATTTTTATCCTACTTAAAACAGCAGTCGATATAACACCGTATTATCTTTATCAGTGTGATTTCACAGCATTGTTAAAGCCTTTCTTCTAGATGCAAACTTCCCAGAAATCCAATGCAATTTTGAATTCAATATTTAAGCAGTTAAAAAATACTGATCAATCACCTATAAGTATTTTTGAAAATTTTATGCAAAAAAAAAGAAAATTAGTGGTATCTTTCTATTTTTTCTTCTTTTTTAGCCATGAAATGCAGATTGCAATCCTCTCATTTGATCTGAATGGAAGACATGCATTTTATGTTCCAAAATTCCATTCCCCTCCCCTCCCCTCCTAAACTAAACAACTAAACAACTAAACACTGTTGTGCTCTGAGTACTGACATACAATTACTGATGTTCAAGACCCATATTGCTATTTCTAGTCAAGGATGAAAATTTAGAACAGATGCCATCACTGTAATGACATTGCTTCCTCTCCACTCCCCAAAAAAGAAGTAGGCAGCTACATAAACACAGTGGATCTTAAAAGTGCCCCATGGACAACACCCATTTTAAGAAATAAAATAAACCAAAATAAAATCTCGATGCAGACTTCAATAAAATGTCTTGGGCTGAAGAATAGATACCTTCTGAGGTTTTGACAGTAAACATTTAATATATTTATCCAGAGTAGAATAGCACAGATGCTGAGCATGGAGACATCCAGACCATTTCTAATACAATAGAATTGAATATTTTAAGTCAGAGTTAGAAGCCAACAAAAGTCAGTTTCAAATACACAAAGCAGTCTTTAAATCAGCGTCAAAATGCCTCTCTGGCAAGGAACAAATACAAAACTAACCTGGGTTCCTTGAGTCCATAGAAATATGTTAAACACTTACGTATCCTGAATAATGCAGCCATCATGCTATCTCATTTTACCAATCTTTTATACCAAAAAAAAAAGATACAAAATGTGAAATAAAAAGGCATGAGATAATAAAAAGATAAAACTGATGTCTTATGTTACACTGTTTTGGTTTGTGTAATTTTTCACACTTTACAGTCTATGAACATTCATAGTAATCAGTTCTACAGTGTTAAAATTTGAATGTCTTGGGTATAACTTAACAAGCAATTTCTATTTTGAAAGAATTCACAAGGCATTCACAGCATTTACCTTAAAACCAAAACAACGAAAACCAAACAGCAAAAAAACAATAGCAAACCTGATTCAAGTGAAAAAGTGGGATAATTCATTCTCATTAAAATGCAATTCAGGTTAAAGCATAAACCAAACTAAATATTTATAGCTAAGAAGCTCTCACAACATATCCTTTGTAAGCAAGATGCATAATGTCTTTAATTTTTCTACTTTACAAAGTTCTGCTACAGCAGACAGTGATATATTTTCGTTGATTTCGCAGATACAGTTACAGAATACCAGAGCATTTACCGAAGCAAGTATTTGGGAACCTTTCCAAATTTCTCTTCCCTTCAAATTTTAACTTGCTCAAGTACAGGTATTTTGGATTATATGTTCAGTGACTTACTTCACAGAGCCTAACAAATGACTGATGAATCCTAAATTAAACTAGACAGAAAATATGACGCCAGCCAGAGTACCATTGCTACTGTACCTACAGAGACAGAGGTAGACATCACTTAAGTGTCCAATCCTCCTCTCACCAACGTCAGTGGAAGAACTGCAACATATTTGGAGAAACAGAAGCAGTTCTAGCAGCTCCAGACAGCGACAGTTATCTATTGCACCAGGAGGTATATGACAGAAGGCTATTTAAGTTTGTTGTCATTCCACTGAAAACCCCCTGTGTTACAGTTCATGAGAAAATGAGGCCTGAGAATGACCAATCTGGAATATAAGATGGAGACAGCACAATTTTTATCTTTCCGCTGCAAACACAGAGAAACACGCAGCTCAGCAAGACAAGGTATTATTTCAGCTTTGATGGGGAGAGAGGAAGACAAAGGAGACAAAACACTTTTTTCTGTGAAAACATCAGCAGCAGGATCCTCTCAAGAGCGGTGACTGTTCTCTAATCCTTGGGAGGGGAGGGAAGCCATCCATCATCACCCTGGCTTTCTGCAGGAAACTAGGGAGCCAGCCCCCAGTGCAGACATGAAGGAATCTGATAGTCCCACCTGTCTGTCTTTCCATTCCTTCCACATGAAGGAATCTGACTGTCGCACCTACCCTGATCGTCCCCCAGCACCGCTCCTATGCTGTTCCCAGATCATGCTGTGCACTGGGACTAGAGCTGCCTGTGAACAGGATCTTGCAAAATCCCTCACCGCTCCATGAGAGCCATAAGGTGGGTAGAGTCTGAGCAAAAGCTCTTGCATCAGCAGTGTAAGGATGTCTGTAGTCCCTGCTGTGGCTAATATTACTTTGCAACATGATTAGTTCACCTTCTCTCTGAACTTATACCGCAGGTAAAGGTGCTTCTGTTAGCAGTAGTTCAAGAATATCGAGGGCGGGGGGGAAGTCAATAGATGCACATACTAACTAGCCACTAAAATAGCAGAAGACACAAGTGTAGAAATCTCAGAAGAATCCTCATGTTGTCTTATTTTCCTGTTTTAGGACACATAATATAGCAAATGCAAGCCTAATAACAGCATCATTAGCCTTTGAGTATGCCGAGAAAAACAGTCAAGCATCTATCAGGCTGTTGCAATTATCAGTAGGATTGGTCCTTCCATCTGTATCTGGAAAGCTAAATTTCTTTCAAAAATAAGATCCCCTATTATATTTCTGCCTTTACTAATTTTACGTCTCGTTCAAATCCAACATTACAAGTCCATCCATAGCTAGACCCTCTGAAAAATTTCTTTACCAATGTATCTTTAAGTGATATTTTCGCCTATAGCAGGATTTACAGTTGAAAATATGAATCAGAAGATAAAACTAACTGAGCAAATTCCATCTCCAAAGTGTTTTCCATTTGGAAAGCAGCACTGCTGATACAGTTCTAAATAAATAAGTTATAAATCATATGCAACAGAATGGCTTAGTGACAAGTTATTTATGTAAAAATCTATAATGTTATTGCATAGCACTTTAGCAAAAACTCTGCACAAACTTTATTGCATCTTGTAGGTTCACTGCATTTATTACCCATATTATCAAGTTGATAAGGTTCATATTATAGGTTGTAAACAAGTTTGGCACAAGCACAACTGAACTCTGGTAAGCAACTTGTGGAACTTAAGCTTAAGGTTGTTTCACTCAGAAAAAGGGTTGGTAGGCGACTGTCTACCTTAAGGTATCCTGACTGGTTCTGAATACACTATTCACCAAGAAATGCATACAGAACAGTTTGCAAAATACTGAAACCTAGAAAGCAGTACAGATCTGCTGCACGTGCTGAGTTAAAATACATAATTATTCCTTAAGTACATTAAATATATAAAAATAATCACACTCTAGGTATAAGAAACTCATTTAGGTACAAGAAACCTTAATTTAAAAGATACACTTGGAAATCTCACGTAAATACGTAAGTATTAAGCTTTTAAGACCATAGAGAACTATTGTAATATAGCAGAATTTGCTACAAATTAGAATTAAGTAATCAGAACCACTTATGGATAAAGATCCCATTGAAGTGTAACTTGAGAGGTGCCTATGGACTAACAATGAGAAAAGTTTCCTTTCAGCATGGCACCAGCTAGTTTGAGAAAGCAACCACGTGCCTGGCCTTCAAAAGAACTTTCTCAACAGTACTATAGAGGGATAGCTCACAGATGAGCTCAAAGTGAAGTTCTGGCAAAACCAGCTATTTCTTGGGCACATATGGGTGGTTAGTGGGATTAAGGAAGAGCTTTTACATGATTTTAGCACATTAATGAGACTAATGATTAAGTACTGAATGCAGCATTAGAGTTAGCAGTGTAAAAATCTTTCAGGAGTTAGAAATGCTGCGGCAATAGCAACAAAAATTATTCAAAATGAGAGAAATTAGCTACAGTGAAACACTGAAACTGCTCAATCATTATGTTTATCAGAAAGATATTATAAAGAATAAATATTTTCCACTTGAAGAAAATGCCAGGTAATAACAGATATTAGAATGAATAACAGATGTTACAACGAGACAAAGGAGGTAAAAGGACCCCCAGATGGAAGCAAAATTCAGCCAAATTCAATTCAGAAAACTGCTGAAGATGAACCACCGACTAAAACCTGCAAGGAAACCACTTCTTATGACAGATTTAACAGCAGAAGTGACAGATGCCCTCATTTATTAACATTTTCTTATCTGATTTGCATACCATTCTACAAAACACACTGCACTGGAACAACTTACTGGTCTCATTAAATGAACAGCAAGCAATTCTTAAACTAGAGGTCTGGATGGATGGTCTAAGTAGACATTCTGGTGTTAAAGTGTATGAAACTCACTAAACATTGCTATATGACAAATACCTATAAAGACACTGATACATAACGATTTAACATCTCTTTATGAGACAGAAATTAGATGTTACTGTCATATTTACTAAACTAATTAAGTTGAAAATTCTTACGGAATTTAACATTTACTTTCCTTCCTTCCCCTCCGCCGCCCCTTAACTTCAACAATGAAGATAATAGATAAGGTTATATTGTTTAAATACATATAGTCAAAAATTACAACCAGAAGATACTGGAATGTCAAGTAACAGAACCAAGAATGGGTAAACAGTTTTTCTCTGGTATCAGTTCATCAGTTCCTTCACTTGACAGTCAGGCAAGAAATTATTGAGGAAAAATAATTACCTTAACTAGAGGCCAGTAACATAAGGACTTTTGTCTGGACAAACAGTAAGACAGAAGACATGACAGAAGGATGAATGCTGAGAACTGGAGACTGGAAACTAGTATTGGATTGAGTAGTTAAGCAGATGGGCAGTAAGAAGCCTGGAACTCAGAATCGATGGAGGGCATTGATTAAGCACAATTCAATGCTTTGCTTCTCTGAAGAGACAGAAGGGAATACTGACATTAACCCATGCTTTGAGTGAGTGTTCATTTTAGTACTATAAATTATCATGACATCAAGTGCTTGGTTTTGAAGGGCAAGAAGACTAAAGACATTAAATGTTTCTAAGCAGTGATGATCACTGAAGGCTTTTTCTCTTATTATGGTGATTCTCAGATGACAATAAACCAAAAAAGTTCAAGAAAAAAAACAATAGAAATGTACCGGAGTGTCCAAAAAACATTATCCAAGTTACAGAAGTTTAAAAAATACTTACTTGGTATGTGTCCCATAACCTGATAGTACACCGTAAAGGGACTTCTCTCATCAGCAAGTTATTCATCCATCGGAAAGCAAACTGCAAGTACTTCACCTCATGCTGATCCAAGTGCCTATGAACTTGTTCTGAAGACAGAATAAACAGACATTTTACTGCAATTTTTCTTAAGTTCATAAGTACCAAATGCACTGTCTAAAAGAATAAAGTACTCTTCCAATCTCAAGCAAATAAAATATGGTGGTACACGCAAACTCTTACAACTGAATGAAAATCCCCAAAATAAAAACAACTAGTTAATCATTACATTGGTTTTATTTTTCTGTCTCTGGATGTCTTAAAAAAACTGCCCTCAGCTGTGTTATTTTAAGAAAAGATTAAGGTCAGAGCTTTACAGTATACCACAAAAAAAAAAGTTATAAAATGAAATTATTAGCTATATATGTCTTCACTAATTTCTTAGGCTGCAAATTATTTGGGGCAAGACTACAAGAAACAAGGTTTGCAAATAACACAATGGCTTCCAAAAATAAAGTGCTGGTAATAAAAAGACAATATTAAATTAACAGGGCAAAGAAATATAAGGAAAGTACACATAAAGGTTGTATTCGATCCAGACAATAAATAATAAAAAAAAAAAACAACAAAAAACCCCCAACTGTGAGATTAATGTAGGAAATACAGTGAACAAATTTAAGTAATTTGCAGCTTAAATAATTTCTTAGTGTAACAAACAGATACAAATAAAATCCAGTACAAACCAATGGTTTCTAAAGCAGTACTCATACACACTGTGTTTACTGTAGCAAGTTTACTATTTGAAAGCTGTGATAATCACTTGCATGGGTTATTGCTAGAGATAATAGAACTGATCTGCTACATGGCTTTTATACATTGAGCAGAATTTCCACCAAAAAGGATCACAGACATTCTGTTAACAGGTTTCCACTAACAGGTTCAAGTATGACATTGGCATTATGTGACCAGCAAATACTGCAGAAATGCTAATTTCTTATTTTGGATATATTTATGACAAGAAGTCTTTCTTAAAGCCTAAATAAGACATTCCTACTGTCTGTCTTTATACAAATACATTCTTGGAAGATTTCTCTACCCAGATCATCCTTCATCCACATTCACTGAGGTGTATTATCAGCTAAAACAATGAGTACGTGCGGACCTTACAAATTTCACCTTTCTCAGAAAACACTAATAAGGCAATAAAATACTAAATGAACAATAACAAAAAAAAATCCCAACAGTATGGCAGTACCATTACAGGAAACACTGCTTAAAGATTAAGGTAGCAGTAGTTAATTGTGCTAAATTATAATATAGACTGAAGTTATTAGAACAATTTTTTTCCTCAAGATGTATTTTGTGGCTATATGAAAGTGTCAGCCAATAAGATACAGTTGTTTCAATACGGAAGCAAGCAGAAATTTTGTAGATTTTAAAAACAATCAACAGTGAGTTTTTTTAAAAATGAGACCAGTCACAGTGCATTACATCAAAGGTCCACCTATCACAACTTCCTGTCTCCTGTGGTGTCTGATGACAAATAATCCTTGGAAACGTATAAAACACTGGCATTTCTCCATGGCACTTCTCAGCCTCTATCTACATGTGGCTAAAGCTCTCTTCAGCAGACCTGGCATCTATGTTTCTAAACTCTTATCCTTCTACGATATATAGAAAAATATATTAAGCTGTATGCACATCTTAAAACAATCTGTTGCCTTTCCTGGGAACCTTTTTTAAGTTGTGGCTATATAAAAAAATGTGTGAACCTTTAAACTGTGCATTTCATGTCTATGTATAATACTAACCAGCTAATTAGATCCTTCTGCTATACAATAGACTGAACTGCTACTATGGGATGTGAAAAGTCAGAGGATGAAGAGATAATGATCTTGTGCTCTTCTAAATGATTTCATCAGTTCCTGGATAACCCCTCTCTTTCTCCATCATTATGTGTACCAGAAAAGTACAACAGCATTACTACTGGATATTTTGCTCACATATTGTTGATATTTCTAACATTAAATGAGAACTTTGTGATGGATTTTCCACTACCTGTAACAGCCTCAGCCTTCTAGTCTCAAGACCCTGTGACTAATCTTCTTCCTTCCTCTACAAACCTAATATCCTCCCATCACCTTCACACCCTTCTTTCCCAGGCTTTCTGCAAAACTCATCACGTGCCCCAGTTGGGAAACAGACAACAGCCAATATGAAGGCTATTTCTGCACTCTGCATAAAGTGAGCAACCTGTGCAAGTGCAACAGCTATCTAGCCAGCACTCCAAACACAACAGCTAACTGCAGGGCTTACCCTGCAGCCCCTCATCAGCAGCATTGCTAACCTAGGTTACCTTTTTTCATTTTTTTTTTAATAAATAATCAACAAAGGAGCTTTAAAAAAGGTGGGAATTCTGCACCGTGGAGACTTTTCCCTTTCTGTAAAATGCTGATGAAGCAAGTCCTCAGCTTGAAAAGTTATTGGAAGGCAACAGATGCGGTAACCACATATCTTCTGCCTAAACAAGGCAGTTAATATGCAAAGTCTGTATTTTGAAGACAGTATAAGCTTCAGAAGCCTCTGTATTTTCCTTTTTGACACAGAGGCATTGCATGCCTCTAACTTCTAAACAGAATAGAATAGTTCAGTTGGAAGGGGCCTACAATAGTCATCTAGTCCAATTGCCCGACCACTTCAGGGATGACCAAAACCTGTTATTTTGTTATCTATATGTCATTATGGACATTGTCCAAAAGCCTCTTCAACACTGACAGGTTTGGGGCATCAACCACCTCTCCAGGAAGCCTGTCCCAGGGTTTGACCACCCTCTCAGTAAAGAAAAGCTTCCTAATGTCAAGTCTGAACCTCCCCTGGCGCAGCTTTGAACCATTCCCACGTGTCCTCTCACTGGATCCCAGGGGGAAGCACTCAGCATCTCCCTCTCCACCTCCCCTCCTCGAGGAGCTGTAGGGAGCAATGGGGTCGCCCCTCAGCCTCCTTTTCTCCAAACCGGACAAACCCGAAGTCCCCAGCTGCTCCTCACGGGACATGCCTTCCAGCCCTTTCACCAGCTTTGTTGCCCTCCTCTGGGCACGTTCCAGTAACTCGTTGTCCTTCTGAAATTGTGGAGCCCAGAACTGCACACAGCATTCAAGGTGAAGCTGCACCCATGCTAAATACAGTGGGCTAATCACCTCTTTTGACCGGCTGGTTGTGCTGTGTTTGATGCCCCCCAGGATGTGGTTTGCCCTCTTGGCTGCCAGGGCACACTGCTGACCCACATTGAGCCTGCTGCCAGCCAGTGCCCGCAGGTCCCTGTCTGCAGGGCTGCTCTCCAGCCGCTCCTCTCCGAATCTATACTTGTGCCCAGCATTACCCCATCCCAGGTGCAGAATCTGGCATTTGTTCTTGTTAAACTTTCAAATGTTAAATAAATCACTGATGGTTGCCCAATGTTCCAATCTGTCTGGATCCCCCTGCAAGGCCTCTAGTCTCTCAAGAAAGTCAACAGTTTGGTTGCATCAGCAAACTTGCTAATGGTGCATTCAACTCCTGCAACCAGATCAGTGATAGAAATCCTGAACAGGACTGGCCCTAGAACTGAAGCATAAAGGACACCGCTGGTGACTAGCTGCTGGACAGATGTAGCCCCATTCACCACAACCCTGCGAGCCCTGCTCCTCAGCCAGTTCCTCACCCGGTGCACCATTATTAGGTCAGTTATTCAGGACAAGTACAGAACTACTGCCTTAGTTCTAGGCAGATTTAGCTGCAAGGTGAATATACTGAAGTGAGATACTATGTTAAATTCATTTTTTAAATGCCACATAGAGATACCTATATTGCAGATACTATAATTAGAAAATCCACTACATCCAGCAGGATGTGAAAAAAGTCAACTTTCTTTCTAACTGAAGTTACTAACTCACAAACATTTTTGTTCTTCACACAGCATAAACAAATTTCATTTGGGTACTTGCAGCCATGGGAAGTAATGAAGAACGATAAATTGTGCCACTTGTGATATTTCAACTACAGTTGTTAATGGGCATAATAAATTTCTTGAAAGTTGCTTTCCAGTCTAAACAACTTGAAAAATAGGCTACTAAACTCTGTGCATTATATACAACTGATGCAAGACTGGAATAGAAGATGTTTTGAGTAAAAAAAGCTAATTCTTCCCACTTTGTAAGTAATCGTGAGTAGAGGCTATTTTGCTGATAAAGGTAATTTGGACAGTCATAATCTAAATTTAAATTTTCCATTTCAGTGACAATAACTACGTGTGTGCAATGAGCAAGCAAGTTACATAATTACTATCAGCTTTCAGACTTCAAGTAATTTACAAAAAATACTTCTACTACAGTTTCTGATAGTAAAATTATTTTACAGTTTTAAAAGACAATTCTTTAAAAAAATTCAAAAGAAAGTAAAATTATAGTTAAGAAGTTTCCCAATACTTTCAATAAATCTATACATAAAGTTTTGAAGTGAGTCTTCTGATTAAATAATAAAATACATTATACAGATGCATTCCAAAATAGCATACAGACAAAAAGAAATGTTTTGTACATAAAAAGCATTTATAACTGTTTACAATTTTGATAAATACACTTATTGTATATACTAGTTTGAATGATCATATTTAGCCACCTTAAACACACGCTTCTCAAGGCAGAAGGACCTATAAAGTATTTATTGTTAATGTTTAATGTCAGCTTCTCGTGCTGTTTTACTGATTTCAAAATTAAATTTGCATGTGACTATGGTATCAAAAACTAGAGCCATGGTTAAGTACAGAAATAACCAACACTAAAGCATGACTTAATTGCTGTCCTGACTGGGAGGTACTGTTGGAGTGAATGCCTACGCAAGTTTACATGTAAGCAAAGAGGAATCACAAAATAGTAGTAAAATTATGCATGGATCACCGAATCATGGTGGCATAGCACAGTGCCACTGCATCCATCTGTATAATTTATTAATTCAGAGCATTAGCCTTTTGGTGTTGACTTTTACTTAAGGATTCCTATGAACCCTAGCAATCTTTTCTGACATCAGCTTTAGACCTATTTTGCCACTTCTGAAAATTAATTTTTTTTTCTACTCATATTTCATACCCTGAGCACTTCATTTCTAACTCCATTATATCAGAAGTTTATACGTATTTCATTGTAAATATAAAAAGCACTAATTGTTAAAAATTATCTGAAATGCAGTTAAGCTTAGAATCTGATGAATAGAGGGTTTAGATCAATGAAAGGAAGAAAAATGTGTATTACTCATTAAGAGTCACCCAATTTTTATTGAAAAATGTACACTAGCTACAAGAGTAACTCCTCTAGCACCAATCCAAATGAACAGTGAAATAACAAGCCAACCTTTGCCACAGGGGTGTACTAGCACAGACATTTACACTTAGAGTTATATTTGTACATTGCTCCTTAACATATGAAAAAATGCTAAAGAAATATGCTAGTGCTCCTGTTTTCCATGGAAACATAGAATCGTTTAGGTTCAAAAAAACCTTTAAGGTCATCAAGTCCAACCATTAACCTACCACTGCAAAGTCCATCACTAACCCAGTGCCCTAAATGCCACATCTACACATCTTTTAAATACCTCCAGGGACGGTGACTCAACCACTTCCATGGGCAGCCTGTTCCAATGCTTGACCACCCTTTCAGTGAAGCAATGTTTCCTAATATCCGACCTAAACCTCCCCTTGGAGCAACCTGAGGCCATTTCTTCTTGTTCTATCACTTGTTTCTTGGAGAAACAACCAACAGAATTTGATAGACCAACACCCACCTGCCTACAGCCCCCTGTCAGGGAGTTACAGAGAGTGATGATGTCCTCCCTGAGCCTCCTTTTCTCCAGGCT
>JAVJGJ010000057.1:90058986-90081938 GCA_035590215.1 Microhierax caerulescens
ACCGGCCACCAGCGGGATGTAACTCCGGTCACCACCACTCGTTGGGCCGGGCCGTCCAGCCAGTGTTTAACCCAGCACAGAGTGCAGCCGTTCATGCCATGAGCAGCCAGTTTCTCCAGGAGAATGCTGTGGGAGATGGTGTCAAAGGCTTTACTGAAATCAGGCAGACAACACTCTAGCAGGATTTTCTTCTTTCTGGACCATACCAATAAAGGTGAGCATTGTAGACTTGTCATTCATAGACTAGCATAATGGAAGACAAGCCAAACGGCATGAAGCACTGACACGTTTTAGAAATCAATTTCCATTTCTACTACAGATGAGAACCTCCACTGTCTAATTCTCTTCATTTTTTAATTAGTCACCTTGTTATTTAAAAAAAGCTCTGATGATGTAAATAAAAAAATAAACACCATAAACTTAGAGCTGAAGTTGTTGTAACATATCCACAAATAACACAGGCACCTAATAAGAAAGCATGACACCCAGAAGAGCCATTGCTTCAAAACTTAAAACCCTTTCATTTTGAAATACAGTCTCTTGCAAATTTAACATAGGAGCCTGCCTGTCTTTTAATTCTCTTATGACTCTCTTGGAAGGTTCTCTGTATGAAAATATGAATCTAAGAATGACAAGAAGTATTTTAAAACTGAAAAAAAAAAAATCCATTGGCAGGTAATAAACTTCTGTAGGAACCTAGTGCAGACAGTACTACTATGCAAAACTAAGAACTACTTCAGATACAGAAGGTCTTCAGTCACTATTTTATTCATGTTTTTTTTTCCTCAATTAATTCTTGCTATTAAATTCAACTTAACATCTTTCCAGACTTTTAAAAAACTGATTAACAGACCAGTGTAATACAAATTTGTCCTCCTGTCTTCTCTCTGTCAGTAAGAAAGATAAAAATCCAGCAAGTTTTCAGCTGCAGAATTTGATAGAATTTTTTCTTTTCCTTAGGAAGCAGATTTGGAAAAAAATTCATCAGTTGCCTTTGAAATCCAGACACTTTTCATCCCACATTAGGGTCAAACATAGTAAGAAATTATTATTTGTGACTTAATGCACTCTATTTGACAGCTAATGGTGAAAATGAAGCTTCACAGAATAGGTTATAGCAAATCTATATTTAAAATTTTTAAATATCCTGTGACAGCCAAAATATTACAATGTTTTGATTTCATTACCTCATGGCTGATCAGATTTCTCCCACAGACAATTGTGCAAACATTAACCTTTCACTAGAAATATCAGATTATGAGTTAAATTTTGCCACTGATTCTTAAAAAAGAAAATCACATGGTTTAATCTCAAATGCATTCACAAGGGATGTGCTTGCAAGCCTGGAATTTGTTTGACCATTAGATTAAAACCAGCAAAATGCACTGTCACAATTTGTGTGCTATTGAGTAGGCAACAATGATGTTTCCCTCCTTGTGCAATATTGCAACTTCTAGACTACAAAAAAATTGTCACAGTCCAGCCTATTATAAGTATGATTTATGTACAATCTAAATAAATAAACACTTCTTTTCCAGTTTCTTCATAATGTTGTGACTTGATATTTGACAGCTTCCAAGTACTAGTTTCCATCTACAAAGCTTCAGTACTGTTTTAACTGTGCAAAGCAACTAACCAACTAGATTTCATTCTATTTTATGCAGTACTGTAGTAGGCATTTATGCCTACTTAGCTGAACTGTGGGTAGCTATCAAAAAGACATTACTGTAACACAAATAAACTACATAATCTAGAGGAACACTGCTTACTAGAAACAGTGTTACTCACAAGGGCTGTCCCTGCAAACTTGCACTCACGAGACCAGAACCTCCTCAAAAGCAGTGATGGCTTAAGGTTCACCTCCAAGTTACCATAAGCATTTCATAAAACTGGCTTTTTTAAGTATTGCCTGCAAGCTTCCAGATGTCCTTAGGGAACAAGCATCCCTTTGACTGTATCAGCTGCCATATGGATACGGTCATCCATGCTTGCCTTCTATCGTTTTGAAGCACATTTTGCTCCAGTCTAGATTCACAGATTGTTGATTAACATGGAGCAGTTCAAGCAACTTCATTGATTCAGTTAGGGACTCCTCAACCAACACATCCACCACCAGCTTGCACGTACTATCCATTCAGTCAATATAGTAACAAAATGTTAAAGTCTTTTCTACTACCCCTAGATTCTTTAAACATAGCTCACCATACTGAACCTTGCTGTCTGAAACAAGGAACTTTGTAATCAGTAAATGACTACTTTCATTTTGAGTACTTTACCTACCAAAACCAAATTTGTATTTCAGTCTCTCTCTTCCTAAATAATTTCTACATTGTTCAAAGCCAGTATGTTTATGCACAACAAAAAGTAAAAAGTTTGGAGTAAAATCTTAACAGCAGATGTTTTCAGATGCAGATTAAGGCTTACAACCTCCCAGCCTGAATTAGTGAAAATCTGAACAAAAGTAATTCTGTCATGACTACAGCTTAGCAACGAGTTATTATTAGTTATGTATCCTAATTTTCATTAATATACATTAACAACAAAAGAAGTTCCTGATCATGGGAAGAGACATTCAAAAGACCGTAAATATGCACTTGAAGACAAGATCTCATTATGATACACAATTCTGTTTCAAGTAATAGTAGGGATCTCAGTAAAAGATTTACGTGCTGATTATATCTTGATCCAGAATTAGTTTGCCTTTTATAGCTGGCTAAAATCATCCATTTTAAGAATTACAATAAAAGTGTTCAAAAAAATAAAACTGACAAGTCCTGTACAAAATGAAAAGACAACTGGCAGAAAACCAGGAATATTACCAAATTATATTATCCTCACTGGCCTAAAATTTAGAGATAACAGTCTATTTGAATTTTGCTCACTAAATGTACAGCTAGTAGCTATGACAGAAATACCTTTTTCATACACAAAAGATATGGCCAATGTTCCCATACTAAAAAGCCCAAGACACCGATCCCAAAGCAGCAGAAGAAAATACTAGAGGAAGAAGGGAGGGAAAGAACAAGGGAGGGAAGACCTAGTTGCCTCAGGGAATCAAATGCAAATAATGATTCAGTGCTATCCAATGCAAAATGGGGGAAACTATAGAGGCAAGTTAGTAGCCATCAAAGAAGAGCTATCATTCCAGCTAAAAGTTAAAAAACAGATCTTGTTTCCAGGTGGAATTCAAACTTATTATTGAAAATGCAAACAAACAACAGTGAGAAATGTATTTGATGAGACACTCCAACTTCCAGACAGCATTCATTGGACTTCCACAGTCTGTTCTAAATCTTAACTGAGTACATTCATAACAGGGTTTATGCCTAACACTTTTTAAATTCCCCATCATGTTAAACTTGTTTTTTCTTCCTTTTTTTTCATTTTCCACGAAAATAGTAAGTTTTGTTTATTTAAAAGTTACAATGCTTACAGAAGTCAGGAATTCATAAATTATTTCACAGCCAGTCTCAACTCTTGCTAAGATCTCTAAACTCTGTTAATTGTATACAAATATAATCCCTATGGTAAACCACAAAAATATGATTTAGAAAATATATTAAATAATTATAATGCCCAGTGACTAGCACTTAATAGTGGACTAAAGTATAATACAGTAATTATAACCGTAAAATCAGATAAAAAATAACTACTGGTGAGCTAAATAAAATAGCTTTGTTAAAATGAAAAAGAGCTTTATGGCACAAATTTATTAAAACAGTGATGAAATGCTTACAAGACTTTTAATCACTTCAGCACCAAGCTGACACATAAAGATGGACTGATAGAGAAGGTCCTTATTAATCACTGATTTTCAACAGCAGCAGTAAAGTCTAAATAAATTCGATGTCCATTTCTAATTCAAAATGCTTCTGCACAGTTAAACAGTAACAGTGTTTTCAATTATTACAATTAGAGCTCTTTTTTCCAGATACTTCAACACAATCCTAGTTCAAAATTATATGTCAGTAAAATGTTTTACAATATTATTAAACATTAACACAATTTTTCATATACAATGAAGTATTCTTTAACCACATTTTTTTAAAAAAAATCATTAGCATGATTGAATATAGAACAAAGATTGATCACAC
This sequence comes from Microhierax caerulescens, assembly GCA_035590215.1. NCBI lineage: Eukaryota > Metazoa > Chordata > Aves > Falconiformes > Falconidae > Microhierax > Microhierax caerulescens. Next base: position 90,063,081 of record JAVJGJ010000057.1, read on the forward strand.
ATCACCTACTACCATGGTTTCATCATCTGTTCATTGTATGAACACCCAAGATTCAAATTAAAACCAAATTAGTTAATCTATATCTATCAGAGTATAACGAACAGATCACTTGTTCTGTGAGTTCTTATTAAACAACAGTAAGTTGTTCAATAAGAGAACATATTAATCTTGGTTGATATTTTGCCTTTTTGAGATTCAAATTCTCCTAAACAAAAAAGTGAAAGAATTCTTCTCTGCAGTTTAAAAAGTTCAATCAGCACAGAAACTGACTGTCCTTTAGAAACTATGGAGGAATCAAAACTACTCAATAGGTATTTTCTTAGTATTTTTTGGGCTTAACTCACCATATCAAATTAAGTTCTAAGCAGAACTGTGAAATGTTTGTGTTTGAAGTACTGGACAGTTCTGTGGGAACAGGCACCTTTATCTCTTGAGACAAGAACCTGCTGGATCTCAAACACCAATGCAACATTCAGAGGAGCAACTGCAGGAATCCCAGGTGAAGTCCGGACATTTAGAATGTTAGGAGCCCAGAAAGAACACACAGCTCTTAAATCAACCCAAACATCAGAAAGGATAATTCTACTGGTACTAATCCTATTCTAATGAAGGAAGTTTTATAAACATCTCCAGTGCAATAAGAAACCATAACTCTACACATAAATATGAAGAATTGTATCAACCAACCTTTTAGACACATGTACAGCATATATTTCAAAGCATGAGAAGTACACAGAATGGCACAATTAAATAAGCTCTTTCACTGTGGACAAACAAAAATACATACACAATTTTTTTTTAATCTACTACATTTCATTAAGAACTTGACTTGCACATATATATAAACAATGCATATAAATATATGCAAGAAAATAGTATTTTAAATTTCTATGTGCATAAATAGCAAAAACATATGCAAAGTACAAATTTTAAGGCCATGACATGAAAGTACTTTATTGCAAGTCCTCACTTGTGGCATTACCTACAGAACTGCAGACAAGCGACCAACCACGACATTTGTAACCCAAGACAAAAGTAAGTAAAGTATGATTAGTAGAGCCAAGATTAATTTGTTCAGAACATTAAAACAAAATGCATTATCTAATTTGTATTTCATTTTAAGTGAATGAAACACATTTACAATATGGAAGCAATAAAAAAATAGAACTCGTAAAAATGTTAATATAACATGGTTTAAAATGGTGAAAGAACATTTTAAATGCACCTAGGCATAAATAAAAATATTTTCCCAAACAAAACTATGTAATATTTATTAAAACAGTAATTATTGAAAATAATTAAAAAAACTTTAATTTTCCATGAAAAATATTTTCCTTTCTTTTGAAAAATAAGTATTTTCTTACAATATTAAAACGGAAATAAATCTGCAGTTCTCCCAATTAAAATATCATATGTAAGAATACCAGTAGAAACTCTACAAAACGTGACCAGAAGATGTGTTCACAGTGGATACTGCAGACATACTGAAATATTATTACACTTTTGAAAAACGAAGCTGAATTCTTAATAAACTTTCTTATGGGAAAGTTAAAATGCAGCACTCGTTTTATGCTCTGAAGTACTTTTCCATTACTTCCATTTTCAAAAAAGGGAACAAAAATATATACAGCAACAGTAAGAGCTTTTTTTTTTTTAAAAAAATCATTTTCTTCATTTTTATTTTCCCATTTATTGTCACTAAGATTCAAGGGCCAATTCTACAATAAGATTGGTAATTACTGGGGAAAGAATCTAGAACACTAATAACACAGAATTTATTTAACTACAAGAAAACATAAGCACAGATCAGACTGTGCAGAACACAGATGCAAACCCCAGGAGCTGTTCTATAAAAGACGTAGAAAAAAATGTTTCCAAACTTACCCTCACAGAAGATGCAGAATATTTATACTAAATTCATTCATGATTACTGCCTTTATCATTTATTGTAATGCTACTAAAAAGATAATATTAAAAAAAGATAAATGTAATATTATAATACTTTTTTTTTTTTTTTCCACCTAGAACTGCCTTCTTGTTAATTTAGAAAATGCCATAGAATTCTAACCCCTTTTATCAACATTTATGGAGACCCAAGGCTATTTTTACCTACCAATCCTCAGCCTTCTCCAAATGGCTACCTCGAACTCTAAGCCAGGGGTCCTCAAACTACGGCCCGTGGGCCAGATACATCCCCCCAGGGTCCTCAACCTGGCCCCCTGCTATTTACAGACCCCCCCTGCCCCCCCGCCGCCAGGGGTTGGGGGGGAAACCAAGCAGCCGCAGATGACTGCCTGCCACTTAATCCGTGTGCTGGCCCCCTGGTTAAAGAGTTTGAGGACCCCTGGTCTAATGTAATTACAAGATGTCTTACAGTAAACTGAAGAAGCTGAGACTTTCCCAAGCATGAAACCAGCAAAATGTTAAATACATGTAAATTCTGGAAATACAAATCCTGAATTAATTTTGGCACCCCTATAGCGCGTCTCTGCTTTCAAGCCTAAATGACGCAGAAGTGGAAGACAGCATGCGACATGAGTGTGCCCTTTTACAAAACATGAGAGATGGTTCACAGTTTAGAGCAGAAAAGTTCTACTGACATTACAGGAAACAGAAAAGATAATTAGTTATAACATTCCTTATATTATTGAGCTATCTATTGATCCTCCTTCTCAGTATTTTTGTATAATTCCTAAAACAATCTGAATGATGATGACAAGGAGATAAATGAGATTGAATAATGTTTTGTCTTCAAATTCCATCTTGTCTATAACAATGTCCTATTAACAAACTGAAAAATTCCATTAAACATGATTCATCAAAATTATTTTCTGAAGTTTAAGCAGACTGAGATTATGATTAAATTAACAAGCAGCTCAGCTGTTTGAAGTCTACTGCAATGTTCTGCAGTGTACGCACAAGGACAGTTACTTTGAGAAGAGTTGTGATCCATAAGGTTGGGTTAATGAAGGTTGCTTAAATCACTAGCATAATGCCTTAACGCTCTCCGAAGGACAAGCATCACTTTTCATACACCAGTAATCCATTACTATTAGCAAACAAGTCATACAAACTTCATCCACTCACACAGCTACATTAAGATTCTCTTCACCATGCAGCTACCCAGCATCAAGAAAATAGTGTGACACAGTAGCAACAGGAATATTATTCCACAATAACTGTAATTAGCTCTTAGGATATATACAGTAAACATAGATGGTGTGATTCCTTTTTTTAAAAAAACAAGTTACTGAATTCATATCAGCCATATATTTCCCTTCAGCTACAGTAAAGTAGACCCAGTATAAAGATAAAAAGATAAGAAACGGAGAAGAGTAAAGCAGAGTAATATATAACTTAATCTAACTACGCTGTGTTTCCATCAAAGAGCCAGCCAGGTCAGGATCCTTTACCTGAGGCATCCAAAGGATGCATCCATACTGAAATGACAGCAGTTCACATTTACCATTGCCTATCTAACAGCTAAAGCTCTTATTTTAATCTTACACACACTTTGGCATATTTTTCTAGCAAAAGAAAGTAACCGAGTGAACAGTCTTCTAGAAAAAAAAAAAAGAAATGGCCCTACAAATACTGAAAAATGTGTATCTTTTACTATCCAAAACTTTTAATTGAACCAACATAATATAAGGGTTGTGATCAGCAGTACAAAGTCCAATTGACAGCCTATTACTAACAGCATCCCTCAGGGGTCAATACTGTGCAACACCTTTACTAACACAGATGGCACAGAGTGGACTCTGTGTTTGTGGATGATACCAGACTGGGAGGAGCTGTCTACATGTTTAAAGTCAGGGGTGCTATTTGGAGGGACCTTGGCAGGCTGGAAGAATGGTTGATAGGAACCTCCTGAAGTTCAGGAGGGGCAAACATTTTGTACCTGGGGTGGAACAGTCCCATTCAACAGCACTGACCAGGAACCAACTGGCTAGAAAGCAGCCCTGCCAGTAAGGACTTGGGGATGCTGGTAGACAACAGACTGTACCCAAGTCAGCACTGTGTCCTTGCAGAAAGGCCAACCACATATTGGGCTTTCTTTGCAAAAGAGAAGCCAACAGGTCAGGAGAAGTGATTCCTCCTCTGTACCCACCACTGATGAGACCATGCATTATGTCCAATTCTGGGACACTGGCATACAAAAGCAAGTCCAGTGGGGTGCAACCAAGGTAGTTAAGAAGCTGGAGCACTCTACACATGACAGGAGGCTGACAGAACTGGGTTTGTTCAGCCTAAAAAAGAAATGTCTATGAACAAGTACAACTACCTAGAACAGTGTAGAGAAGATGAAGCCAGGTACTTTTACAGAGGTACACAGAGATAAAATAAAAGGCAGTGGACATCAGTTCCAGAAACAAAAATTTGGTAGTTGTTGGTTTGGTTTTTGTTGTTGTTGTTGTTGGTTGGTTGGTTTTGGGGTTGGTTTTTGTTGTTTTTTTTTAATAAAAAAACCCAACAACCCACAATGACAATAGTCAAACCCTTGAGGTGTCTTACCCAGAGGCTGGAGAATTTCCATCCCTGGACTTACTCAAAATTCGGCAGGGCAAGACTCTACACAGCCTGATTTAAGTTGACCCTGTCCCCTTAGATCAAGGGAGATAAGAGAGGCAAGAGCAGATGGTTGGAACACTGACTTCCAGAGGCCACTTATAACCTAAATAGTTTTAGGTTTCCGTAATGTCATTTAGACCAAAATCTTACTGGCTTCCTTTTAAAATAACATCAACTTTTTAAAACACTTTATAGCTTCTACAATGAAAAAACTTGTAATGAAATTTCCCTCACTCTGACGCTTTATAATCCCCATTGTTTTTTAAAATAGTTTTCTTTAATATCTTTTCTACATATGCTACCAGTATGTCATATGTACAACCTGCAAAATATACCTGCTATAATATGATCAATTCCTTAACGTTAGAATTTTGCTTTGCTTTTTCCAACTATACTGCTTAAAACAAGGAAACCATCCTCTACTACTCAACCATGTAAATGCTCTAGAGTTAAGATTAAGTTAAGATGTTACTTTAAGTATTCAGGACAGAAAGATCAACATTAACTAGCAAACACTCATGACGTCTACTTAAAAACTAAAAAAAAAAAAATTGTTTATATAAATGTTCATTTACCAATTTCAGGAAGTCTATTTATAGGCATTATAATTAAACACTTCATTTAATACATAATCTTTTCCTTCTATAAGTATTTGCAATGTAAACACCAATATTGATATAAGTATAAAATGACATACAAAAAAAAGTTACATTGCAAACATTTTTTTAAGTAACAAAATACACTGCTTTAAACATTTCGCAATTATGTTGCTACCCTATATACATAAGTATCCCCTTATATTTTTCATATTTTACATAAAAAAATACATCTACAACAAAGTTTTACATGCATTTACATTTATAGTGTAATGTTACATAAACATTGTTCTCCTGCCCTTAGTTTTTGATCATTAAAAATACTTCAACATCCTAAAAGGGCACAAAAGAGCATTATCAAATATTCAGGATGTAAATACGTGCAGGGCAACCCAAAACCTGCTACGGTAAGCACTGGCGCAAAAAACCTTCACAGTATGCGTAGTAAAAAGATGAAATTAAGCTTTCCAAGAAGATTATCAAATACTAAGCTAAAATACAGAAATATTTTTTCTATCTCGTCATTGACAGGCTAGTGTCACAAATATATGCCTGGTTCTGCTTGGCAACATTTTGTTAATGCTCTGTTCACTAATTTAACAAACTATCAAGAGAGTATGTTAAGAATGGGCAAGCATTATCTCTTGCATTTCATTTAATTAAACTCTGTTCTAGAAATATGACAGTCAGCATTTCATGAAGGGAATTATTTCAAGGATGAAGGTAGAAAATATTTCAAAGCGCCCTGCTAAAACATGAAAGCATAATCTAAAATTACTCCTGCACATACTGTAATTTATCTATAATATTAAAGATGTTATTTCCACAGTTGATAATTAATTGGATTCCACAGAGAAATTATTCAGGCATTCCAGATAGCAAAATGATGCACAAAGGCACAAACATAGTGCCGAAGGACAACCATAAACAACCACTGTGACTTGCCCGAATTACAACAATCATTGAGCTTAATGTGAAACGAATACTGGCTGCCTTTTGTATGTGGTCATTACTCTGCTGCAAAGAAATTGCCATTGAATTTTGATTATATTGCCTTAATAAAAAGTAATGAAACTGGCTCATGCTCTAGTGGCTTTCTTTTAAATGATACACGACAGTGATCTTGCAAAGACCACTGTGCCACAAACTGATTATGACACCTCATCTGAAGAAGGCGATGTCACCCCAACCATGGCAAGTAACCGCAGTGAAGTTGGTTTGACTACTTGCAAACGTTTTAGTGAAACACTTTCAATGAAACACCGGTTAGAAATTAGGTTAGCTTTGAAGACTTACCATCAATTCGACTAACAAGTTCCTCCAACATGTTCACTTTCTTCTGAATTCCTGGCTGTGCAAAAGTATAGTTATCCTGAAGAAAAGACCACACACAAGTATAAGTTGAGGAACGGGGTAGGGAAGTTTCTTCTTCTTCACTTGCATATCTTAATCCATGTATTTTTCTATGTTTGTGTCTTGTTTTTACATTTCCTAGGTCTGTGTCTACAGCTGAGCAGTAAATCATCACATTGTAGAAGCTACAGGTATTACTGCATGAATTGCTCTCTACTTGCTAATCTCATGCCCTTGAAGTTTCAGCTTTATTGCAGAAGTCCAAGTAGCTTTAAAAGACTGTCATCTTAAATGCCAAAATGTGACACGCTAGAAAACTTTTAAGGTGATTTTTTTTTTCATAAATTTACAGTTCTATCACAAATAATGTAGGAAATATGAAAATCTAGACCCTAATCAGTGACAGAACAAGAATTTGAACTTTAGAACTTCAGAATAATACCTTCCAGCAGCATAAGAAATCAAAAGTCTATTTCAATGGAGTCATGACTATACTGAACCCAAGGTTACAGTTAATAACATGAATCAAAATCTAACACACAAGCTACACAGCTAAAATGGCAGGGTATTTGCACGTATTTGTTTGAAAGTATTAACTTCAGTGTTGCTTTTTTTTAATTTTTGGATTACAGTTCTACAATACAGACTAGAGTTTGAAATAATGAGGAAGAAAGTGATCAATCTTCTTAAAGACATTACTTAAATAGACAGGAATGTTTCTGAATATTTGATAGGCAATCCCTCAACTCTTTTTGTTATGGATTTCTATGCAGAGAGATTCAAGAAAAGAAAATTACCAATATATGTTTTACAAGAAAGTTGCTGTGTAAAATTGTTTTCATGTAACCACTACATACACAGAAAACCAAGGTAAAGGTGAACATTACTATTGTTTAAATGATTCCTTCATGAAAATCAACTGGAGAGCTGAGAAACTATCCCAAAAAACATCCTAAAAAATTCATCAGTGATGTTGGACTGTTAATTTTTCTGGACTTGATTTCAAATTTTAACTTGACCTTAGAGTAAAAGGGATGAATATCAGTTCATTTTTATGTATCTTGACACATTTTTCTTTTTATTAAAAGAAAAAAGGCCATATTGACTTTCTTGAGTATATTTACACAGCGCTTCTTTTATTTTTATTTGTTTTATGAACCTGAATTGCAATTCAATCTTCAAATTCTGTGTAAAACTGCCATAAAGTATGAAACCTAGAAGTTCACGAGGGAAAATTATACACTAATAGTTCTGTCCATTACAGTATATCAGCCAACAAGTACATATGGTATTAAAGTCTATTACATGCCCTGAGCACTTGTAACTGACTACAGTTGTGGCTATTTAAAAGACTATAGCAAAGTTCTCCACAGGCCTAGCAGTAGTACTTTCATATTTGATATTAGAAATCAATGTATAAACCAAAACAGTGTTGACAAGGAAGCAAGAATAATTCTCTGAATGTTGGTGATTTCTGTGGAAAATTCCAACTACAACAGGCAACCATTTCATCTTGTTGGCGTTCTCTCTAAAATAGAACTGAGCATCCTCAGTAGCATAATAAAGCATCAAAATTGAAAGACTGGAAATTACCATAATCTTATTTTGGGGAAAAAAACCCACCTATCCCATGCACTGGGACAATACCTTTTATAGAAGACTGATGCATTCCTGTATTACTCATGTATCATATCCAGGACACAGCATCTTTAGGAAACAGTATATTTATTTTCTTTACAGAACCTGCTCTAACAACAAAAACTGTATTGAATTTTTTTTTCCCTAATGTTTACATACTGTTCTAATTATTTAAAGAAAGTTAACTAGTATTTCTGCAAGTACTACTCTACTCAAAGTACAGCAATATGGTACTCAATTATTTAATGTATAACAGATTGGCTGTAAAAGTATCTTTGCGTATTTAACACTGAAAGCCAACACAGAGCTAAACCACTACTGCTTTGATCATTAGTCTCTCCCCAGGCAGTGCAACTCCCAATTGCCATCTATGAATTTGAAACTATTTTCTTTCTCAAAGCATAATTTACTCCATACACAACTGGAAATGCAACACAAAACTGCCATCTTGGATTTGAAAACAGGTAAGTTTCCTCTTCACTACATTTGATATTTTGCCTGTTCATTTATTTTTCTGTTCATTATTTCAGCCACAAATGAACACAGCTGGGAGTCACTCGTATATCTGCTGACTCAACTAACTAGAAAGATGCTGGCTCCCCCAGTCCTCTCTTCTAATTAAACTATGCTGTATGTATTCCCTCCTATGACACTTGTAATTGACTTTCTGGAGTTTGCTGTAAGAAGGACTTTGAAAACAGAAAAAGCATTCATTTATCTACTATTCTTGCTCCTTTTTTGCTTATAGGTGGAGAGAAAAGCTAGTACCACAGTTAAAAGAAAAAAAATCCCAACATTTCAAACTCATGAAATTCATGTATTATTGCTCAGGGCAATATAGAAGTACAGTGGTTAAGATTTTAATTCCTCTATCATATGATTTAATTGGCAATACCAGCTTAAAAATTAACCACCTTTACTCCCAACTCTTTCTGTCTCCTCCCCACCAAGAGGCGCAGGGGGTGGGGAACAGGGGTTGTGGTCAGTTCATCATACTTAGCCTCTGCCAGAGAGCCTGCTCCTGCGCAGGCTCATCTCCACAGTCGGCAGCTTCCATCAAGGCATCTCCACCTGCTCTAGTGTGGAGCCCTCCACGGGCTGCAGGTGGGTATCTGCTCCACCATAACCTCCATGAGTCACAGGGGAACAGCCTGCCCCACCGTGGCCTTCTCTACAGAGTGCCAGGGAACCTCTGCTCTGGTGCCTGCAGCACCTCCTGCCTCCTCCTGCACCGAGCTGGCTGTCTGCAGGGCTCTTTCTCTCGCTTTTTCTCACAGCTACTGGGCAGTGCTTTTTACCCTTTCATAAACATGTTACCACAGGGGCACCACCAGCATCACCAACAGGCTCAGCTTTGGCCACCGACAGGTCCATCTTGGAGCTGGCTGGAACTGACTCTGTCCAACACAGGGCCCCTTCTCACAGAAGATACCCCTGCAGCTCCCCTGCCACCAAAACATTGCCACGTAAACTCAATAAAAGTTCTTTGCTAACTTTTGCAGAAAAAAAATAAAAATGTTCCAGTATTCAGTTTTGCTACCTATTCCCCCTCACAGCTATGGGTCCTCATAGGAACATTTCATTACTCATCCTTCAAAGTTTTATTACATTTCCTCATTTATTCCTTGTGCAACTTTGCCCATCCACATTAAGCAAAAGACAAACTCTGAAAAAGTCATCAAGTAACTGAGAACAGGAGTGCCTTGCCTCAACAGGTCTTCAGCAAGCAGTTAACATAAAATGCCTTATATTTCCAACCACTGTTCATGACACTTTCTATTCACATATGACAAAGTATGCATGAGTACACAACAAAATCCTCAATAAAGATAAAAAATTCATGCATTGGTGTGCAGTATCTATATTCCTTGATGTTCTGCTCAGATCGCTTCCAACATACTTCCAGTGAATTATGCTAACCTACTTCACAGCTGAATGGTTATAATATCTAGTTCAGACTTGGACACGTAATTAGTTTCACCTTACAATACAGAAGGTTAAGACTTTATAATGTCACAAGGGCTCAAAACTTACTTCAGTCTCAAATCTTTGAATTAGTACTCCGTACTTATTCTGCAGAGGCTAGTATAACCACCTCAGTGCCCTGCAACTACAACTAGGTCTGGCAAGACTTCTCAAAAAATAATCGCTATAATTTAAAATAAAATATTTCAATTGCAGCCTTCACTAAACATGAAAAAACATATTAAATAATTCCTTACATTTTATTTTAAGATTAGAAAAAGTGTAAAAGGAAGAAAATTTGATTAGAAAGTGAAAACAAAGAAAAAAATGCACTGAACAAATTTAACTGGGATTTTCCTCCCATAGTCTCAAAAAGAAAGGAGGACAAGGGGGAAGAGAGGAGGGGGGAAAAAATACAGCCAGCCAAACTGAATATAAAAAACACTGACAATAATTTAACAATAATGATTGCAGTCAAGCACAAGTGTAGGCACAGTGCTTCTCACCTTTTCAGGTTACACAAGCTGTTTACTAACAACATAGTGATGAAAATATTAGAACCATTTACAGAAAGAAATGGAAAGTTTTCACACAAAGTCCTCATGTGCTGTTTGTTTTTAATAAGGTTTTGTCAACCAGATCAGTGCTTTTAAATATAAAGGATACATTAAGCAATCTGTATACAGCATACCTAGATATCTACTTTCTCTACTGATGTATATTTAAGAATTCCTATACATCAATTTAGGTATGTTCAAGTATATTATCAAATGAACAAGTTGTATATTTATCTCATAATGTCACAAAGGGATCTTTTCAGTTTTTTTAAACTCACGTGAGGACTTCATTCAAATAGGTGTGAATCCTCTAAGCAAACCCGTATTAAAAACCTTTGTTCACCTTGCTCTCAAAGTTATGTGAAAAGGTGGGGGCAGGCAGGAGGGAAGCATGACACTTGGATCATGATAGCCAAAATATATATTAGCACTTTCAGTGGTAGGCAGGGTTTAGCAACAAGTTTCTTGAAGCTGGAGATTGTAATATAAATTCAATCTTAAATACAGTTCAGGAGAAAGAGCGCACATGCACAGAAACACACAAGTTTGCTGGAGTATGCTGTTTGCACATATTCCACTGCATGTTCCAGAATTACTCCAAGATACTTCCTTTAAATGAAAAAAATATTTCAGCCTTGTAATTATTAAGCCTGACTTTTGAAAACTTAAAATATCCTAAGCAGCAGGAAAGAGATTTACAAGCATTGTAGCCCAAAATTTTCTACATGGAAAACAGTATCTTATTTATTCCTATGTAACAGGATGGAAAAAGCAACATCTTATTAAAAAATAGGTACAGATTCTCATTTTATAATAGTATTCATAATCTCAGAATCAAAAACCCAATATTCTACTGGGCTATGTAATGAAACCTCAGTTTTACACAAGTGGATGTATTACAAACTACAGAAACTGCTGAAGTAGCAATAAAAGAAGTGTTCGGGGTATATTTTTGGATTATGGCACAGGCCAGGCAACAGTTCAGATCTGGGTAAGAGCTAGAAATCATAAATATGGACAATTACAATCCCAAAAAGGTGATGCAGTAAATTTGAGGTAGAAGATAAAATATTTTCATTCTGAAGCATACTGATAGCACAGTATATTTCATCTAAAACAATGCCTTTTATATAAGTATTACAAACCGATTACAAATAGATTTGTTCTCTTCCTGAAAATTTTACTCTGAGTGACAGGCCAGAAAACTGCGTTACTGGCTTTCAAAGAGACACAGGCTCCTTAAGAGCTTCTGAAGGCACCTGTCCTGAAGAAAAACTACAGTCCTCAGGATAAATCCTACTGATGCCCTCCATTTTCCATTACCTGAAGTCCCAACAAAAGCTTATTGTTACTAACTTAAAATTGACTACCGGGCCAAACAAAAGAACCACCTTGGTTTTTTCCCTTTTAAAAGCAGTCAGCAGCAAATAACAACAGGGGACAATAAGAGCAAATTAAGCCTGCAGTGATACGCCTGCAGCATTTTTTTGGTTTCCAGTTTGCTGCACTGAGATTTCCTTAACTCAAGGTGGTATCCCAGTAATTAAAATTGTTTAAAGATTTTTCTTCAACCAGACTTCAAACCATTCAGGTTCTAAGCTCATGTAAAATGCTTTTCATCCTTTGACAAGCAGCCCTGCAGCTTAGTTACTCAACCACTTTTTTTTTTTTTTTTTTTTAAATCCAATCACTCAGCAGTATTACAAGATAGTATCTAGGTCTTGCATAAGAAAAGATAGAAAGCAACTACTCCCTATTCACCTTCTTCATGCAGCTCATCATTTTAGACTTCTATTACATTCCTCTACTTAGTGAAGTCATCCAAGCTGAAGAACACAATCCATCACCCAGAAACTGTTCCATACCTTTGATCAGACTTATCTTGCTCCATAATTATTTTTTTAACTTCCAATCCATCACTTCTAAATGGGATGTACAGAAGGGATTAAACTGGCCAACAGCATACTGAGCACAAGCTTACCTTAAGTTTTAAAAGTAGCAAAGTGATTTTTTTTCTTTTGAGGACTACTTGCATAAACCGTTCCCCTCCCTACATGGTAACATGCAATGCTTCTACCATGGATGCTTAGCTTCTTTACAAACTTCTGGTAAAGGACTTTATCAAAATGCATTTTGGAAATACATTTAAACTGTATGGTTTTTCACAGACTTACAGATTCCTTCCAGATTTGTGCTGCTTTACAGGAGTTACAGAAATTATTAAATAATATGGGGGGTTATCTTTTAACCATTAATTCTGTTTGGTTTTACACTTTCTACAAACTTCCCTGATGCCCAAGTCTTCTCGTCTGTGCTCCCTTGAATCCCCTTGAAAGCATTTACAAAATTTGATGTCATATCCACCCCATTCCATTCCTCTCATACCAAAGCAGTTTTGAGCATAGATTTCCTTGTTCACCCATTACCAGAGACCCTCACAGGAGGTAAGCACAGATATATTTCAAACTGAGCAGATTTAGCAATTGCCTCTGAAATTCTTACTAGGCATCCTGATGCATAGTATCCCAGTGATGCATTCAATCCTCTCAAACTGACGGGGATGAATATAAGTCCTCCAGTGTCCACTAGAAATTCCAGGAGCTTTTCAACAGATCTCTTGTGGACAGGCGCTAGTGCAAACTCAATAATTTTCACGTAAATCTTGTTGTTGTGGCATACTCCTACTATCCGGTTCAGTGATATCACAATCTATAGATTTAACTACAATTCTTCTAAATCAAAATATGGCGTACTTTGCAAAGTAGACACTGATGCTATATGACTTGGGTTCATTGTTAATGACAGTCTCACTGTAGACAAGTTTGAAGAATCATTTATTCCAAAAATTTAAAATGTTGACATTTTTAAACTCAGTTTTGTGTACATCAGGAGTTTCAGGATCTACTTTGAAACAGTCTGTCTGAGGCCAGATCATCAACAACCATGATACTGTCCTTAGCTGCTCAGACTAAATCTAAAGTAGATACATTTTTTTTTTACATTTTAACTCTTCAAAGTTTTGAACATGCTTTAATTACTGTCACATCAAAAGAACAAGACTACCATAACAATTGTGTTAATTACATTCCAACAGTTCATAGTTAAAACTCTACTGCCTGAGTTCATGAACTTTCTAGCATTGTTCAATAAAATGTATTTTTTTTCCTCCAAGTACTAACCAAGTCTTCAAAGAACTCTATGAACAGGAGCTTCAAACAAGACTTTAAGGTTCTGAAGGTATGTTGGAAATAAGTCACACAGAATAGCATGATGCTGCATATGTTTTGTTGTCAAAAAAGTCTGCCCTTAATGGTATTCATTCTGAACAGTAATTCATATGTATAATGTGTGAGAATATTCTCTTGAATTGAGAAAGTTAAAACCTGCTTACGGAAAAATTTCTAGACACTTTTTCTACTTTTAATGTTCTTTTCCTTCCTCCAAGTTTAAAACACCATAAAACAGTATTTGCTCCAACAGATTATGTAAGAAAAATAGAAGTAGACATCTGAGCACGAATACAGGAAGTATTCTGGATAGAAGCACCTGTTGTAGTCATGCTTACGTTTCAGAAGATTAAAGCCTCACATATGACATACAGATAGATACCATTTAGGGGTATCATTTAATAAGTGATTACTAAAAATACTGAAGCTATCCATTTCTCATTAGAAGACAAGCCATTCTAGAATCCTGAACGGGCACAAATGCCTGCCCTAATTGCAGAACCTATTTCTCATGAAATTTCTCATGTTTATGACTTTCCACTTAATATCTAAGTTTGAGAAACTGGATATTTAAACTTAAAACTGTTCATAATTTGGAAACAGCTTTATGGAAGCCACTGATCATGAAAAGAATAAGAGTAAACTCAAGGTATTGTTCATTCATCAGAACAGAAGCCTCCACTCAACAATAAACCCACTTTCAGCAAGACAATCTGTTTACGATCATCAGCAGTCATCCATACAATTATATATATTATCATTCACAAAGTTTTACCACACAACTTGCACTTTAATTCTAAAATAAAAAGCTGTTACTTTTACAAGTGTTTTAAAACACAATTCTGATCAAGCAATCTTTGTTCTTACTTAGAACAGTCACATCTTCAAGAAAAAAAAACCCACCATCTTTTGTCATTCTCAGGATACCACTCGGACAAGACACTAGCATAAAATGAACAATCTGAATTTCTGGAGATCACTAAGCAGTTATTACTGTACAGAACTTCTATCTCACAGACGGAGTTACAGTGACAGTAGCTGCAGGAACGGACACAGGGCATGAATATGCAGCTCAAATGTTAAGAGAACTACATGCAGAAATAGGTACTGCTAGAATTTCTGACAATTCCTGACAGGACTTCCACATTTTTAAAACATAGATTTCTGATTGGCATTAGGATCTGTTTCTACAGAAATCGGAGCATGACTGCAGTACTGTCTTTCAGTATCAGCTATACCATGTTAGTGGTGACTGAAGACTGCGTGGGAGACACTTACATCGTGTATCACATCTTCCCTGAGCACACCACATTTGCAGTGCGATGTTCAGATGAGGAAGGTGGGAGGAAAGACTACTTTCTCAATATATCTAAGCTTACCAGAAGCACTGGGCTGATGCAAACCCAGAAATCCTAGACAAGCTATCACTGCATTTGCACAGGTAGAGGCTGTGGTAGCTGTGATACAGAAACTTGACCCATGCACAAAAGTACATCCACAATAGACATGCAGTTCACGTGACAAGAGACGGGTAACAGACAGATGCCAACAAGTACAGTCCATATTTGCTGTATCTGTCTATTTTGGCTAATCCATATTCTCAGACAACAGATCATATCCCTAAACTAGCTATCCAAGTGAAATGAATACATAATCAAGAAACTTGTCTTGCAGGAGTTTAATGAAAAGGCACAAAGAACGCTATCTTCAACCTATTTTTTCCTTAAAAATGCACCTTTGGAAGGTCCTGTGAAGAATTTTCAGAAGAGTTAGCACCAGCTATTTCTGCATGTACTTCTCTACATTCAAGCTGCATATTCATGCTGTTTATCTGTTCCTGCAGATCTCTGAAAGGCATTCCGAGCAGCATTCCATCCACCCATCCATAATTCAGACTTGAAGCACACATTAGCAACAACTTTCCAAAACTGAGGAGCAAGAAAGAACTTTGCAGGATTCCCATTGCAAATCATAAATCTTGCAATTTAATTAGCTACAGAGACACAGATAATATGTACTCCAGTCCCTGGAAATGAATTATTTCCCTTTCATTCAAAAAAATTCCCAGGCCCTGATAAATAATAATATTAACATTTTATTGCTATTTTTAATATATCTGGTTAGATCATTATGCAATGCATATATTTCCCCTTTGGTTATTTTATTACCATTACACTTGAACTTAAAATGGAGACTTATACTCTATTTTATACGTGAACATTACATTTTCAGGTGGCACAGATCAGCGTGAACTTTTTGCTTGGATGTTAACGGGACTTTATTAAGGAAAGTGTTATAAAGGACAATTTAGTAATAAAAAAGATAATTACAATGGATGTATGGGAATGTCTACTTAATTAAGCGGAAAAAATACCTGTGGGATAAGTGCTCGTTTTCCCATATGCACAGCCATTATTCCTACAGGTGAAAATGCAAAAGTGCTCATGCATTTAGAAGTGTTCTGAAGACAACCAGCTTTATCATGAACGTGGTGAACTGACATCTGAAACGTTTTATCTTTCAACTGTTAAACTTGAAATGCAAAATAGTTTTGAAAATTAACTAGCTATTAAAAAACCCATAGGAATACATGATTCTTATTCACAATACGAATGCACCAAAATATGCACTGTTACATAGATTACAAATGTGAAATTATCAACTAATGTGTTGAAAATAATCAAGAATGGTGGTCTTATTTAGCCATATTTTGCACATGGCCACACACCCCCTCAGAAACAGGTTTGATAAGCATTAGAGCATCTTGCAAGAATACAAACTGGAGACAAACTGTCTGGGGAGGAGTTCTGTGGAAGAAGACCTGAAAGTCTCAACAGACAACAAGCTCAGATGGAGCCAGTGTTGTGCCCTGATAGCAAAGGCAGCCAGCAGCCTCCCAGGCCAGTAGAAGAAGGGAAGTGATTATCCCCACTCAGCACTCATAGTGGAATCACTGAGGCTGGAAGGGACCTCTGGAGACCACCTAAATCCAACCCCTGCGCAAAGCAGGGTCACACGGAGCAAGCTGCTCAAGCCCATGTGCAGTCAGGTTTTGAACTCCAAGGATGAAGACTCTACAACCTCTCTGACTAAACAGTTCCAGAGTTCACTTACTTTTACTGTAAAGATTTTTTTCCTAATGTTTAAAAATAATTTCTTATATTTCAAGACCACATCTAGAATTGCCACATACAGTTTTAGGGACCACAACAAAAGAAAACCATAAATAAACTAGAGCAAGGGAAAAGGTCACCAAGATGACCAAGAAGTTCAGAAGCACAGAGCACATGCCTCGTGAGAGGTTGATGGAACTGGGACTGTTCAGCCTGAAGAAAAGAAGGCTTCAGAGGCACCTAATACCCTACTAAAACCTATGTTATCAGGAAGACAGCTCGATTTTTAATAGTGGTGCATAGTGGGAAGATAAGAGACAAGCAGCATAAACAAGAAGTGTTCCAGCTGGCTATAGGCAGAAACTTTTCAACATGAGGACAATCAAGCATTGGAACAGGTTAACTTGCAGAGATTGTGCTATCTCCATCCTTGAAGTTTCAACTGGACAAAGTCCTGAGCAACTCAATCTGACCCTACGTTGAGCAGGAGGTGGGACTACATGACCTGTAGAGGGCTCTTCCTACCAGAATTATTCTATATTCTTATTATTTTAGAAGTTCTCATTTGTTTTCCTGAAATAAATGAGAAAAATTGCAGTGAGGTATAGTCTTTCTGGGACAAAAGCTAAAGAAAAAAAATTTGAAGCACATAGTTATGAAGCACTGAAAAGGAAAACCATTGCAGCATATCATCACCCAAAACTGACTACTATAAGGCAGTATATAAAGCTACAGATTACAAGATTAACCGACACCTTAGAAAGAGAAAACATATTTTCAAAATCTCCTAGTATTTACATTTAAATCCACTTACAAATTTCAATCAAAGTGTTATGAGACATGTGTAGCCACTTAGGAGCTATAACTACAGAGAACAAACTGAGAAAAAAAGATACCAAGTCATCTGAGAACACAAACTATCAAGCAATATCAAACTAACTACTGGAAAAGTTCTGCAAAACTCTGTAACTGGAGCCAAAAACATACTTGCATAAAAGAAAAACAACAACGTATCACCAAAAAAAAGTATGAGTGAATCTGCTAAAGCACAGGATTGACAAAATTTTTTATTTCTTCTCTAGGCTGAGAACTATAAGGATATCAGGAAGTGATTGTCATGCTGCTCGATGCCAACACTGTCTTTTATTCCATTGATTCCTGTGGTTCAAGGATGTGTTGGTGTATTAAAAATACACAAGAGTCACATTAGACAAAGAAGGGACAGTAGTAAGATGACTGAGGAAAGGAGAAATAATAGGTACTATCTGAAGCAAAACTCAATCAAGATACATATCCCTTAATACATATCCCTTAATAATACCTTTGACAATTCTGGAATCAAGAAGATGAGACCGTTGGGATGGGTTGGAAAAATAAATGCACTCTTTTTAAGAATAGTAAAGGGGATACAAATACCCTCATTCTTCCATTACATTCCTATGTGTTGGAAAGACAAACACATAAATGTATCTAGCTCATACTAGTCAAAAATTTCACAACAAGACTCTAATTGTTATTGAAGTACACTCTTTAAACTTATCCAATACTGGTAGGCCAACATCAAATTGGAGCCTATACTGATGAATAAATTAACAGGAATACTCTGCAGAGAGTCTCAGATTGCAGTTATGATGACATGGAACATACTCCTCTAAAATCCTTGTACAGTTTATTCAGCCATCTCAGACCAAGTATCAGTACTCAAATGTGAGTCTTGTACAACATATTTTCACAGGAAAAAAAAAGGAAACGTAATATCACTAATCTTGTTTGGGATTCTCCTTTGGTTTTGTGTTTTCATGTTGGGTGGGCTGGGGGGGCACAAGGAGCTGGGAGG
>JAVJGJ010000057.1:90082038-90121375 GCA_035590215.1 Microhierax caerulescens
GGGGGGGGGCGGGGGGGGCCACAAGGAGCTGGGAGGGGGCATGGCCGGGACAGCTGGCCCCGACTGACCTAAGGGGTAGCCCAGACCATATGATGCTGTGCCCAGCATATAAAGCTGGGGGCAGAAGGAAGCAGGGAACGTTCGGAGTGATGGTGTTTGTCTGCTCAGGTGAGCATTAAGCGTGATGGAGCCCTGCATGCCTGGAGGTGGCTGAACACCTGCCTGCCCATGGGAAGGGATGAATTAATTCCTTGATTTGCTCTGCTTGCATGCACAGCTTTTGCTTTACCTATTAAACTGTCTTTATCGCAAGCCATGAGTTTTCTCACTTTTCTTCTTCTGATCCTCTCCCGCATCCCACCAGGAGGGTGTGAGCAAGCAGCTGTGTGGGGCTTGGTTGCCAGCTGGGGTTAAACCAGGACATTGCAAAGAACTGAGAAATTTTGCTCAAGTTTCCAAGTAAAACACTCTCACTGAGGTGATGAAAAGCTGCCTTATTTATTCATTTTAAAATCATTAATATAGCAACCTATAAGTGATTGCTGTCTTAACAGTTCCTGAAATTATCTTCATATTTTTTAAAAAATCCATGGAGCTTAGTTGCCAGCCACAGTTAAACCACAACACTATGGTACCTATTCAATGTGTTCACCCCTTAAATCAATCAGTGCTTTTTTTGTTTTATTGCGTTGTCAGGCAGTTCAGCTCTGTAAGTTAGCTCGCAATGGGGAGCACTCAGCACGGGATAGACAGGAATGAGCGTTCAGGTGCAGGCAGGAACACAGGATTATTACAGTTTGATGTAAATCACCTTATGCAATTTGGGCATGATCTGTTCTTAACAGTTCCAGGTCCTACCTCACTAAACCCCATCTAGTCCTTGCCCTCTGCCAGCAGATTTGGTGATTGTGTATACAGAATGCAAGTCATTAGAATCATATAATCATACAATGGTTTGGGTTGGAAGGGACCATTAAAGTTCATCTAGTCCAACACACCACCATGGGCATGGATGTCTTTCGCTAAATCTGGTTGCTTAACACCATATCAAACCTGACCTTGACCACTTCCAGAAATGGAGCATCCACAACTTCTCTGGGCTCCCTCATCATAAAAAACATATTTGTTATGTCCAGTCTAAACTTACCCTCTTTCAGTTTAACACCATTGCCCCTTGTCCTGTCACTACAAGCCCTGGTAAAAAGTCCATCTCCAGCTTTCATATAAGCCCCTTTTAGGAACTGAAAGGCTACAACAAGGTCTCCTTGGAGACTTCTCCAGGCTGAACAGCATCAACTCTCTCAGCCTTTCTCCATAGGAGAGGTGCTCCAGCCCCCTGATCATCTTTGTGGCCCTCCCCTCTGGACTCCCTCCAGCAGTTCCACGACCTTCTTACGATGGGGGCCCCAGAACTGGACACAGTACTTGAGATGGAGTGTCATGAGAACAGAGTGGAGGGGGAGAATCAGCTCCCTCAACCTGATGTTCACACCTCTTTCGATGCAGCCCAGAAGATGGCTGGCTTTCTGGGCTGCAAGCGCACATTGTTGGGTCATACCCAATTTTTATCTACCAGTATCCCCAACTCCTTCTCTGCAGAGCTGCTCTCAATCCATTCATCCTCCAGTCCATATTGATATTGGGGACTGCCCCAACCCACGTGCAGAACCTTGTACTTGGCCTTGTTGAACTTCATGAAGTTCGAATGGGCCCACTCAAGATCCCTCTGTACGGCACCCCTTCAGTAAAACAAACTTTAATCTCTGGAGTTTTTTTAACCCCTTCCTCTCAATAAGCTGATTTCTTTATGGGTTAGTTCTCCCAACCAACTCAACCTGCAACTATGCGACCTTTCTATCTGACAAGCAAATGAAACCAGGAGAATTGAAGTAAAAAAATCCCAAGCAAAATCTTTCATTGCAGCAGCACTCTGCAGTTGCACTGAATTAACTATAACATCATTAGTCACATCAGTAGCATAATCTTTCAATCTGCTTTTGGTAGATGAGTGCATCCTTGTATACATGCCATTGAAAACCATTCCATTTCTCTAAGAGCTTAAATGTTCATCGATGCAGTTTAATTCCATTACCATTACCTTCAATATTTCGCTTATCAGTACTTGATAGTTTTGTATGAAAACAGAATTTTAAGGAGAAATTATGTAATCTCTGAGCTTCCTTTTCTAAAAAAGAACAGAGCAGCAGGTCTGTGACAGAAGATATTCTAAAAACTAGTAAAAAAAAGTTGGAGGGCTTCCCCATTTCTTTACCTGGCTTTCTTTCTTTCAAGTGGATTTCAAGTTCTCATTTTTTCTCTTCATAAATTTTCACATTTTTTTATATGTGGTCAAATATTTCAAAATGTAGTAGTTCTGAGAGACTGAAATAAGCAAACCAGCATTTTTTACAGGAATCAACATGCAAATTTTCAATTTTTTTTCAATATTATGTTTTTCAATAATGCTACGCAAAACATTGAGCTACTACTCATTTGACCTTTAACCAGGAGAAATACACTTAAAATAACTTCAAAGAAGTTAAAGACCATGTTTGTTGATTCAATTTTATAACAATTTTGTCAAAAATGAACTCTGTTACAAGCTTAAATTCACAATATGCCTTAGCCAATGAAACATTCATATTAAAACATAAGCCATAGGCAAGAATATGTTAAAGCACTTTTATAAAATACTAAGTACCATAAGAGAAGAAACATCTGTCAAATAATGCAGTCAAAATAAAGAATCTGGAAAGCACTGATTTAGTTTCACTGAACACTATAGCTTCAACTCATAACAACAGTTATGGTTATTCACATTTTATGATGATTTATTAATGATTGGAGTTTTCCACATAAACAAATTCAGTCTCAGCATTTTTGCTACGTTAAAGCCACTTGGAGAAACAACACCTCAAATTTTCAAGCACATGTCCAAATCATTTCAAAACGAAGTTGCATGGGACCTACCAACAGGATTCAATTTATTAAGTACAGTAGAAGTACTTGTCCATCACTTCACCTTTTAAGAGAACATATAGGAATAAATCAACCAAAGTTTTACTATCCCTGCAACAATTTTTATTGTCACCAATACTGAAAATTTCACAGAAAAGATCCTCTACACTCTAGAAGTAACTCATTTGAAAGCAGGGAATAATCAGAAAGAGAAGTTATGAAGATAAATAAAGAAAACAAGCAGCAATCTGATAAATATTTGTAACCATAATTTATTTTTTATCAGCTCACTGAAAGCAGCAAACAAACCCTGAATGCCTACCAAAACAATTTTTTGTGGCCAGTGCAAAATAGAAATCATCAACTTTCAGAAACTTTCACACTTTTAGCAATGGTCAATGTTGAACCCACTGTAATCCAGGAATTCACAATTACTATTATTTTAATACATATATTCTGAGTTTACCAAATCAGAATATTTTTTACTTTCTAGCAAGATACAACATGTTTATTTCAAATAACACATATCTGAAAAACAGACACTACATAAATATTATTTGATGCCTATCGCAACACAAAGCCTATACAATTTAATTCAGGTAACTTCTTTGTAAACTGAAAAATCCTAAGTTCCTACTTTACAGTGTGTCAGCATTGCAGTATAAGGTGCTGCAATATGCTAAATACCAGAGATGCCTGGACTCCCATTTAATCCATGGCAGATCATATGGATCCTTCCCTCACCTAAATGCAAAATATTCAGCTACCTATTTACTATTTCTTGCAGGTCCTTCTACTTTTCATAAACTTATATGCCAACAAATGCAAACATGTACACACAAATCTACCACTCAAGTCTGTAACTTGCTGCATTGACAAAAAATCGTGCCTGCGTTTACAGCTTCTCCACATAGAAAAAATTCCAACACTCAGTGAAGCAGCACAAGTATAAAGTTTTAAATGGATGATTTAAAAACGTTAAGATAATTTCAGGAACTATTAAGACAGCCATTGCTTATAGGTTGTTACAGTAATGACTTTAAAAATTAATAAATAAGCCAGCTTTTCATCAGTTCAGTAAGACCATATTACTTGGAGGGTTGAGCAAACTTTCTCCGTGCTTGGCGATGCCTTGGTTTAATCCCAGCTTGCAAGCAAGCACCACACAGCTACTTGCTCACTACCCCCGCAGAGGGATGGGGGACAGGATCAGAAAAGTAAATGTGAGAAACTCATGGCTTAAGATAGAGACAGTTTAACAGGTAAAGCAGAAGCTGCACACGCAAGCAAAGCAAAACAAGGAACTCATTCACCACTTCCCATGGGCAGGCAGGTTCAGCCACCTCCAGGCACGCAGGGCCCCATCACGCGTAATAGTTACTTGGGAAGACAAACACCATCACTCTGAATGTCTCCCCCTTCCTTCTTCTTCTTCCCCCAGCTGATATACTCACAGCATGATGCCATATGGTATGGAATATCCCTTGGGCTAGTTGGGGCCAGCTGTCCTGGCTGTGCCCCCTCCCAGGTTCCCCTGCCCCTCCAGCCCTCTGGCTGGCAGGGCCTGACAAACTCACAAGTCCTTGACTTAATGTCGACGTTACCATCAAGAACCAAAGACACCAGCGTCCTATCAACATTGTTCTCACACCAAATCCAAATCCAAATCCCAGCTAAAACCGGGACAGGTGACTGAGATGCACAACATGCCTCTAGAGTTGATTTTAACTCTGCTCTAGAACATCATACTACAATGAAGCATGCAGACATATTGATGAAAAGAAGTTGCACAATTTTTTTTTCCCTTTTCCTTTCTTAGCCTTAAGCCAAACTTGCGCAGATTTCTTCAATGGGAGAAGCTATTTCTCCCCTGTTTTTCATGGATGTACTCTTTCTCAACAGCCTTAAAGTAATTCAAAGCCATGGCATTAATTGGACAACTCTGCTACTTACAGACAGGAAAAAAATCAATTTACCTGAATGCCATCAAGCAACTTGCTCATGCACCAGTAACTGTCAGCTTCTATGTTCTGCAGCACTTCTTCAGGCAGACTGGAAACATCAAAATTTTCCACTTCTTCTTCTGTTTCAAGAAAAGAGAGAGAAAGACAAGTCAATGAAGTGCACAAAATAAATCAAGCAAGAATGAGGAAAATAATTGAAAACAAAGACAACCACCACTTATCTTCTAGTCAGAAACTTCAATGCACATTTACTTTAAGAGGGACTAAATGAATCATTTATTGCTCAACTGTGTTACCTAATGGCTTTAAATGTTAATGAATACTTAATTTCTTGCAGACTCTGAAAATCTCAAATCATGCCTGGTTAACCAGAATTAATATATAATAAATTACTTCATTCTAAACATTTCACACCTGAAAGAGGATCATCAAAAGCACACTGAGAATTCTCAAGCTATGTATGAACAATCTCTGCAGAACATGCCTATATTTGCACCATGCACAGCAAAATATGTTGCCAGTCTTGACAAAAGAAAAAAAACCTGAAAAATCTTTTTAGAAAAGCAGTGGAATTTATTTAGAAAGATGACCACAGCTTTTCAAGGAGGATTTGTTTTTCAGGCGAGCATTTGGAATAAGAAGGAAATCAGACAAAAGGAAACAGATGATTCCCACCTCCCCACCCCAAACCCCTCCCCTCTATACTGGAAAAGCACAGAACCCCAATGTTGTCTAATTCATGGAAACTGAGTCTTTAACAAAAGTATGTTAAAAGAAATTCACATTTTGCTATGAACTGAAACTTCACCATCTAAGCCACGCTGTATTATTTTTCAGCCATGGCATCTGAATTAATCCATTCTGAAAAGAAAACAGAATGTGCTGCCTTGCCAGCTAATTCCCAAAGGTCTCATACAGCTGGGAATGCTTTGAATAAATGCTATAGCTCCCCTCTTGCAGCAGCTCACACTGTCATACTGTATCAAGATGAGAATCAAAGCAGCAACTTTCCCAACCCTGGTTTCTTCTCAAGGAGGGGGTGTGCAGAAGAGATGTCTTATTCAAATTAAACAGAGTATGATATACCAAAGAAGGAATTTCCTCCATTACACAACTGCAAGTCAGCACAGAATAAACAGTAAGAGAAAACCAAGCGCACGTAGTATCTTAAAACTCCTCTATTATCCAACCCAGAGCTTTGCAGTGCCATTACAGAAGCCTAAGTACACCTTTAGGTTGTCACATTTGATTACGCTACCTTAAAGTGCTTATTTGTCAACTAGTAATAACCATGATCAGTACATATTACAAAACAATTTTAACATACCAGTGATTTTACCACTACTAGTAGACACTGGTAGCAAGGTGTTACCAAAGCATTCTTGTTTGCACTGATGTCTATATGTGGGCGTGCATCTTCTAAGGGATCATTGGTTTGGGATTGTGAAATATTTATAGCTGTAGGAGAAGGTGATCAGGTCATGCTAATAAAACTTTAGTTAAGATATTGGAAAATCTGTTAAGTAAAACAAAGGATTCCAGCAGTGATTCCATAAAATAAAAGTACACGATCTCAGAGGTGGCAGGACTGTAAACAATGCACCAGTAGTCACTTAGAGTTTATTAAAGGAATGCCACCTTTGCATTCAAGTACAGTTTTAAAACCCTAGTTTCTAGAATATCTACAAACAAGTATCCAACATATATTAAATACCCTAGATAATAAATATAACACTGCCTTGCAAAACAATAGACTAGCAGACTGCAACAGCACATTTTTTTAATAGCAGATACTTTTGTGAGGAGGAAAAAACTCCTTACCCAATGTCAGCAGCATATTCCTCCCAGCAAAGGAGGAGGGCAGACTCCCCAGAAGTCATACTCCTCTCCCAGCAATGGAGAGCAAATTATCAAAATGCTCTGTTGAAAACAGGGGTAACACGGGCAGTAACTGGGAGGTAACACGGGCAGTAACTGGGAGGTAACACGGGCAGTAACTGGGAGGTAACACTTGCCTCCAATATCTTTCTGTTCAGTTCCCATCACTTTCTCTATTAGATTCCCCTCATTTTAGACACGTTCTAGAACAAATTTGGGTTCGTTTCATTTATTACAACTATCCTCTTCAGAAAGCATATTAAGAGAAAACTTTAACATAATATAAAAGTTTTTTTCATGGTAAAGATGCTTGACTACAATGGAGATTAAAAGAAAGGAGTAAAGGCAAACAGACCAATATCAAGAAAAAAACCAAAATGTCTAGCAATGAAGAAACCTAACTCAGACTAGACAAGTAGTTAAGGTGATGTACATTTGGAAAAATTATTCCAGATTGAAGTGCCAGTTCTGCAGCTCAAAAAAGACAACAGAAAGATCCTTCAAAGTCCAGAAAAAGTAGCCAGTGTCAACATGTCCTTTACTAAGTCCACTAATGGAAAAATTATTAAGACTACTCAAAAGACCTACAAAAATACTGAAAATTATTAGACCTAACATGGACAAAAGAGTCAATTTAAAATGCAAGTTTCATATGAACATGTGAAAAAGATCAATATTAATTATCTACTTACCTACCTCCAACCCGCTGTGCCTTGAGATTTTAAAACAAAAAAAAAAAAACAAAATTTTCAGCAGAGAAGTCCTTTTTAAAAGTTCAGAAATTAAGGATGAATATACCCAATGATTTAGAAGAGAAAGACTTTTCCAGACAGAAAAGAAGATAAATGATTTATCCTCTAAAGCAGGAACAAGTTTCTTGGTATATTCTATACATTCTTTCTGCTCTAGTTTGGGTGATCCCATAAATCAGAAGATACAGATAGCATTTAGGAACCATCCAATTCTTCCACTAAAAGAATCCATAATCCCTAAATATAATGTCACAGAGTCACAAGCTCAACCATTAGAGAAATAAAACCAGCACTTTTAGGAAATGCTCATCCAACTTTCTTGATCTGTCTCTCCCTTTGGAAGAGACAACCCAGAACATCGTGCTTTTCTGTGCCTTATACCGACTGATCTCTAGCATTTTCATAAGCTGTTTAAACATAAAATAAGTATTTAGGATTTTTTTATATATTATTTAAATATAGTAGGAGCTTATATAGCTACTTCCAGTCCAATGTCCATTCCCATTGTGCTTTTCATGCATCACTAAGTCATCTCTTCTAATGTCAGATAAAAATGTTTTGAAATACAACAACAAATTAAAAATTGATCTAATTAAATGTGTAAGACAACCCAATTACATTTCAATTGTATATTAGTAGGATCAACCCTGTATAAAACTAGTGTCAAACTTCAGCTTAAAACTCTGCAACTAAATATTTCCAAGAGTAAATTAATTACTTAAAAGATACATTAAAATACATTTTTAATTAGATGAGCCAAGTAGTATATTTTGCATACATTATATTAACCGGTACTTTTTGATTTATACCTGGTATACACAGAACACGGAGATGCACTGCGTGAGCCATCCAGACACCAAATCTAATAAAGGTGGCACAGCATCACAAAAGCCACCAAACAAGCAAGTGCTCAGTGATGTGCAACAGTTTCTGCTGTATCAATTCCCCTTAACTTGTTGCACTTCACTGAGGAAGTTCAAAACTGACTATGAATATCTGAATGACCCTTTTCCACACTGAAGTTGAAATAAAAAAAGGCCATCCATTTTCATGACAAGCTCCAATTAAGGAACATTTGATTGGCAGAATAATATGCAAAATAACAGTTTATATATGTTTATTCCTTTATTTGTGTAGGCACATAGTGCCAAGTGCTTCTTGCTCTACGCAGTTTTAAGGGGAAAAGCAATCAAGCTGTGTGTTACTTCCCCCCCCATTTGAGTGAAGAAAAGTAACACTAAAGAAGTTTAGAAAAGAAAGAGTGGAAGGGATTTCAGGACAAACAATAGAAAAAAAAACAACTAAGCAACCCAAAAGTACATGACATTATTTCAATTTTAAGACTTGTGCTTGAAAACATAACTGCAAATTCTGGTTTTAGATAACTTTAAATTTATTCTCAATGAGTAAAATCTGAATAGACAGTAATATGAAGATTAAATAACAAGAATATGGTGGGAAAATATTAGGTCAATGTGTACACCTATCAATATCTGCCGGGAAAAAAACATCGCTGCATAAAATTTCCTGATTACAAAGTCTCACAGCAACATTTCTCATTTTCTTCAGTTTCCTGCAGAGATCTTTATCGTGTTATCTATGTAATTGTAGAAGACAGTAAAATAGTTGCCTGGAGGTAAAACGCTGTAGCATGGAGTCAATGACATGATGATCTGAATATGTGCATTGTTGTAACCATTGTATTAGCAGTTCTTTACTCATTCCCAGTGTATGCTTCTGAAATTTCCCACAGTGAAAAAAGAAAGAGTAACTTTTTCTAAACAGCTTTAAATGGATCCACTCCTGAAGGCAGAGACATTAAGGATAAAATGAAAAATGAAAAAATCATTACTTACTGATCTATTTTTCAAATGACAGTAGAAAATAAACATGCTGAACAGAAGATAATGGCTTGCTGCCATTAAAAATAGGGGTTTATATGAGATTAAGTCTAGTTCATTATTTTGGTGGAAGTTGTTCAAAATGTGAAAAATAAGTTCATGTCTGATCTCTGTCTTTTACATATATTTGACGACTTCTAAAAAATGCTTGAATTTCACCTTCTCAGTATAGATCGTTTGTAAAAACATCTGCCATTACAGACAGATGGAATCATACAATACCCATTTTTTGCACTAAAGAACTGGAAAATTCTAATTCCAGAGATAATTTATTAAGAAATCATGTCCTGAAATAAAATTAAAATACTTAAAATGCATGACATTGTTGAAATGGGTTAATGATATTGCTACAGTAACCAGCAGCCCTCTCAATGCATCCAAATAGTGGTCTGTGTCCAACTGTGTTCAAATGCAACCAACAAAAAGGCAACCTGCATTCAGAATTTCTCTAAATTGCTACTTACACCAACACCAATACTCAGTCTTTGTAAAGTGGGAAAGAAATTAATGTAACTTTATAGTTCTACTATTTCAGTATACTAAGCAAGCTTCAACAAAAAATCTCTACAAAATAAAGCATACATTCTTTCAAAGGCAACTAATTTTTAATAAAGCAGATTATTTAATTGGCTTATTAATGTTTTAATTTTAGCTTTTTATCTTGAAATGGTGTCTCATCACTCAGAATCAGGCAAAACTCAGATAAATTCACTGGAGTGCAAGGTGGGGGACAGAATGGATGGTGGTATAAGAAAGATCCAGTGCTGAAGCCCAAACCAGACTATAAGATCATAAAAAATCATGATTGCTTTTTACATACAAGCAATATACAAAATAATACATAGAAATATTAGGAAGCTTAATTCTCTGAACACCTTTAAGTTGTCCTTTTCTAGCATTAATTTGTGTAAATATATTTCTCATCTAATGTATAAAATGTCTGACCATATCCTTCAAGTCCAAATTACATAGCTCTTGCAGAGGTGCAAAGAAATCATTCTGACTGTACATGTGCAGGTACTTATCTGTATAAAGTTTACTTTGTTATAACCTACTTTAGACACTGCATCTTCAGATAGACCTACCCAAAAAGTTACTAGGTAAGTACATAAACTTAAAAACTATAATCATATGATTGCATGCAGAGGTGCACAGTAATATTCCCACATTAAGAAGATCTTACATATTCTAGTTCAAACTCTGTTTTCAAAAATCTTTATGAAAAAGCTATTCAGTCACTGCTACACTACAGCAATGTTTTTCTAAGGAGATCAGAACATAATAGAGCATTTAAATGTAAATTCTTTCAGTAAAAATTACCTAATTAAACATGTACATAAGCACATCAATATCTCTCATTGAAAAAATCCTAATTACATCTTTATCTGATAGAAATAGCTTTTGAGCTGTTAAGGATTAATCACCAAAGTAAAAACTTCCCTTTCTTTGTGATACTGCAGTCACAAAGGCAAAATTAAATTAAATCAAAAGAACTCTATCATCTCATCAGTCCAAGCTTAGGTAAACATCACCTCATTGTATTTCAAATACTCCCCTATTACCAGTCATGTTCTCACATCACAGTGTATTGTTGACTTGCCTGTTTTACCACTATTAATAATCCTACGCTTGTTTTCAGTTGATACGCCACCATTTCCTTAAGATGCAATATGAAGCAAGATAAATACCTTTATACATCAGTATAATAACGATGTTTTAAAGGTTAATCATTTTACTTTATTAATATTAATTCTCTAAATTTTACTGCACAGGAAGAATGTTATAATCTATGCTGACCTGGAGAACAGGGTAAACCAGCACCTCCAAAAATACTGTAATCTAGATTACTTTGACCTAATTTTCATGCTTATCAAAATTAACGTATGACCCTGCAAGTACTCTCAATTTGTTCTATCATAAAAGAGCATATACTTATTCTCTAATTCCAGATTCTGCATAACAGTAATCAGTAAATCACTGAGATATTTCCATCAGAGCACCTACACACTTGCCAGTAAGATTTTTCTACTTGGGCTTTTTCTAGTCTAGATTTTAATGGCAATTTTTTTCCCCAAAAAAAATTAAGTTGTCTAGACATGCCCTTAATTCCTATGCAAAACATATCTAGACAGAAATAGGCCTGTTTTTAAGAATGATAAATTTATTTGCAAAACAGGGACATTCTTAGCTCATGCTGCGAATCAAACAGAAGACATCGGTTCCTCTTAGGCTGCGGACCGAGATTACTGCCCAACAATGCAGATACAAGAAAGATGAAAAACATCTTTACTACTTCAATAACTCTACCATCGACACAGGGTATGAAAGAGAATTAAGTAAACCAGGCGGCATTAACAGGTCTTCAACCCACAGAACATGCAGATGCCAAACACAAGACCGGCAACCTTTTACACAGGTGACAAATCTGGCCAGTACAAGTAGTTTACATTTAGAAAACAAGATATAAGCCACATCCTTTGAGTTTGACATTGTTGTGAAACAGGAGTCTTCAAAGCTCATGACAGCTGCTCTTAAAACCATATTTTAGCAACAATGAAGAACACAACATTCAGCACAAATTCTTCTTAGAGTAATCACTTCAGTAGTGTTGCTGTTGTCAACCAAAACAGATTTCCAGGGAGAAGTGGTGCATGTGATACCAAATTACAGGACTACTAATTAGCATCCAGTATGCACAATGAGCACAGGATGCTGATGAGCATTTTCTTAGAATGCCTGATAAGGGAGTTTCTGAGAAATCCAAAAGGTGCTTGGAGAATAGGAAATGAAAGATTAAAGGTTGAACATGTCTCCCACATGACTTTTTTTTTTTTAATTACCTAGTTTGTGCTTATCATTTAATTTTTCATCAAGCCTATGCCTGTGCATACACAAACACGCAGAGCACAAAAAGCAAGAATGGGGTAAGTGTAAACCATAGCACGGTGAAACAAGTCTAAAGCAAGCCTCAGGAACACAGGTCTGCCTGTGTTAAGGTATGAAACTGATTACAGGGCTATTTTAGAGACAGTCACTCTAGCACTGTGTTTCTAAAATGGAAGAGCCTTCAAAAAGAATCTACAAAATTATGTAGATTTTCAAAGGAATTATTTACTGGACGGGGGAAAAAGCAACTGCATTAAAGGCAAAAATATATTTAAAATATAAAGAATAGTCGATGCATCTGCATATGTAGGGTTAATTCTAAAAGTATTGAAAATAAACATTTCTTATCTAAAACTACAAAAAAAAAAGTCTTGCACATAATTACTTAATATTCAAAGGCAGGCAAAGAGAACTTATTTGAACAATCCCATAAACAGTAATATGTTTAATGAATCAGCTGGATAACTTAACCAGGCTAAAGGTTCAACTTTAACTTAGATAAATAGAAAAGTAATAAAAATTATGCAAGAAATTTTATGTAAATGTCAAAACTTAATTCAGAAGTTTTTTCAGTGATGAAAGACTGACAAATTTGCCACTGTCAAGTAAGTTCAGCAACAAGTTACGTATGACAGTAACTTTATATAAGAATAAATTTACCCACTCAGGAAGAAATTTTTACTTTAACCTATTATTGTTATTGAACAACTAAAGAAATTCTCCAAGAAAAATGGATGGCAGGGGAAAGAACTAGTTCTTCAGTGAGACTGTACACACAAGCCTATGACAGTGGATGTCTAATGCAAATATAAAATATGCAATATTGGTCAGATTTTTAATAAAAATGACATGCTACCTTATTTTGTAAATTCCCACATCATTCACAGCTAATAAAGAAACACACCTTATAGACTTCTTGCCTTATTTACAACAGAACATATGTACCATCTATTATTTATACTTATTAACACAAATTGCACGTGCTAATATAAAGAAGCTTATTTGAGAAGAATGAACTCTGACCACACGGGCAACACTACTTCTTATATTGGTTAAATGTTGAGTGCATTCCTTAACTACCTTAATCCACTGTGATTTACAATTTCCTAATGAAACTGCTACACATGCATCTGTGGCAAAAAAAAGCCACAAGGTTTGCTTTATTCATGAGATTCAGCACTTCTACATACTGTATAGGCATTTATCATTAGATAAAGAAATAATCACACCACATGGTACAACCTCTAGGAAAAAAACCTGTTCCATCTATTAAAAAATAAGAGTATGTAAATTACAGTAAAACTGTAATTTAATCTCACAATTAACTAAAGACAGAACAAGCAAATCAGTTCAGAAATGTCTTTGACAAGAATACAATTCCTCAGCCAATAAATGTTTTTTAAAGTGTTGGGTTTTTTATTAAAACTAATGTGCTATGAAAGCATTAAATAATTTGTTTCTATGAAATAAAGCAATTAAAACATCTAGAAGAAAAATTCTTTTGCAAAACTTTTTTCCATTTTTTACTGTGCTTAAGCACTTGATTTTTCACTTCTGCTCTCTAGTTTGTTTTCCAGTTTACAGTAGAAATTAAAAATCTCAGATTTTCAGAATTAAAACCAAGCAAAAAAGCCCAATGATGAAACCCCTTTTTTAATATTTTATTTTCACATGTTTTTAATTTTTATTATTTTGTATTTTATTATTTAAATAAAAAATACTTTTATTACTATGATTAAAACAGGTTTTCATTTAAGCTACAAAGCTTCTTCGAATTAAAAAATTTCAGCATACAAACTTTTGACAACTGCATTTCAAATGGTTTGAAATCTATAAAACATTAACTAACCACATATCTCATTGAAAATAAGACAAAAAAAGTTGTTTCCAACTTTTTAAGCAGTGATCTACCCAATTTGAAAACCTTCTCTTAGATCTTAAGATGCTACCGATCTATGCAACAGTATTCAAATGTTACATTCCTGACATTTGTACAGCATGTTATCATTGCTTAAGTAATTCTTTCAGCTTTTCTTCCTGTGAGTTACTTCATAATAAACACACAAAGTTGTGGTATTTGGGTGCTAAAAGCCATTAAAGTAATTTCCCGGTCTGTTGGAAAGTGTGCTTGAGAAGATTTAGATCTGAAAACATAACCACCTCTGTGCTGCTTCACTATAGAAAGATGATCGTTAATTATAACTATACGGAGACCATGGGGAGAGTAAAACGGATGCACAAGCCAGAACTAAAATATGCTGCTCCCTTTGGAATACATCTCTCCAATAGTTACATTAATTGTAATTAACTTTCTCCTTCTTCACAATTATTTCATTTTTACACTTGCAGAAATCTTTTGGTATCTCTTTGATTTCATTTTACTGCTTCTACCATTATTCAAAATCTTGTTTTCCATTTATTCCCATGAGCTTCTACCATTACTCAAAATCTTGGTTTCCATTTATTCCCATGACTCAACATTTACAGTTTGTAGTTTCAAATAAAATACCTTTCGCTAACCTCTCATGACTTCCTCACAGTACAAGTCTATGGTTTCTTAATAGCCTTCAAAACTGAGACAATATTAATCACAAAAAGATATTTCAAACAACAAAAATGCACTCCTAAGATAATATTTGTATTATCAAATTAATTTAATTTCTAAAATTCTGGGAGTGTGCATTAAGCATCATGAAATAACACATCTTCTTTAGACAGATGCATCTAAAAATTTTAAAATACACATACAGATGCAAAACAAACTTTAAAAACAGATAATTAAAATCCACATCAATAATCATATTGATACATTTAAAACACATCATCCTATGCACTAAACCAGGACCTTCATTAGCATAATTTTTATTATATACATGGCCAATAAAAATCCTTTTTTCTCAAGTACTCTTTAGCATACCTTAGAGGAAAAAAAAAAAACACAAACAGAAAAGCTAGAAGACTTGAATAATACAAAGACTGTGATTTAACAGACAAATCCAAGAGTTAGCTGATAACCTTAAATATTCATAATTCATACAAGAGATTAATTCTGATGTATTTATTCTGATTATTAATGACAAAAGGTTTGACTTTTTTCTTATGAAAATGTAAAATAATATTTAATGTACAGTTAAATACTAGGCCAGAAAAAAATCCATATGAAGCTTTAAACTGCCCGAGGCACTTGAAGAAGAACACAAGCAAGATTGTGCATCTCCATTTGAACAACAGTATAGAATCAAAGAATGGTTTGGGTAGAATGGGCCTTTACAAATCATCTAGTTCCACCCCCCTGCCATGGGCAGGGACACCTGCCAATAGACCAGGCTGCTCCGAGCCCCATCCAGCCTGGCCTGGAACACTGCCAGGGATGGGCAGCCACAGCTGCTCTGGGCAGCCTGTGCCAGTGCCTCACCACCCCCACAATAAACACTGCTCCAAAATAAAAAAAAAATATAACAATAAAAAAAATAATCACATAACCAACAGAATAATTGTTATGACCTCACAGACTTTCTTTGAGGGAACAGAAATGCCTTGTAGTAGTAAAATAATGTCGAGTATACTTTCAGGAAGAACAGTGACAGCAGAAACAACCTCTAACCTAAGAAGAAATTTTGATCACCAGTTAGCAGAAACAGAAGACAAGCTGATAGATATAATTATGCGACCTCAGCATTTTTAAAACTTCTGTGTTTAATCACAATATAAAATTAAATTAACGAATCCTAAAGGTCTTGAAGACTCCATCTAGTAAACACAGAAGATAGCATACTGAGTAACTCAAGCTGGATGACCCTCCATGATCTGAAACCACATAGCCAGGAAAAAAAGCAATATCAGAAGAAAGCAATGGAGGATTTGTAGGGTGGACATGTATCTTGTCACACCAACTGATTTATTAGGGAAGAACACAAGACAAGTTTACGGAAATAAAAAATGCTTTCGTGCTCTATAATGAGATATTACCACATTACAGAAACATTCATTTCATTTTGTTAGAAACATTAGTCCCATTTGAACTTAGAAAATTCTTATTAATTTATAGAGATTTCTTCTATAAGCTCTTAAAGCAAAAATTCAAAAGAGTTCCTCTGAATCTGTCCCTAAGACAGCGTCTGGAAAGTCCCTTTACAGGAAACATCTAATCAAAGAATCCATCCAGCTTCCCTGCAATGGAGTGACATTTGATAAGTTCCCTTCACACCTCTGTCAGACTTTTTGATTCTTTGATAGCATTTCTGGCACCAATATGATTGAAGAAATTTTTATTAGTAACTTTCAAGTCTCTACCTGGCTATCCATCTAAAATATAAAACCATGACAGTCATCTAAAAGGAGATTTAACTTCCTGGGCTTATAAACTCCTTTCCATTCCTCACATTTTGAATCTGCTTTTCAAAAAAAGTCATCAAATCACAACTGTACTACAAATAACAAATGGAGGCTTGGTCATATATTGTAATATACTGATCAATATTCTCAATATATTCTCCTTTCATATGGTATTGAAACATGCAGACAAAGATTAAAAGAAAAAAAAACAAATGAACAACCTCAAACCCCACCTGCAGAAGACTCTACTCACAATAATGTGGAGAACAGAAGAACAGATAGCAGGAAAAATTAGGTTTAAGGAAATGTAATCCAATTATTTTTGCCCTAACACCAATAAGAAGTTTTTTGTACTAGAATGAGATATTATGTTAGGAAGAGTAGGAAAATTAAGGTAATCTTACAGACATAAAATATTCAAAAACATTTTTATGAAATAGCAATTACCATTTTTTCAGTTACTATCTGATGCCAACAAAGAAAAATATCAATTTTTTTCATATAATTTTCTCTATTTAACAACAGAGCCAGTCATATACAGCAGCATCTTTAAGATAAAAACAATGAATTCAAATTCATTAAAAAATAATTTTAAGCCAAACTATCATCTTGAACTATATTTTGATAATTTGTCCACAAAAGTCTGTTGAATACATAACAGTTCAGAGCTATAAAACTTCAAGAGCATTAGCTGAAAATTGTTTGAATAAAAAAATATCATTAATATCTAGACTGTAAGTAGCAACATTATAAATCAATGCAACAATCCCATTAAGATTTAGTAAAACCTATTTCACTTTTTCAAAATAGAAAGCAAACTCTTTCAAATTAGATGCAAACAGGGACAGTTAGAGAAGCTTCATAAAACTTCAGTAGACAAATACAACTGTGACAGGTGTTCTTTCACCCTTGTCATCCAAACTTAATTTTAGATAGCTAATTGGAGTATGAAAGAATAAATACAACAGAGAAGTTCATTCAGTAATAACATTGAAGTATTATTACTTTATTTTTCAGCATGCTGTGGGGTTTGGTTTTTTTCCTTCTGTATGTTTTATGACTGAAAAGACACTCAGCATTTTGGTTCATGAGCTGAATTCTGACACCACTGGTAACTCTACTAACATATAAATTTGCACATATTTGAAGTTTTATATTAACATGATGATACACTCCTTGTTAATGACTTCTGGGATGGGTTGGGTTTTGGGGTGTTTTTGGAAAGGCATCTTTCACATATACTTTACGTACAGGGCTTTTTTCCATTCAGTATTATTACTGATTATACATTAAAGAAACTATGTTTAATTATTGCCCTTCCTTTGAACACAATTACAAAAAAATCTGAAAGGCTAATAAACTTTAAAATTTCATGGTTTGAGGTTTTTTGGTGGTTTTGTGGGGTTGGTCTGGTTGGGTTTTTTGGAACCGAAGCTTGTAAGACACTATGTGCAATTAATTCCATTACTCAAAATACTCATTTTCTCTCTTCTAGAGAACTACAAAACAGGCAATTAAGCAGTTTGATATACTTACTAGGACAATCTTAATGTCTTTTTTTCACTTTTCACAGCAAATATTAACTGTACCCACAGAATTCTAACTACTTTGGCTTATTCCACTTCAGATAAAAACCTTTTCTAAATGCATCCACAAAAAAATTGTAGTTAAAATATTCATGTTTTTCTCTGACAGTGAAGCTGGGCGTACCATCCTACTTCATCAATTAACACATGCTTATGAGGTAAATAACCAGTACTATTACTACTATACTTCTGTAATCAAACTAGAGAAGATACTTTATCACAGCCCACACTTTATTCAAACTTGCAACATATGCCAGTTCTGAGAACATAAATTTTAATTTTGCAATCTGTGTGGTCAACTGAATGGATTTTTGAGAACTTAATTTTGTTTCAGTGGGGGGCATGAAGATGACTGGAGTTATTTCCTCCATCACATCAGTATGATACAACTTCAAATGCTTTGGTTATAAAGTTCTACGGAACTACTTTAAAAAAAATAATTAAGATTACATGACAGATGTAACATTAAAAACAATTTCATATAGGATATGCAAGAAAGGTAGCAAAGCCTAAACTTTGCCACCTTTCAGGGAAGTTTTCAGGGGACTAAAAAAGTTTGCGTATCAATTTTTTTTTTTTTTTTTTATTAGCTCGAAAGTTGAAACTAGCAACTAGAAAATATATTCACAGTGTTTGGTTATCACAATTATTGATAAAAACTTGTTCAGTCAGTCCCAAATCTTTCTCCAAGATGTCTATTGGATGCAACCATCCACCCAACTTTTCAGATGAACTGTTATAATTAGCTTGGAAATCTGACAGTATATTGAAGACTGAAATCAAAACTGAAACACAGTTAAAGGAGTGATTGTGTAAAACAGTATTGTCTATTGCAAAAAATCACAGCCATTCAAGACAGTACTAGAAGTAAAAACACTAGAAAAGCAAGTTGCCATACCCTACCTACATCTGTCTGTTGAGATGCTTTTATGACTGCTCCTTAACTTACTAAGGAAAAAATGAGTGGAATCCACAAAGACTTATAATCAGCATGCAGTTTAATAACACAGCTAAAGCAGTCTAAGAGCTATCTGACATTTAACAAAGATCTTGCTTCTCCCTTCTTCCCTAACATGCTCCTATCCCACATCAGCACTAATGTTCGTCTCTGATCAAGATGACAGCAGAAAGTTAAATTATTCATTTTATTATGGGGCTCATTTCCTGCCAGTTTAACTGAACCGATCCACTGTGCCAGAGAAAAGCCAATGCTGACCAAAGAGAGAAAAGAGGAAGGCACATTTGCATTGGAAAAGAGAAAGCGAATCTACCCATTTTGACAGCAGCAAGCCCTGATTTAGCTGTGTGATCTAAACAAATGGCAAGCAAACCCTTTTCTGTCCAACTAAACCCGATTAGGAAACACTCAAATATGCAGATCCACTGTTAAGTTTAAAGAGCAGTGAAATGATGCTAGAACAGACGGGGTTCCCTGACCTCTTGAAAAAAACAATGGGACCTGGAAGAAGTTGAATTCTACGGCACATAAGAACATAGCTCCCACAGTTCCAAGCCCCTACTGGGAATCAAATATATTGAGTAAAATGTAAGTAGCAATATACTACCAACAAAGTACACCAAACAGTTATTTGCAGATGTGTTCTCAGATGCTCATAGTTAATACCTTCTCAAGGTTACTATACCCAAAGAAATGTCAGCACCACCAATAGGTTTGGTACAATTAGTAGATCGGTAACAATCTACTAATTAAATAAGTAAATCACCTCATTTTGACAAAAACCAACTAAGAGAGAGCTTATGCAGACAGATTCACTTATGTATTTGATACCAAAGGCCATCACTGACTTCCAGTAGGTTAAATAACCAGGGAAAAAAAAGTAGGCAATAAACTCTTATCACTAGCCAGACACACACAAAATGTATACATGGGTAAAGCTCAGCTACATTCATTAGCACTTTTACTATTATAACTACGTGAAAAAACAGCCCTCAATTGAAATGGTTATATAACTCTAACCCAGAACAAAGTGCTGACTACAGGATTGCTCAAAGCACAAGTGAAAAATAAATATTCCAACAAGTTATATGAAAGATAAAAGATAAATCTGTCCAGATAACTGATTAAAATAAATAACTAAACACATAAACAAAAGGATCAAAAGATTAAAGGTAATTCATAGTTCACTGGCCCCTATTAATCAATTCTCTCCATTCAACCCCTTTAAATGTATTTGCCCTACTTCTTGCCCTTTCATTCCCTAACTCTTCAAAAACTAAATATGAGATGTCCTCTTTAACACTATCCAAATTTTCCTTACAGTTCTGTTTGCAATGTGTCTGAATGTACTGCTTTATTACATGCTGCAGTATGTTCTGGCAAGCACTGTCAGCTCACAATTCAAACAGTTCACTGCTAGCTATTTTCACATGGATTCTCCTCCTTGATTAAAGCGAGCAGAAGGATGTAAAATAGTAAGATTTCTTTGCCCAATTAGGCCTGAAGAAGTGTATTATATATTAGCAAAGAAAATTGCTGGGATATTGTGAATTATTCATTTTTTCTTAAGACATAAATAAAAAATAATTTAAAAATATAATCTAGCCAAGTGCTTCAAAAGAGTGCTAAGGTTTTATTAAGTAAGGCACTAAAAATGAGGTCTGTATTTTTATTTCCTTTGATGCAATGTAATTCACCTGGAAGAACTGTGAGGGGTTTTCACTACAATGACTCAAAAATATTTAAATAAATGGAGAAAATAAAAAGAAATCAAACAAAAGCTTTCTGTTACAGAAGGATATGCATGTATTTGAAAATGATTACAAATTCTCAGAATACAGAGTCTAAAAATTGCAATTAGTACTTTCTGCATGAAAAGAATGGCTGAATTCCAACTGAGGAATCTGATAGGTGGTATAAAATAGATGATGTAAGGAGGAAATGAGACCTATAAAAGGATCTCAGGAAACTCCAAAATAAAGCAAAACAAGCCAAGTCATAAGAAGCAGGATAAAACAGGATTTAGCTCCACAAAGTCTATTTAATAATGAGTTCGGAAACACCCTGCTAGGACTGTCTTTCAGCACCTATAATTTCCAGCTGCTTTGCCACTGCAGTCAAAATCAGTGCTGCCACACAGCAAAAAGACTGGTACAGAAGTACCAAGTCCTCAGCGCTAAGGACAGGCATGACACAGGTCTCTGCTTGCTTGTGGGACCTTCTTCACCTTTTCCATGGTACAAAGCAGGAATCATGAATGTGTGAAACCAAATTCAAACTGTGTTTATCTTACTCATCACAGTCTTCCCTCTCTTGAGCTGCTCAGCACCACTTTCAAAATACATTCACTGGACAACAGACTGGCCCAACGGGATGAGAGCAGGGGAACAGAGTCCTAGAACCTAAAAAAGTGAGTGGCAGTTATCTCAAAGCCAGCTAAGATAATATTGAACAGTTTCTGCATCATTTAAGTATATGCACACATACAGATATATATATAACTGTAAGAGTTTAATAACAGGTGAAAGCAGAGAGTGCTTCAAAGACAAATGACAGGTAAATTAACAGGTTTAGATCACCACGCAGCTCATGTATGTTGCAGATCTTTTACAGAGGAATGCATATGATGTTTTCTGGAGTTACGCAGAAGATGGAAATGGATTTTCAGTATTTTCAAGACTTTAACTGAAGTTTTGTGTAAGCTTTCTTCACTGCTTGCCCACCCAAATAACACAGGAAATATTTCATTCAATTATTAAAGAATATTTCATAGAATATTGTTCATGTTTATGAAAATTTCAGTCAACTTCACTGACATCATGAGTAATACTATAAAAACTCATGGAAATTATTAAGAAGCAGCACTGAAATATACCTTCGTATATAGAAATTACATTACTGGTGATTTGCACTAAGGAGAGAAATTTTAATGTGATCAAATGGAACGTGTGGCACTGAATTTTCATATGACAGAAGAGTGATTTAAATTATTTTTAATAACTTTTCATGACAATTTTACAATGGTTTTAAAAAATTAGGAAATAA
Source organism: Microhierax caerulescens (assembly GCA_035590215.1). Lineage (NCBI taxonomy): Eukaryota > Metazoa > Chordata > Aves > Falconiformes > Falconidae > Microhierax > Microhierax caerulescens. The sequence continues at coordinate 90,104,302 of JAVJGJ010000057.1, forward strand.
TTTTCTTAATACTTTTACAACTTGCAAGAAAATGTTAAAATGTCAGTTATGCTTCATGTCAGTGTTTTTATGCAAACTGAATTTCTGTTACTTAAATAATTTCAAATAAATATGTAAATAAAAACATTTTAATACAGTATTGTTCAAAAACATGCATTTGTTTAAACAAAGAAAAGCACTGAAACAGTAGAAGTTTGTTACAAAGCGTAATGCCGAAATTATCAGAAAAGTTCAAGAGCATACAACAATTGCAAATAAAATCTTATCATATCTCAAACTTAAATATCCTTCATATTCCCAATCACTCTTGTCCTAGGAGGTTTTCCAGTGTTTCTTTCCCGGTAAACCATGAGATAGCAAGGATGGCTCTATCAGTCTCCAGCTACTTGAAGGGTCTGGGAGAGGGAGAAGCATCCAGTTAATACAGTTATAGCTCCTTGTTCAAATTCCATTTCATCAAAACAACTTGCCATTCTTTCAGTTTCATCAGTTTCATCTAAGAATATTTAAAAATGTTACATCTTTTCCATTTATCTCCTCAAAACCCCAGTGCACGAGCCCTATTCGTAATTCTCCAAGAACTAGCGAATTGGTGGAACTCAACAGGACAGGTCTAGGTGTTTAGATGCATTAATCCTGCTATCTCAGACAAATGTAGCACCCAAGGTTTCAGTTCTGTCTTGTAAAGGAAATAATGTATGCTAAAGAAAATTTTGCCTTCTAACCCTGTAAGTATGAGAAAAAACTTTCAGCAGCTCTCTGGAGTCAGTGGATTATACTCTCTGCTCTCTTGCCTCAGCACTCAGAAATTCAGTTTTATGTATATTCTAAACAGATTTACTTACTGCATAAAAATTACAACTCTCTTTCCTGGAGAAAAGAAAAATCTGTCTCCTAAATTGACAACTTTTTCACGTTTTATGAAGAAACAACGAGGAGTTACCTCAGCTATAGGTGTGACACTGTTCTGAAACATCACTCCAAATTATGAAAATGAAAATTTTATTAGATACAACTTTCAAACTATATAAAAAATCAGAATAGTTTTAGATTTAATTATTCACAGCAGATATGCTGAAAAGGAAGAAGAGAAGGCAATAACCAGTACAAAATCTCATTTTAAGGACAGGAAGACTTCCTGTGACACATGAGAGGGAGTTATAAGAAAGGTAAGCAAGGGAGCTATACACAGATGATGGCTTTTCCAGGATTAAAGAACCTTTATGTTATCACAGATAACACTGGTCTGGGACTAAATCCCATACAAACCCCATTAGGGTTTGGGCCTGGATTAATTATTCCATAAAGTCATGTATGTATCCATTTAAAAAATACTAGGTAACAGAAGTTGCATTTACTGCCTTCTACAAAAGAATTTCATATCAGAAGACAAATACTTACAAAGGTAAGACCCCCTCTCTTTCCAAAATTTTCAGTTCATGAGCTCTTCTAAGCATCCTCAGATTGTCTCAAGCTCCTTTATTGCAAGACTGAAGACAATATCTCAATCGCCATTCCAGTCTTCAGTGGCCTCCTCTTCTTGACGTTCTTTATCCAACCAAATTATGAAATGCTATAATAGCGTTCATTTTCTGCCCTTGACTTCCTACTAACTCTTAATTTTCTCTTGATTCAACACTGCTCGAGATTTCAAAGTGATTTCACACAGCCATTCCGCTTAGTAATGGCTTGACATGCATCCTTATGAAGGTGTTTCTCTTGAGCTCTCCTCTCTCTGAATGGTGATCCAGGTCCTCTCTGTTGTTTTAAATATACACACAAGGCCCAGGAAATTACTGAAATGCAGATGTAGTAGTGAGACGTCACACACAGTGAAATGTAGCTGACTCCATGAGCAAGAAACCATGGGCAACTGTGCAGCACAACTTAATACTTGGAAACAGCATATATCAACAGGAACTCAGAAGCAACAGAAAGGTGTACAAAGAAAGTAACACGTGTGGCAACTTGAAATAGAATTTGTAGTCCAGTGCAAAATATCCTTGTCCACGTTAAATCAGTGAACAGTGAGCAGTCACATGGTAGATCTTACCTCAATTCCAAAAATGCCTCTGGAACTGTATCCGCATGGACAATATTCATTTTGACACGAACTAATATGCTAGAAAGAAAGAGCTTTTCAGGAAAACTGCCCTGACAGTAATTACCATTTGTTCTGACAACTTGTAACAGTGCTTTGTCATGTAGGAGGTTGTAAGTAATGACAAAACAGATTTTCTGTACAACTGGTGTTTGAAATTCCAAAGAAACTTTTATATTATGGCAAAATAAGCTTAAAGACACCTAGCATTTTTGGGGGAGTGGGGGGAAGTTGAGATTGACACACACAATCACCTAGTATGAAGAACCTAAGGTTCAAATTCCTACTTCTAATGTAGACCAGAAATACTAATCTGAATATACTGTATTCCAGCAGGGGCTGGTATCTAAGCCCTCTGAAATTTTCTTTTAACTGCAGTTGTGCCTCTCCTGGTTTGGTTTGACAACCAAGTTTTATCCTGTTGAAAGCATTACAGTATTCTACTTTTATTGCAGAATGGGGAACTAATGAGACACTACTAAATTACACTTTCATCACATTTACATGGCTGTAAAGGTTGAAGGAATGCTCGCCACATTTAACATACTCATTTCTTATATTCAAGCACTCATCCTATTCTAAATGTGTGAACTTATGTGCTGAAATTGGGTACCTCAATCCATACTAAACCATCAAAACATCCACAACTTTGATCCTTATAAAAAGACTGACAAACCTACTTTTTAGTATTCAGATTTGAATGAAAAGACACATAAATTGTCACTTCCATACATGTCATTTGTATCTTCAGAAGTTCTTTAGCAACACCTTTCCAAATAGTGTCTGGATGTCTTTAGCAGAGTAGAAAGACTCCCAACACCAGAATAAATGTCACACACTTGTTATGCAAGGTTAAGGATTAAGGACTCTCTTAGTCGTAAATAAACATTACTTTCCTCCCACCAAAATATTTGAAAAAACTTTAACGGTACAAACACTATCAGGATATACCATCAAATTACCTTATCAGCACATAGTTATTCTTAATGGCATTGTTTATTAATAAGAATTTATTATTAATCTTTAATAACTCTTCAGGACCTCTTTTTTTTTTAATTGTAGAAAGAACCTAAAATAAAAGGCATTATCAATTTCAAAGGCATGATTCCAGACCCAAGTGACTCAGAACTGCGACACAAAGGTTTCAGTTAAATTGAAAAAGATACAAAACCCAATAGTTAAAGTAATAATAAAGCAGTTTAAGTTATAAACCAATACTCACTTAATCAGAGCAAGAAATAAGAGCTAGAGAAAATTTCTAAGTTAAATAGAGTATCACCAGAGTAAATACTAAATACACTAATAGCTTAAACATTTTTGCTAGGAAACTCTTTCAATTCTGCATTAATTTCTATCAAAATCACTTAGGTACAATTCAGAGTCCAATTTTTTAATTCTTCTACAATTTTATTAAAAATCTCATGATTTCTAACATACTTCATAAATGTAATGTCCCTATTTCAAGTAAAATGCACAGTTATTCTAATTTGATTACTCATTATTAGTAATTAGCGTTACTCGGTATAAATTGAATATATTCAAAAGATTCAAACCAAAAAGCTATTTAAAGTCCAATCAAGTTTTTATATGTCACTGGGGGAAATAACCGCTCTTAGCACTTAGCCAAGACCACTACTATATTGAAGAAAGCACTTCCATTTCAGTATTTTTCTTATTATATAGACATTAACTTTTAAATGAACTTTCAGAATACATTTTCCAAGTTCCATACATTTGCAATGGCAAAATCTCTTTTATAGCTGTTAGGTTTTGCGTTTTGTCTTTCTTCACTGGACGCTCATTGGAACAGCTATGCTCTCCAACACAAAAATACTGACAAACTGGCAAATACATTAACAATCACCAGGATCTCCAAATGTAAGTTGGTGGTAAAGACAAATTTATTTACCATATTAATTAAATGGTCTATTTAACATGGAATATCAATTCTCTAATCGTATCTCATTTGAGCTTCTTATTTCAATTAACAACCCTAAAGCCTACTGGAGATCCTACTGTTCTAGGATCATTAAGAACATTTTCATTAACTGTCAAATGAGGGAGTAAAAGGCAGAAACTGCCAGTACTCTCAGGAGTAGGCCTCTACCCTGCTTAAGAGATGATTAGGTAGAAAGCAGTGGTTATTCTCATTAGTTGCTTAGCAGTGAAACGTCCCCCTATGAAACAAGAAATGAACAAAGCTACAGAGGTGTTGCCATGCAAATGAGTAAATGGATAGTCTATCATCCACTCAAGGATAACCTGTCCTTCATTAAATCTAATAAATCTGGATTAAGACACCAATTACATAGAGAAGGTAGGAGTAATCCACTATATACAGCCTCATTGAAGTTCGCCAGACAGCGTGTTGTTCAAGTTTACATATAAGCACTGCGTATTTTCGTTGTATGTACGACAAATAGAAATACAAGGAAAACAGTTTTAATTCAAGACACATTAACATTGTCATTTTTACTGTTTAACCTTACCCATTATATCCATAGTTATAGCCCAATTACTAATGATTACCCATACTCTTAATGTTTATAAAGACATAAATACTAATCTACAAATTTAAAGCATGAAGGGTTTTCTAGTAAGAGTTGAATATTTAACTGGCATCTGAATTTGCAAATGAAAAAGTTTTCAGAAAGTATACTCACATGTAAGGCCACAAACTCAACAAATACAACTGTTTATGCTACTGTTGTTACTAGTGCTATAAGTGTTGTAAGCCCCAGAACAGCAGAGTTCCTCGCCAGAGAAATATCATTACTGCTGACTTAAATTTCAGTCCCTAATTTCAGGTTGCCATTCTTTCAAGTCACAAATCTAGTTTAATAGGTTCCCTCTACTTAGACTTCCTCACCACTCATTTAAAAGGTTTCCTTGTTTCATGTTTTTTGTTCTTGTTTTGGTGTGGGAAATCTTTTCCCTGTTGTCTCATTTTGGTTTTGTTTTTCTTAAAACACCTTCTCTCTCCATATGTACAATTAAAAGTTTTCACAGCAAACATGGGGGGAACAGGGAGAAAGGGAAAATAAAGCCATCTATGAAGAAAAAAAAGCATCGGGAGTGGTGAACACTTAACTACAAATCAAGGTGAAAGCAAAACCTAGATTGTGATTCTTCCTCCTGCTTTCAGATATCACAAATGAGAACATTGTCTGCAACTGCTACAGAGGGTTTTGTTTGGATGGGTTTTGTTGTTAGGAGGAGGCTGTTTGGAATAAAAACCTGACCGATTCTTGAACTCCACAAACTACTTAGACAAAATCTATTTGCTTCTCAGTATATATTTAAGAGAACTAAATGGATTTAGAATTTCAAAATTTTATTATTAATGTATCAAATTATGTTTTGATTAGCTCATCCAAATTGTTATTCAGATTAAAATGAAGATGTTGTTCCAAAACCAGTAACAATTGGTAATTTGGTATTAAGACAAATCTTACCTATATATTCACAAACGAAGACTACGAAAAAGGGAGTAACCAGATCATTTATGCCCTGAACATATCCACTGGCTGGATGACGTATTGCCCAGATAAATAAAATTCTTTCAAAGATCTGAAAAAGAGTTAAAGAAACTATCAGAAATTTTATAAACTATTTTAAGCCAGATACTTGAATATTGTACAAGGACAAATATAATAACTGAGATACTAGTATAAAAACATGTATACAAAAGCATAAATTAATACTAGTATTCATAATTAACTTCCAGTGCTAAGTAAGCTTCTTAGTTCTTCAAAAGAAAGCATTTTCAGGGTGTTAGCACATGTTAAACCCAACCAGTTACAGTAGTTATAACAAAGTAGCATTTATTCACTAAAGCTTTTCCGACAATATAAAATTTCATTTCTCAAGAGACAGAAATATTAAATCATTTTCCCATGATTTTTCACCTTTTTGAAAGAAGTATTTTATCAATATACTACTCTATTTATTCCTAAATCATAGAAAGAAGTACTTCGCACAGCTTAGACTTTTTTAATAACATGCCCATAAAAAGAGATTCCATAACAGGTAAGCTTGCCCAATACTGCAGTGTGGGGTTGTAGGCTTCAGAAGCATGTATACTGATGAACAAAAAAAAACTCTGGAAAAAAAAAAACCCAAACCAGAAAATGTAGAAATAAGGCAGCTGTGCCTGCCATATCGCATAACCTCACCTCCCCAACTCTGCAAACTGTATTTTGATTAGGATCTGCAAAAGCTCCTAAGGCCACAACATATCTCATCATGGGAAGGACAGCATAAGAACAGTGCGGAGCAGGGAAGTCACAGAACTTCTCTGACACAATTTAGTCTGTGACAAGCCATATTTCCTCTCAATTATCTGCTTCTGAACAAGCTACATCTCTTTAAAATACTGCAAATAAGCAGTGGAGTGAAAGTTGCTATGTGGTTTGCCCCAGTTACAGGTACTCAATCAAGTATAATCTTCTGAAGCAAAAGAGTATTTGCTCCTTCCATTGAAGGTCTGGCCAAGAAACCAGAACGCAGAGGCAAGTAAGTGGAGCAGAGACAGGAGAACTCAAACCAAAGGACTATGTTGCTTTTAAGATCAGGGCTCACTACAAATAAAACAATGATAGACTTTGTAAGGACCCCAAGGAGATTCCATAGTTTGCTGCAACCCCAGAAGACAATGAATGCTCAAGCCTTCAAGAAAGGCCATAAAAGACTTCACCTGACAGGACGCAATAGGGAGAGGAAGTTTAGTTTATGCAGCCAGCCTTATTTCTATTCAAGCTCACTTCAAGTTTTTGCTAGATTAAGATACTGACTATTCTAATTCCATTTTAAATAAAGATCTTAATTATTTAGTTTAAAAGCCCTCTTGCAGACATTTTTAAGTAAGGAGATATCCAGGCATATATGACTTGCATCTGAGTACTTGAGAGTCCCACCACAGGCTTCCACATGAGCTACCTGAAGCTGAAACACATTTGCATCTTTTGCCTTGGAAACAAGTCCCAAGTATCAACATCTACCTTTCTCATGTAAGTTTTCTTTTGATAATCAACTTCCCTTAATCTCCAGATTTTACGATTCCCTGGCATGCTGAAAATCCACAGAAGAAGGGACACTGTCAACAACAATAAATATGAAGAGCTTTGGTGGGCACTGAAACACAAGCCTTAGCTTAGGTCTGATCCATTACAGCTGCAAATTACAGTTCAGTTTTTGCACAGTGTGATTTCCGTTCGGGAGCAAAGATTAGGCAGAAAGTGAGGTATTCACATAGAAAATTCTTCATAAAAGCCTCTTGTTTTCATTAGCCAAGATGCTTATTCCTTTACCTATAAATTTTACTTGGTGCTGGTTCTGTCACCTCATGTTTTTTATTTATTTAATATGCACTGCACATCAAACTAAAAAGATACCAACCTCTGTCTATCAAGCAAGAGCCAGTGGGGTTTCATTGTCTATCAACGACTATATAAAGGACCTGCCATTTACAGCTTGCTTTTAGATTTTACATAATTATACCTTTATGAAATTAGTTGTTTATGTCATATTTTTACTATTATTAGAAAACTGCAAACCTATCTAGGTTCGTTACCTCATAGCCATCCTTCCTGCTTCTGTCAGCTGCCATTTCTAGATTCTATAACATTATTTTTTTTCAGTATTATCAGTGTTATTCCATTTTACTTCAAATAAAAGATGTTTAGCATACTGCAAATACAAATAACTCTTCAAAACAAATAGATGGAGGTAACTAGAAAAAAAACATTTAAATAATAATTTTAGAATGTAAAATAGCGTTGTGCACCAGGCTAAATAAACTCCTGGTGTGATGGGGTTACAAAATACACAGAGTGAGGAAAAAAAATAATTAAAAAAAATATCAGTAATTCAGTAACAGCCACTGTAAAAATTATAATAGTAGTGCTTTTCATGAAGGCATTTCTCAAGTCAAACAATCTCCACATGTGTACCAACAAACTTTCCTTTACTCAGAACCTGATAATATACATAGTTTACATTGCAAATTGAGATGCCTATGGAATCCAAAGCATTTTTAAAATCCAGGTATGAAAACTAAGTGGGTAGGGGTGTTGTTTTTAATATTACTGAGCAGGAAGGACCACTCAGTGATTTAAACATTGTATTTAGTATCACCATCTAATCAGAAATTCAACAAATACACACTGAAATAGTGTTTTCAATTTCCTAACCATTTCCATAAAGTTTCATTTACTGTTCTGAAATGGAAAAAAAAAAAAAAAAAAAGCAATGAAAACTAGAAAGGCAGACTGATTTAAGTTTTTATACAGAACTCACCACTGTGTTCAAATAGGACTCATTAAAAAAGTCACTTTCCCCAAAGGTTTCCTTCTTGATTTTCCAATCAGCGACAGAAACTGGAATTGGTTTTCTACTATGAGCCACTACATCTCATGAGATGTCATTACCAATCAATTATTCGCTCTTGAATTTAACTCTCATTCATAGTAACATTAAGAACTATATTCATATACATGAAGAATTCATTAGCTTAAATGCAGATTTTGAATTTCCTGTGGGTTTTGCCACCTCAGAGGAATTCCAAATCCCCCAAACCTTCAATCACAAAGGCGTTTAAGAATATGCTTTTTGGTTTCTATGTATGGGAAAGAAAACAACCAAAGAGGTAGGGACAAATTTATAAACTATTTTTAAATTGTGTTGTTTCCTTGGAATTACTTCTCCCATACTATACAAGCATCGACAGGAAATACACAGCCATGTACTAGACATTTCAACAAAACTCAGTTAAAGATATAGAAAACATTGATAGCAAATTACAGACTACACCATACCAACTAATCAAATCTAATAAACCTAAACTTGCTGTCATTAGTCTTTAAAATAAACTGCTTGAACTATATGGAGGAAGACCTCTAACTCCTCTTTCCTCCTCTTTGAGGGCCACAATTTATTTATTCCCAGTCCTTTAATATTACCTCCCTCCCACCCAGGGTCCACATAACTCCCACAAAATATAAGCACTTCAAACCAATTTAAAACATATAACAATGAGTTATTTCCACACATCAGACTCAAAACACCTTCTAAACTGAAACATTTTATTATAGAAATGAAATTCCAATAAATTAAATTAAATAAAATAAATTAAAGCTTTTATTAACTCTAATGAAAAGCTCTTTGGGAACAGAGACTCAGATACCACCAAGAACAATAAAAGTCTTGGAATAGTAACATTTAGAAATTGAAGTCAGAAGACATCATGAGGTTTATACACATTATGCTTCTAGTCTTTTGACTAGCATTTTTCATAGAACCATAGAATGCTTTGGGTTAGAAAAGACCTTACAGATCATCTAGTTACACACACACACACCTCTGCCATGGGCAGGGACACCTCCCACTAGCCCAGGCTGCTCAGAGCCCCATCCAGCCTGGCCTGGAGCACTGCCAGGGATGGGGCAGCCACAGCTGCTCTGGGCAGCCTGTGCCAGTGCCCCACCACCCTCACAGGAAAGAATTTCTTCCTAATAGCTAATCTAAATCTTTCAGTTTAAAGACATTCCCCTTATCCTATCACTACATGCCCTTGTCAAAGTCCCTCTTCAGCTTTCTTGTAGGCTCCCTTAAGGTACTGGAAGGCTGCTATAAGATCTTCCATCTTTGTTGCCTTCAGTCTTTTGACCTCATTCCATGTGACGGTATCCTTATTCCAAACCTCTGCAGCATCAAAAATATCTACAAAACTCAACATAATATCCACAGTAAGTCTTGCACACAATGAGAGCCCTTGGGAATGGGAAGAGATCCCCTATGAGGATAGGGGATTAGGCTATACTAGGGTAGGGCTCCAAAAACCCAGAAAGGGAGCAGCAAGGGAGAAGTTGGGTGTCATGACTCTACCACCATCTAAGATGACATTAAGCAAGTTGGCTTTGGTTCTTTTGGATCAGATGGATGAGATTTTGTTGTTTGGTTTTTTTTTTTAAACATGAAAGCAGCAGCACTCTAGTTGTGCAATGTCTGGATTACATCAATAAGAATTATGTCCATCTATTTTATCTGGCTCAATTATGCTTGTTAGGTGACCCAATTTACTAAACATTCAAATTAAAGAAATCTAAGTACGATCAGCAAAGCAGGACTACCAGGCTGTATTCAACAGACTAATTTAAGGGGCGGTATACATGAAACAGAATTACTAGTGTTGGAAAATAATTCAATGCCACTTGCAAGAGCAATCAGTTTCTAAAAAGTATGGATTTAAAATGTCTACTTTAAGGCCATATTTAAAATTAGAAAGCATTAGAAAAAATGCTTTCAGACAAGTTTAACGAATAACTAGAAGTGAAAACAATGCTAATTTTGTGCAGGAAAAAATACTCGTAAATGACATCTCAGTAAATCCCATTAAATGAATATGCTACATGAGCAATGTTATCTGCAAAAAGATAACTAAAAGTGAAAAAGATCTAAAAGATTTCGCATTTAATGGTCTCACAGAATTAACTGAAACTGCAATCCAGGCTCAAACTTCACTGAATAATAATTGGTATTGAAATTCTATTGACATTATTGGATTTTACGTAGCAAAAAGTTACCTAGACACAGTATCTCCTTTTTATTTTAATTACTTCCAAGCAATAATGAGAGGTATTTTATCCTGAGAGTGTCTACTAGTTCTGAAGATGACTGGCAGCATTTTCATTAAACCAGCCTATTTTCAGATTAATTACAATTCAGCTATAAAAAAATTCTCCTGTCAACTATGACTGGTTCTAAAAAATACTGCACTAATATCTTTTTCACATTAATATACTCTCCAAATTTCCAAATAAACTGTTTAGCTCTAAGTCAATCATTTAATCAAAAAGGGATTGCCAATACCCTGTAACTCTTAATTCTTTGCAATGTCTTATAATAAGATGCTTTCCTCAACACACCAAATATATATTAAAAAAAATTAAAAAAATCACATTTCAAATGTTGGAAAACCTTGACCATATCTTCTTTAATTATCAATACAAGTTTACTCTAACATTTCTAACTATATTATGGGAAAAGCAGGTATCTATGGTAGATACAAAGCTGTGTTCCTATAAACTATTATAAAGTTTGCATCTAAAAAAATGTATTAACCATCTCTTAAAAGCAGTCATAGAAATATATTGTTATGCATAATCTAATAAAAAAAAAGACAAAACTAGTCCAAAATCCCACAAGTTTGTTTGTCCGACAATCCTATAATTTTACTAAATGCTTTATTTAAAAATATTCTACAGTGAGAATAGTTCATCTTTCTTAGTATCATTTATTATCATCAGTTTTTATTAAGCTACTTGACTTCTCATCCAAATAACTTGGTTAAAAGAAAGGACATTAAACATTCTAAATAAGATCTTTAGCTGCAATTTCTATTTTAAAGATGTTTTTACAATTGTTCAGCTAATTTAGAAATAAATACACCACCTAGCAGTCACTCTTGAAGATGTTTTTTACTTCTTCTTTTAAAAACAAGAATAGACACAGATTCTTACACCAGACAAATTAAACAGCTTCTAATTTCTCCTTCACTAAAACACAGGGGGGGAAACCATAATTTTGGGGCATTTTCACTTGAAACAAGTAGTACAAAACCACAATCCTTGTACATCTGAACCAAAGTGATATTCAAGAGACAGATGATCTTCATTGAAAACGTCAGGACAGTGCAACTACACAATGCAAGGAAGAAAGAAACCACCCCAAAAAAGCCACCACTTTATCTTGAATACAAATACATCTTTAGAATAATTTAAGAGACTATTCCTGATACAGTACAAGTATTTCTTTCCTCTTAGAAGTATTTGAGCATTCTTCTTTCAGTAACTATTTTTTCAAGAAATAATATTAATCTCCAGTTTCATTTATTGGCTCATTTCTAGCTACAACACTGACACAACTGACACTTATTTCTTTAATAGTTTATTTCTTACTGGTATTGTTTCACTTCTTGTCCCTTTATTGTTCTTACTTTATTCCGATTCGCCCCTAGAAAAGCCCAGGTAAAAAACCACCATGTAGAAAGTAGAAAGAATACAGTATTTTTATATAATTTTCTTTCAGAATACCGTAATAAGCTATTTCTCCAAGCTGATTTCTTCAACATGTGGAGGAGCACTTCCATTAAATCGCAGGAGCAGAAAAACAAATGAAAGCTAATTCTGCGTTTAACTTCTCATATCATCTAATGAACTATCAGATGATGCTCTATGTGGCTTTATAATGGTACTAAGAGAACATACATGGAAATATATTTGAAGGTCTAACTAAAAACATTAGAAAGGAGAAGATTTTGAAGAATTAAAAGAAGTAATTGAAAGAGGATGATTCACATCATCTGTACTATTTAATCTTTACATAGAAAAATCCCCATGAGATTCAATTACCCAACAATATAGACCAATGTGATTAACAATTATTATTAATTCATGTATATTTAATACAGTAGCAAAAGAATTTCAATAGTGTACTCAACATATAAAACTTACAAAGAAGCAAAATCAAAGAAGGAACACAAACCAGTAATGCTATAAATTCACAAGAATATTTCCCAAGTGGAAGACTCTACGATAAGAGCTTCCAGACCTTGAATGATTTTGACAGTTACATAGAACCATGGGAACTATGCTCTGGATTACTTGAAAAACACTTTATTAACAAAATATATAAAAAAGCAAAAAAGGTAAAAACTCTCAAAGGCACAAGACCAAACTGACTGATTCAATGCAGGAAATCAACAAGATGCCTTTCCTTTTACTACTCATATTTACACTGCTATTCTTAGCCTATACTTACATATCCTCATTTTTTTTTTACTTTTTTTAAAGTTAGCCCTGAAGTCAAAATAGCAAATGTTTTCAAATTATTTACTAAACAATGCTATGATAACAAATTCATTAATAGCATGGGTTTTTTTTAAAGAAAAAAAAAAAAAGATAAAGTTCTTCGGATCTTATTCTTACCTCTGTTACTTTGGGCTGAAGTCTTAGAACTTCAGGACTCATGCGTGGGATATCTATATGGATCTAATTAGAGAGAAAGAAGAACACTGTAAAAGGAACCAGCAGCACACTTTTTAAATAACACAATAGTAACAACAAACCTATGGTTTTACAGTATTGGTTGTAATCCCACTGCATAACTGTTTTTGAAATAACATGGATTTACTGTATTTCAAAACATATGGCCAAATCTGTAAATCACTGTTAATCTATCAATGAAGCAAAAAAAAAAACATCAAAAACCACATATACTTTGTCTTCACATTTTAGGATCCTTACACCACATTTTGACTGTTTGCAAGTTACAGTCATATTAGCAATACTCATTTCCTCAAGGTAACTATGAGTAAATACATACTACTACTTCTGAAAAGTCATGTTCAATTGACACTACCATAAATGCATCTTACTAATAAAGATCAGGCTTGAACCTGAAAGAATGACCTCAGCATCTTCTGTCCTAAGGAAGGCTAAAGTAGTATTGCTTAGCCTTTATTTAGTGGTAGAAACAATTCATTTTAATAAAAATAATTTAAAAAAAAAGTTATTTGTTTATCTGGGTGGGTAAGAAAGTTTGACATGCCCCTGTTTATTGCAAATCATACAGTTTCAATGTCTTAAGCAGAAGCATGGAGCTAGCAAGAAACAGTCACTGTTATACTTTCCATCTTTGGTCATTTGAAGGACAGTCTGAGCAGGAGGTGAAACCCTACTATTCTTCAATGGAAAACCATGGAAGCGACACATAGCATGACTAAAGCTAGCATTAAAAGAAATCCACTATTTCAAATTTCAGCCCAAAATATTTCATTATTTTGCTTCTGCAATGTAGGGAAAGAATTGATTAGAGCGCTGTCTATCAAGTAAGATAAAAGAAATAGAGAAAAACAGTAGTAAACTTCAAAAAGAACCTCTTTAAGTTCTTTAGCAGATGTCCTTTTAAAAGTCACTTTAATAGGTGTTCTACCTGTCTATACGTATCTTGGTGATTTTCTTCATTTCTGGAATCGTAGTATTGTTCAACAAATGCAAAATACTCTTTGCGTTTTCTTTGTAAAGTGCTTTCTCTTCTGTCCACATTTGCAGGAAGATAGCCCTGAGAGGAAAAAAAAAACCCACACACAAACAAAAATCCAGTGAAATTAAAAAGGTATTACTCTGCTTTACAAAAAGCTGTACTGGCATTTGATTACATGTCACAGGAATGCTAATAAACTGGGTAGTACCATGCAGTCCTACATGGACCTGAATAATCCTTTAGTAAATAAGCTTTCTAAACATTCTAACTGATACAAAAGTTCAAATAAAAACACCTTACTAAAATCAGCTTTTCTTCTTTTTAAGAAAAAATTCTAAGCTTTTTCAGCTTTAACAAGCAATTTCTCATCAAGAATTCCAAGACTATGCTTGCCTTCCAAAGAGAAAAGCTCAAATAAGTAAGCTCAGATACATGTAATTCTATATGAAATCATTATTTTATGTATTTGATGTGGCTATTAATTCTATTAAATTTTTAAACAAAATGCATATTATCTCAGTGATTTTCAAGTAGGAACGATATACTCTAGCAAATACATTTAAATTATGGTTAAACTTGCAATACAATTGAGTGTTAATTCAAAAGCTTTACAAACATTCTAGCTGCTTCATTTCACTGATTCAGAAGAGAAAAAATTAACTTCAAGTTTCATTTCATCACAACAAGTTATTAAAAGTTTCATCACTGAAAATGACTGAACAGCACTAGTGACCAAGCTCTTAAGATGCAAGAATACTAGCTGCACACTTCCTTTGTTGTTTCCCAAAAACAATTTATAGTATTATCTTCTTTTGCTTAAGGTATGGACGCACTACGGAAGTCATGTATCAGCAATACAGGATTATGCATTGTTGCATCAAGTACAGAATGTAGCTGAACTGTTCTTTGAACTTATTGATATATATCTCAAAAATCCCAGTCTTCCCCCAAAAATAAATCCATCTTGATTTTCCTGATTGATCCCTATTTCTGGCATCTAAGTCTACTTACATTTAAAAACCAACAAGCTCAGGTTACTATTTCAGCATTTTATGAGAAGTATCATCAACGTTACTAAATGTTCACTTTTATATATAAGGTACACTGATTAGAAACACCATTATTAAAGTAACTGGCTACCAAAACTTTCCTGAATATACATAAATAATTAATGCTTTCTTGTAAGCAGCTTGATCTCAAATGATAAACACATACACCCAACACTGAAGAGGAAAAAAAAAAAAACCAACAACTAGTTCATTTTTACATACATGGCAGTCCTGAAAAGAATACTTTTTTTATCAGAAACATTCTAAAGATAGATGACTGTGAAAGAGATCTGGACATCCAAGGCAATGTGTAAAAATCCTAATAATCATATTATTCACTAGTCAAGTCAAATTAAAATATTTCTTGCCAATATTGCAAAAGCTCACCTTCCACAGTTAGAGCTATCACCATACTAATGGTAAAGATTAAAACAAAGAAAAAAACCTTATGTCAGACTTAAGTTTCTTTAACAAAAATAATTCTCCTAAGATCAAAATAATGCTATACTTGAGGGACAGCATATATTTACTGTTATATAATGAGACATACCTACTGCAACTACCTAATAACATGCTATGCATTTAACTACAAAAACAACTTCCATATTCACTCCTAAACACTACAAAGAAAAACGGAAGGGCTAAACCTAACATGTTAAAATTGCTAATTATACAATAAAAATAAACACTAAGTGTATAGGTTCTGTTACTATCCAGTAACAATCCAACATCATAACCCATTTCTACAACTTCTATTTCACTCAACATTTAGGGACAAAATACACTCCATACCAAAATATCAACAGATTTTTTTTAAAATATCTCTATATGAAACAACCATAATCCAAGGAGAAATGGCCAGCCACCTGCTACACCACTTAAACACAAGCAAGTCTTTGGGATGCATCCAAGGGTACTGAGGGAGCTGGCAGAAGTGCTCGCTGATACACTTTCCATCATTTATCAGCACCCCGGGTGAACTGGGGCAGCCCTGGCAGACCGGAGGTTAGCTAGCGTGACACCCATCTACAAGAAGGGCCAAAGGGAAGATCCAGGGAACTACAGGCCTGTCAGCCTGACCTCGGTGCCAGGGAAGGTTATGGAGCAGCTAGATCATTTTGAGTGCCATCACACAGCACGTACAACACAAGCAGGTGATCAGGCCCGGTCTTTCATAAAACCACACTGACAGATCCTGCTTTGCAGGAGGGGGCCTGGAAAGCAGGACTCAAGTAACAGTTAGTTGAAAGGAATGGGTCACAAGCCCTGGTGATAAAGAGATGTGGGAAATTACTGAAGGGTATAGGAACAGGGACTAAGTATCAAGTAGAGACTATACAAAGAATAAGGCAGTCAGTTTGTCAGCTTGCTCAAGGACTGCAAGAACTGCAGATAGTTGTCTTGAACTATTGCTGAATTGTTAGGTAGCTAGTGTGAGATCTTCCAGCGAGTTGCCACATAGTTATAGTAAAAGCAAGTTTTTGAACCAATCAGACTAAGATGTAACAATTGCTTGTGGGTATATAATCATGCTACTAGGCTAATTAAAGTGACATTTGCTTGCATCAAGCTGTATCCCATCTCTCAATCACCACACTGCTTGACTAACCTGATCTCCTTCTACAAAAAGGTGACCTGCCTGGTGGATGAAAGAAAGGCTGTGGGTGTTGTCTACCTAGACTTCAGTAAAGCCTTTGACACAATCTCCCACAGCATTCTCCTGGAGAAACTGGCTGCTCATGGCCTGGGTGGGAGTACTGTGCCCTGGATTAAACACTGGCTGGACAGCCCGGCCCAACGAGTGGTGGTGACCGGAGTTACATCCCGCTGGTGGCCGGTCACAAGTGGTGTTCCCCAGGGCTCAGCGCTGGGGCCAGCCCTG
>JAVJGJ010000057.1:90121830-90135809 GCA_035590215.1 Microhierax caerulescens
TCCTGACAGTGCTAGGTTCACAGTTGGGCTCAATGATCTTAAAGGTCTTTTCCAACCTACACAATTCTATGTTTCTTATTAAAATGATTTAAAGTGTTACTGCTCTATAGTTTAATTTCTTCATTGTTTAAAATGGCAACAGAATAAGTACAAACCACACTACATTCCAGACACCTGAAGAGGTACTTGCTTTGGGAAAACTATCTTTTAAGATGTATTGACTTGTGTCTGGTTCCAGATACTTTAAATCACACCAGCTTAACTTTTGCCTCAAGACTCAGTCTGACATTTAATATCCTGTCCCAGTGCTTTCTATTAAGTTACGTATTGAATTCTGCCTCCCATTTATTTTCAATGGTTGTTTTGGTTGGTTTTTTTTCCTGTAGGATATCTTAGTTCTATTAGAAAAGAACATTTGTGAGATCAAACGTGATTGTTCGAAGGATACCAATATTTTCTCAGCAAGTCTTTTTGCTATTATTCAGTTTTTAAGACAAGCAATCTTTCAATTGGACACATCTTGTTTCCTGTTCAGTTTACAAATTAGTTTTTGTTTTTAAAAGCTGGAAAGGTTTGCAACGTATCATCAGGGAATAAATTGGTGGACAGTTTCATCTGTTTATTCATTAATTTCCTCCAAAGGCTTTTGCAAACATATTTTTAATTTTGTTATTCAAAAAAGTGAGCCTGAATAGTTCTGCTTTATGTTTAGGTATAGTATATCTAAAGTTTTTGCTGTATTTTAAAATACATCATGTATTTATTTTTATATAGCGTTACCAGTAGAGATGTATCACATAACAGCCCCTAAGCATTATATTGATTTTCATATGCTTTCCCTTTGAAAAAACATATTCACCAAATGCAAGTTAACATTATTATTTAAATCTTACTTTTAAAATTCCAACTTCAATGCTGATTTTACAAAGATGACAATCACAATTCGCCTTCTGCCTCAAATACTACCAGCTGTACTCAGTTCCCCAAGTCAGTGTTAGTTTGTGCTTTTTAAGTAAGCCTTCTGAATAATTCCAAAACAAACATATCCACCTTTTATTTAGCTCTAAGTTATGCTTTGGTTTCTTTGGTTTTCTGGTCTTTTTTGGTTTTGAAACTGACCTTTAACCAAAACAGTTTTGCTTCTTTACACTTATTTCACCAATAACTTCTAGTACACCTATAGTACAAAATAAGATCACATTACACCCTCTTACGTAGAACGTACATTAGCAGTAGGTAACAAGTTTAAACAACTGATGTGACTTAAAAATTAATTACCATTAGAAAAAAAGCATCATGGAGTTTATGACTACAAATGCTCAAAGAACTTTTTCTTCCCCACTTTGGAAAGATGAAACAAGCTGCTGTGTTACAGTATAGAAGAGTAATGATTACTAAATTACTCATTTTGGGGTTTCCAAAAATGGATTGACAACCACTTAGTAGATAAGAAATCATGACAAGAATTACATAATAAAAGCTGAGAACTTTAAAAATATTGCTATGTGCCAACAGGAAAGGAAAAAAAAAACCAAACAAAACCCACACACTTTCAGGAGTCTCTTACTGAAAAAAAAAAAAAAAATCCACTTCAAGTAAAAACAAAATAACCTGAAGACAGTTTCTTTGCAGAGGTATGGCAAGACAGCCAAAGATAAGAATTGAATGTAATGGACCCTGAACTAGAGTGGTTAAAACAAGAGAAGGTAGCTCTATACTTAGTAATTTCTCCAGTCTGGGAACCTCAGGAATATTAAACTAAAATCAAGTTATGGAATGAAGTTAAAGCTCACAGAAAGCCCAAGCTCTTACCTGAAACCACAAGAAAGTGACTGCAGTTAACTTGAGCATAATTCTAGCTCTCTAAAGCTCAGTGTCAGTCCTCTGATTCAGAACTTATCTTTATCACGGAATGGTCAGGGTTGGAAGGGACCTCTGGAGATCATCTAGTCCAACCCTCTGCTAAAGCAGGTTCACCCAGAGCAGGTTGCACAGGATCACATCCAGACAGGTTTTTAATATCTTCAGAGGAGACTACATAGCCTCTCTGGGCAGCACGTTCCAGTGCTGTGTCACCATCGAAGGAGTTTTTCCTCTTATTCAGGTGGAACTTCCTGTTTTTCAGCTGGTGCCCACCGTTCCTTGTCCTGCTGCTGGACACCAATGAATCTGGCTCCATCCCCTTGGCACCCACTCTGAAGAATATACATTTATAAGATCCCTTCTCTGTCTTCTCTTCTCCAAGCTACATAGGCTCAGGTCTCTCAGCCCTTCCTCATAAGGGCAATGCTCCAGTCCCTTACTCATCTTTGTAGCCCTCCGCTGGACTCTCTCCAGTAGTACTCTTGTCTCCCTCAAACTGGGGACCCTAGAACTGGACACAGTACTCCAGCTGTGGCCTCACCAGGGCAGAGCAGAGGTTGAAGATACCTTTATGCTTTAGCTTACTGCATCTCAAAGTCAATTTGAATTAGCCATAATTTCTTTGACTTTGAGTGTTTCCAAACAGGCATCCTAAACTTCAAGATGGAAAAAAAAAAAAAAAAAAAGCTCTTTTCATTACCAAAGTCTCAGACACCAGCTTTGGTAACAGAACTAAAATAAACTGTATACTGCATGTTTCATTTCAGTTACAGCAGGATATTTGAAAATCCACCATTAATAAGCTGCATCTGCATTTAGCATTAGAAGGAGCTAAGCTGCAAATTTAGAAGTCATCAGCAAAAGAGACTCTTTCAGTCACTGAAAATCAGTCTCAATCTGAAGTAAATACTTCGCATTCCCCACTGAATCATTCTATAAAAAGCTAAGCTATTTAAGTCTACTCTCTAAAAAATTCAAGAGTGTTAAACTGCTGTGTGTATAACTCAGAATTTTAAATAGTTCTTAAATGCATGAAGATTTGCTGATAAAGTGTCTTTCAGAGCCTCTGGAGAGTAGACAGCTTGAGATTTTTTTTAATTCTTTTTAATACAAACATCTTCACAAGTTTTCTCACAACCACAGACAGACAAACAGCAGCTAAAATGCACAACCATTTGCTATCACAAGTATTATAGCTGAAAAGATTGACATTAAAAACTCCTATAAGGAAAACACTATTTTTTTAGAAGCTTTTTAAATATAGTACAAATAATTTAAAAAAATCAAGTTCTGTAAAACCAAACCCAGTGAATCCCAAATTCCCAAAAGCTTGTCTCTGATGCCCAACTGAAACATCTCCAGTGCTGTTCCATGTTAATTCACTCAACCTACTCCCAAGGTACGATCACTGTGAAATCCTCTGAACTTTGCCCAGTGGTCAGAGAACGCAGCCAGCCAAAACCTCACACTACAAAAAAAGTCATTAACTTTTTAATTAGCTTGTCTCCCTGAACTGACTCACAGTTCTGACATCAGAGGAGCCAACACCACAAGGTAACTGACCACAGTAGTTCAATTTGTTCGTCTTAAACCACTACAGAAAAATTGGCCAAAACCCCTGTAAGATCCTATCACAGCTTTTCCTCGACATAGTGCTAATCCTTTCTTGTAGTTACTTTAACCTTAAGTCAAAACGAAGCCTTTTTGCAGGACACCAATAGGCTTCATTTCCTCTACCTATTTTCAAGAAAACTGTAAGAACATACTTGTCTTTGAACTCTCCACCATTCCATCAAAATTGGTTGAAAGAGGCCGCTATCATCACATAAGCCTTTCTTTCATCGAAAGCCAGGCTGAAAAAGATATACAGCTGACATGATTTACTACTACTTCTCATTCCCCTCCTTTCAGTTTGACAAATTAATCTTGAAATTGAGCAAAAGAACAGAACTTGCGTTACAATTCAGCAACAAGACACAATGATTTCAAGTATCACTGATGGATTACAAGTCAAGCAAAATTATTTGCAATGCTTGAAAAAAAACCTATTACTT
This sequence comes from Microhierax caerulescens, assembly GCA_035590215.1. NCBI lineage: Eukaryota > Metazoa > Chordata > Aves > Falconiformes > Falconidae > Microhierax > Microhierax caerulescens. The sequence continues at coordinate 90,125,748 of JAVJGJ010000057.1, forward strand.
CTAAATGCAAAGGAAGAAGGAAAAAAAAAATACAACTTACTGAAAGAAGCTTCCATGCAATTGGACGAACCCGTTTGGGAATGCCAGACCAACTCAATTTCCGTAATTCTTCTATTAAACGAGAAATGTGTCATGAGAACTAAGGAAACTACTAACAATATATGCAGATATATTCAAAGTAGCACAAAGTTTACAAGAATGATCACGTCTTCTTGTAAAGTCCAATGACATCAGAATTTTATGGCAGTTCTAATGAATTAATACAATACTGGATAATTACTATCTATAAGGATACCTATGATAATAAATACTGAGTGTGATAATGTAACTTTCTGGAGTATTTCTCACCATTACTTTTAAGTTTACATGCCTTATATTAACACGCAAGAGATATCCAGTATTATTGTACAATATGCTTACACAGATCCTAACTAAAAATGAGATTCGCAGTTACAGCAAGAGAATGATACTTTGTCTGAATGCTGGAATCTAATCCCATGCCATATTCTCACTCCCCATGTTGTAATCCCTTCTCTTGAAAGCTGCTTGTCAGACACCATACCTAGCTAAACCAATCTGTGGGACTTGACACGGGTGGGTTTTTTTTGTGAAAATTTCTTATCGTGTGAAAAAAGTTACAGCAAAATTATGGAAAATGTAAAGACAAAAGATGCTTAACAGTGTCCCTAAGAAACAATATTTCTACAAGATATCTACTTGTAGCTCTTCTTACTATGAGTAGAAAATATGGTTTAAAACTGCTAAAGTTCAAATTATCAACCTGTTAAAGAATACAGGACAACAAAATTCTACTTTTCATATACTTATTCCAATTAATTATATAGTAATTTAATTAACTATGTATGTTCCAGTGAATTTTGTCTCTATCATATGCCTATATTTTCCAAATTCTGTGTTTCAAAAAAACCATTAAAAATCTACCTGCCCACCTGTCTAACTACCCACCCCAAGAAAATGAAGCACAGGAGAAAGTAATTAGAAGAAAAACTCTCTGAATAGATATCACAACTGACTGGTTTCGGCCATTTATATATGCATATTTTCTTTAATTTTTGTTAAAACAAGGACTCCTACTGACAACATCTGTCTTTACCCTCCCACCCCCAAACTCCTGCTACTCTGAAAGAAAGGTGCATCTACAATATCAAGAAATGTAAATTATCATGTTAGGTGTAGCATGTTATTTTAGAGCAAATTACTTCTAGACTCACAACTACTTTTAACCAGGAATGAAAACACAGTCCACTGAAACCAGTACAGTATTTAAAATACATGCATTATATCCCAAGAAAAAGGAATCTGATTTTAAGTGTATCAATGCTGAATAGTTACTGAAGAAAAAAAAGATAATTCTAAATTGTAATTAAAGGTTGTCAAAGAAGCAACTGAAGCAAACAAAAAGCTCTAGTACACTGGATTTTGCAGTGTTAAGTTACCTGATCATTAGGATGCCCTATTTTTACTTTAGATACATGCTAGCAAAAATGGTACTTGCAAAATCCTTTTTGTCTTAAATGAGATGACCGCATTAATATGAATTCAAATAAATCACGGTTAAAAACAAATCCAGCTGGATGAATTCATACTTCCATCTCTTTAGAGGGGAAAATTGGCAGGAGGCAGAAAGGAAAGATGGTTATGGTCATAGGTAGATGAATGGTTTTAGGGTGGTCACTTCAAACCAGTGATGACTATTCCAAACAGACATGGGCTAATCAACAATTGTTGAAGTAAGAGAAACTTCACAGTACTGGATATACACCTTCAGTAAGTTATGTTTTCCCTCTTTACTCTGAGCAGCAGGCTCAGTTAAGACAACAGCAGCTGCACAGATCTCACTTGGAACAGTGAGGCTACATCACCAAAACCCAAGCAAAACAGATGCTCCATTAGGATCAAAACAGAACAGAAACACAGAAAGGCAGAGAAAAAGAACAGATATTAAGAAACAAGATGTTAAAAGGCCATCATATCAAAGTGAATGTGTCTACCACAAGTCTCAAATCCAGTCTAAAGAAAAAGGATGACTTTCTTATAACATCAATGAAACTCTTTCAACTATAAGCTTTGAAATACTATTGTATTTGACAGAAATAAGTTTCATTAATAGAAGCTTTTCTTTTCTACATTTCAAACCTTTGAAAAAGTTAAAAATACTTTTTTCCCCATTTTTTCCTGTGTCAGTGTATCTCCCAACATGTTTTTGACTTAAAGTCATGGTTCTTTCTGTTGGTTGTTTTTAAATGAACTACTTTATATCTTTCCTACAGAAGAAATACAAGGTTGCCAAGGTGACACCTTGTTAAAGCAAGAGTACAGAAGTCAGGCAAGGTTATTTTCTGTCAGTACAAATTATATTTAGATAAGTATTATTGTGTAAAGTGAACAAAAGCAGCAGAATACTTAACCATTTAGGAATTTCATATTGAGCATGACCGAAGATATATTTGGTCATATTCTCTGGGCAATCCAAAGCCTACAATACCAAATCTAAAGGAAAAAAATGTAAGAACACACCAAATATGAACCTTTCACCTTGAGATATTCTATTACTCATTTGATATCCAGCAAACAAAAGATTCCTTAACTTTCTATTTCCTTGTACTTGTAGCCTATCCATGTCTATGATAACAGCAGATTAAATAAGTTAATAATAGAACTACACTCGCTGTAACTGATTACATTTTATGTTCTTTCTTGTTTACAGTTTATCCCTATCCAACATGCTGATCATCTACAGCAAGTATTCTTTGCTCAAACCGCAACATCAGTTCTTCTCCTCCCTCTTTATTAATTGGCATAAGCAGATTACTGCCTCCTCTTTAATCTGAAAATAAAAACATACGCTATTTAAGATTGTTTTACCAGTCCCAACTCCAAAACAGAAAACGCAATGTAGCTTTGGTCAGAGAAATCCAAACTGGCAGACTGAGACCTATTTTAGGTTCAGAGATCTAGATATGGCAAAGCACTGAAACATTTTTAATTCCTCTTCTGTAAGCACAGAGTACATCAGAAGGAGAACCAACTGAGGTACATACAAAACAGTAGTAACAATGGCAAAATTTGCTGTTATACCAAGGTTCCTTGAGAGTAGCATGACTGCAAAACCAAAAGAAAAGTCTTCATCCCTTTAACACTAATTTCCTAATCTTTAGTTCCTACTTACAGATCACTTGAGTCCCATTTATCCACTTCACCCTCTTCTCCAGACTTCCTTTTTCCTTATTTTCCTTTTTTGTGGCTCTCATCCCTATATATTTCAGCTGTATCTTTCCTCAAATCATCAACTGAAATTCCACACCTGTCTTCATTGTTGGCCAACAGAGTTCACTGTATAGTTAAGAAAACCTTGAACTATGAACTAGAAAGTGGTACCATCTTTAAAACAGAACTGTAGCTTAAAAAAAAAATACAATCTGAATAATAAAGGTATTTTCAAAGGAGCCTGGGTTTTGTTCTTTATCTCAGAATAATCCCAGATATCGATGCTCTCTACTTACACCAAACTATAACGATAAATTTAACTAGAACTTTTTGCCTTACAGATGTTTTAAAATTAACACATAAGAATGTCCATTAGAAAGGAAAAAATGACGAAGTCCAAGTGTCCACTACCTTTCTATAATCTTAAAGACTGTAACAGGAACTGCCATTCAAAAAATGAAATTCTATTCAGTTTCAGACAAGCTACAGTAGAGGATCACTGTATTGCTAAACTACATTTAAATGCATCAGAATCATTAAAGACAAAGATATATGCTTTAATGCAATTATTTGTGATGTCATGTTATCTCCCTAAAGCTTGGGCTATTTTTTTATTGTTAAGTTACAAACACCAGACTGCTGCTAGGGATTCTAAAAATGAAGTCTAGACAACAAGTTTGGCAGGGTTTTCTTTCATATAGTCTTCGTTATTCTTAGTTAAACTTTGAACAGTTGTCGTGCTGTAACAACTTCACACACGCAAATTTTATCTTGAAGTTTTTGTTGGAAGAACACTTTTTCTCTCTTAACTATAAAGTTTATAATAACCCCAAGTTAATTCTAAATTAATTTTCTAACAGGCAATTTTGCTGTCATGAACTATAGTCACTCTCTTTAACCAATGGTTTTAAAACTTCAAATTTATTTGCATTTGTAAACATGATGATTCTTTTACTATATTGTATTTTTAAAATATTTGTCCCACTGTAGAAAAATATTTTATCTTATGAAGCAAGGCATCATATCTAATGTTATAGTAACTTTGTCATTCTATAATATAAAATCCATGTGTTTTTAATCATTAGCTTGAAAGTTACTGAATAGAACTATTATCTCTATTACTTTTCCCTGTATTGTGAAAATAAAGCAAAAATATTTTTGTTATCTCACTTGGCAACTTACTCTAGAAATATATTATTCTTCCATAGCTTTTTGAGATACTTATGATATACAGTATATCAAAATCAGGAAAGCAGCTGTAGTATGTTATAAGCAAAATATAATCAGGAGTAGCACATGCTTTCAAAAACCACGAAGCAGCTCACAGTACTTCTGCACACTAAATACCTATGGATGGAGGTAGCACAAAAGCATGCTTATACACAGAACTCCAAGAAATTTGGTGGTATCCCAATTCCTCCCTTATTCTTCCTCTTAAGGAGTTGATAGGCACTGGAAGAATATAGTATGACCAAAAGATTGGTAACATTAGAAAAATATGATACTACTAGAATTCAGTGTGAACTGAAGTCTCAAAGAAACAACAAAAGCAGAACTTGTGCAGACTATGAACACTGATTAAGGGAGAGGGCAAAGTTTAAGTTGAACTACATATCACTGGCTGGCACAACTATTTATATCATCGTGAGTATGCTGTCACTGCAAACATAAGGGATTCAACAGAAGAGAAATGTAATAAGCAACTGAAATTCTCTGATATTAAATCAGTGACCCCTGAATTTCACTAACACTAAATAGGAAATAACACCAAGGACTGCCCATTCATGATAAAAACCTAGGTTTGGGCACAGAGATGCATTAAGTACAATGGCAGAGAGACTGGCTGCTGATAAACTGAGGACAGAAAACAAAAAGCAGTTCTAATGTCAGAGCTATGCGATGTCATGAACAACGGAGAAGGGGCACTAATGGATCCTGAAGAAACACAATAGGCATAACCAAAAAAAACATGCAAACAGCTCTGCCACAACACACAGCAAGGCTGGAGTACAGAACACAGCTGGACAGGAACAGGCTTCATTAAGGAGAGTATCAAGGAAGAGCAGATGGACACTAGTGAAGTGAAAACCAACAGGATTTTTTTATTTTTTTTTTTTTTTAAATCAGGAAGAAGATGAAAGCCAGCCTGTTACTTCAAAACAGAACAGAAGTCCAAGGATGTTACTATTTGGAATGGGCTTTTTGGCTCGCAGGGATTGGTTCTTTATGGTTATAGCTTTGAGGGTCTAGTTTTTCAGGATGGGGAGACGGGAGATGGTGAGCAGTAAAATGAAGAACAATTTCTCTGTTCAGGAACTTCTACGTTATCATGGTATTAAGTGATCATCTTCAGAAGATCTTGATATTTGGCCTTAAATAGATGTTTATCTAAGAAGTTCAAGTTAAAACAAAACATCTGTATGCCAAAGAACAGAAACAGCCAGCTTCACAATAGATGTCTGAGGTCAAGAACAGTTAAAAGGCAAAACTGTAAATTCATATGCTACAGTTTTAGGTCATAGCAACTTTAGCAATTTTCCCAAAGCCAGCAGAAGATGGATACATTAATCTGATTCACATGCAATTCCAATTTTCTGGTCTACAAAAGCAGACAAGATACAATTCTAATACTGTAAGTTCTCAACCACTGTCAAAAGCAAGAACTACCACCCAATCTAATAGTATTGGCAACAAATGTCTAGAAGCACAATAAATCAGGTATTTTGATACCCATCTTGTTATGGAGTAGCAGCTCCACAAAGAGACCTGGAAGAAGCACTAAGCCCATGATAACAGGATTCTTGATCCACCCACACAGGTTTCCTTTTACCAGCCAAAGAAGTCCTCCTGGCAGCTGAAGCAGGTTTGACTTGTATGATCTTCACATGTTTAGTTTATTGCCAGTCTCCAGCTGCAATGCATGCACAAGCTGCCCAACAGGCATCCCGGACAGCACCTGGTTGAATGCATTACCCTTTCTCCCATTACTTGATCTTCTTTTTCCACCACTCTTCTACCTCCTTTTCTCTGACCCAAATTAATAAACCACTCCAATTACTTCTTCCTTTAGTGGTCCCAGTTTCACTACAGCTATAACCAAATCTGGCATTTTGGAAAGGATTAGCTAGGCACTGTTGGTCTTGTAATGCTGCACCAAAGTGGCCCCAGTGCTCCTCTCCACTCTCCACGTAACGGCACTGTTTGGACATTTCTCACCCAATTCCCCCTTGACTACTTGTGAAATCCAGGCACCCCATAAGGTGGGGTGCTATCTATAACTTCTATCAGTTTCTCACACTGTTTGTTATGTTCAGCAATTTCTCATGTCGCCTCCAGTAGTTGTCCACACCCTAGGGAGTTAGCTCAGCATCCAAGCAGGGCAGTCAGCAGCTTAAACATTTTCCTGCAGCCCCAACGCATCTACAAGTTTCAATTCCACCCATGATTCGAAGTCAAGTAAATCCCCAAGCTATCAAGCACTACATCATAAAGTAACAGTATCACTGGCTATATTCTTCTAAAAGCCAAAACAGCAGGAAGCAGTTAAAAGAAGTAAAGGCAAAGTAAACATTTAATATGAATAAGAGTACTGAAAAGGTATAGTTCATGAATAAAACAAATATATAATAAAAGAAAAAAATCTGCCTTAACCAAACACTTCTGCAAATTATATATGTATTTCTCCTCTATGCCAGAACAGGATTACAAGCTCTGGTGTTGGTTTAACAACAAAGGCCCCAAGTCTTCAAGTGATCTCCAGCTGTGCATCATACAGCTGCACTAGTTGTTGTGCAGTAGTTACAAACAAATATGCTTTACCAGCTCTGATCGATTTGTGCCACTGGTAGTCTGGCTGAAAGGAAACTGATCTTACGCAAAAGTTTATTACCTCCTTACACAATCATTTTGCTAAAGCTTCAAGTTTTGGCTGCTGTTACAGACAAGCACAGCATTTCAAAAGTAATAAGCATAGTATATACAGAAAATAGAAAATAAGTTGCACTTCAGAAACTACATTCATTACTTCCGAGAAACACCAACTACTCATTTTAAACTCTATACCGCATTGAACTCTCCCTAATCCTTCACCTTACTGATATCTTTCCTCCTCCCTCAACTCAACCCAAGTAGGAATCTACACACAAACATGGGTACCAACCCCTAAAAACAACCCATGTAAAGAGAAGGAAAAAGGGACAAAAAAGACCCAAGGGGGGGAAAAAAAAAAAAAGGGAAAAAAACCCAAGAAAAGATGCAAATATACTGTCAGAATCAGAAATGTGGACCATATGATTAAGTCAGTGACAAATCATCCAGGACAAAAATTCCACTGACTCTTAAGCAACTCACGTAAGGCCTAAGATAGGAATTATGCAAACAAATTAGAATATTGCTTATTCTAGTAAAGCCTTCTATCCTGTCATGCAGCTGAGGTTTCCTTCTATGTTCAAGACCAAGCAAAGACAGTTTTGACAAGGAATTTAAATTATGGCACTATTTCAAATGAAGCCTCTGTGTCTAGGCTAAATATAAACAATTACTTGTAGGACTCACTGAACTACGAAGTTATTCTTTGAAAATTAAGAAGAAAATAAAAGGAGGAAGAATGATTTATTTCTGCAAGTTTCAAGATAAGTAAGTTTTCATCCCTGACACTATTCTGCAATGAACATACATTTCCTTTGATTAGGGATTATGTGGGCTGTCACATAATTCCAAACAATAATGTACAAAAATACAAACAAAAATCCTATGGGACTGAGTTGCAAAGGACTGTTCTTCCTGGAAGAAAATCTCAGCACTGGACATGAAAGTAAAAATACACACCAAGGGCAAAATATCTTTGTTTAAAAACGTAACACATTTGAAACAGATCTTCCAATTCTCACAATTTATGATTTGGGAGTAAATACATCCCTACATTCTTCCATGCTGAACACAAATAATTACTTGTGTTCCTCTACCAAACCCTTATCCTCTCTGGGTGTTCTTTTCATACCTGGATTGTCTGCTGGGCCTACCAAATATTTGCCAATGTTCCTTCTCCCAATATATTTGAGAAAAAGGATGCAACAGTAGTTTTTACACCTTTTGCAAATTGTTCCTGAAACAGGACTTGTATTCTGTTCTACTTTCCTTATTTGACACAGAACTCCTACTCTGCTCTGCTGTCACGTCGTATAGGATGCTCCTGAACTTTCTTAGGGCTTTTCTTTCTCTTTTGCTTTTATAACTGGCACAGTAATTGCTTTCACTACTGTTAGATAGACTAATGATTGCACATTGAGAGTTAAGTCAATTCCATCACAAACCATTAGCTCTGGGTATGTGATAATTCAATCTTTGTACCAGCAATGACTACTGTCCTGTATCACAGTCCTCCAAAATTCCAGGATCTCAGACTACTCCAAAAAATCACATAAAATTCTGGTCCTAACTTTTCATTTAAAGTGAGCTCAACTAGCATTTTGCTAGTGACAAACAGCACATGTTACAACTGAAAGATGCTATGCAAGAATTCTTATCAGGTATAATAACAAGCTTTCACAATTATCAACCCAAAAGCATACAGTCCAACCCTTGCACATTACTATTGTTAAACCATCAATTCACATTATACATTTCTCTGATGGTTCAAGAGCAAAACAAGATGAAAGAAAACCAAGAACCCTACCCTTCCCAACAACAATTATAAAAAGCAGGAAAAAATTCACTCCTAGGAGATTTAGTCACTAGTATAGCATAAAAAAGTGACAAGACAGGCAAGAACAAATTGAAGCATATACACAGAGTACCAATTTAGATATACATAAAAGACTGTCAGTGAAGCTAAGTTTAATAATACTGTTAAGATAAAATGTACATGTAGTGAATGTATTTCAAATATCAATGCAACTTTTACAGCAAGTTTATATGTTACTGTTTTTAAGATGGGCCTTATTCTTATAAGCAACCCCCCAGAAACTCATAAAATCAAAAGATAACACACAATTTAAACTTGCATTCAAATTCTTAGATTATCTTGAAATACAAGTTAATTTAACAAATATCCTGAGGGAGGTAAAATCATTCTGACATTTTTACATGAGAATTGAAATACTAAGTTCACAGAATCATAGAAGAGTTTTGTGTTGAAAAGGACCTTTAAAGATCACCTAGTCCAACCCCTGCAACAAGCAATGATACTTTCCACTAGACCAGGTTGCTCCAAGCCCCGTCCAACCCGGCCTTGAACACTTCCAGGGATGGGGCAGCCACAATTTCTCTGAGAAACCTGTGCCAGTGCCTCACCACCCTCACAGGGAATAATTTCTTCCCTATGTCCAACCTAAATATACTCTCTTTTATTTTAAAACCATTACTCCTTGTCCTATCACTGGAAACCCTGCTAAAAAGGATGTCCCCATCTTTATTATAGGCCCCCTTTAAGTACTGAAAGGCCATAGTAAGGTCTTCTCAGAGTCTTCTTCAGGCTAAACAACCCCAACTCTCTCAAACCTCGCACACTGGAAAGGTATTTCAGCCCCCTGTTCAATTTTGTGGCACCCCCTCTGGACACCCTCCAACTGGCCCATATCTTTCCTGCACTGAGGACTCCAAAGCTGGACACAGTACTGCAGATGGGGGTCTCACAAGAGCAGAGTAGAAGAGCAGAATCACCTCCCTCAGCCTGTTGGCCGTGCTCCTTTTGATTCAACCCAGAACACAGCTGGCCTTCTGGGCTGCAAGCATACGCTGCTGGCTCATGTCCAGCTTTTCACCCACCAGTACCCCCAAGTCCTTCTCTGCAGGGCTGCTCTCAGTCCCTTCATTCCCCAGCCTGTATTGATACCG
>JAVJGJ010000057.1:90145607-90157930 GCA_035590215.1 Microhierax caerulescens
CCCCCCCCCCCCCCCCCCCCCCCCCCCCCCCCCCCCCCCCCCCCCCCCCCCCCCCCCCCCGAGACACACCTAAAGTTTTCTTTCTAGATTTCATATCTAGAGAACCACCCTAGAATTCTTTTTTACAGAACAGCAGCAACACGCTATTGTAATGAAATAATCTGATATTACACCATTTTTAATTCCTGTAAAATTACAGAATTTATTTTTGCCATCAGATTAATTGAAGTTCAGCTATTCCTTACATGTTCTGTGAGACTTCACATTATCTACTACCTCTATAGCAAAGGACTGGCTAAGAGACAGCACCCCACTCAGCAGCTTGTAGTATGCTCTGCAAAGGTTTTCCTTTTAGAGATTTTTTTATAATCAGTAAATGAAACTAAGATTTTGAAGGTGAATATAAGATACAGCAATATGAGTAAGTTTAAGATAGGAATACCTTACTATTTTCATGGGTGCTTTTTAAGGGTCTTCTATTATTTTTACCAAAATAGCATACTAAACTTCAGTATGTTATTTTGTTCAACTCTGAATACACGTTGACTAAGTAGAAAGAAAAGTCACCTTAACATGCAGAACAACTTTGCATCTTAAGAAATCAGTTGTTTTGACTTTGAAGGATTTGATATATATGTGCTATGTTGCATAACAGTAGCCTTACAATGTTATGAAGCTTTATTAAATCGAGAGAATACAGTACACCAAGGTTAGTTGTTGATTTAAATAAACATGTTCCTGACATTCAATTAGCTCTATGTATGTAAAAAAAGGAGAAAAGCAGTTTGATTTGAAGATAAAGAGGGAGTTAAGGAAGTGCTTTAATAGGCGTCTTTGGATTGATATTACAAAAGCCATCGTGTCTGCTATGCTGAGGTCACAAGCATGAGATAACTTGTTTGTTGTTTCAAGTCAGTCTGATTTTATCAATAGTTTGCTTACATTATGTTTGCACAGTAAACAGCTCCCTAAAATGTTCTACAAAACTACTTAAAAACACAAATCTAACAAATGATAGAATTAATCTTAAATTGGAAACAGGGTAGACATGGCAGTACTGTCCCTCTTAAAAATGTAAACAGTGGTCTGTTGAAGCAAAGAGAAATTTCTTCTCAGAGACACTCTCCCTATGCTACTTTGTTAAAATCCCATCCCCTCCCCTCCTCTTAAAGCAATCAATTGTTTGCAAAAGATTGTGGAAGCACAAAGCCCATCTTCATTGAGTAATGCAAGGTCCATTACAAGGAAAGACAAGGCCTGAAATGAAGTAAATCTACATCAAATTGACTGCAAGGCAACCGTAAGCACAGGTTGATTGCACAAAACAACGAGTGTAAATTGTTGCCTCTAAGTAACTTGCCACACAGTACCAGGAGTGGGAGGCTCTGTGGACACATAGGCCTTACAGTCTACTCAGCAGCTGTCTGCTACACACAGCTGTACTGCTGCTGCCTTCAGTCCTATCCTGCTTCCTGGATTTGCACCCAGTACACTTCAATATGATCTGACTGGCAGGGGCCAGTCCTCAAGTCCCTCTCCCATCACAACTGCTCCTTACAAGAGGCTCCTTCTACCAGCTCACCTTTCTCGCCATAACATGGTTCAGCTTGTTTAGCAGCTTTCATTCTGTAATTTTAACTTTATGGGATTATCTTCCTATTCTTTGCAATACATTACTGCTTGAAGGTATATTGTCAGGGCTCTTGAATATCTCTCTCCTGCAGCAAAAATCACGTCCCTAGAAGTAACATTTCTATAGGAACTGGGCTTTTTTCATAGAGCTAACTACTCTTGCCATTCAATTCACATTACGCTTCTCCATTTATATTGGAGGTAATAACAGCATAGCAATAGTCAAATAAAAAGTGTCAAACGGAAATAAGGCATATTATTTGCATCTGGTTTATTATGCAAACAAAAAAGCCTTCAGGACAGAGAAGTGTCTTAGGAAGGCTTAAGGGAAGATTCAGAACAACTGCAAGGGCAATTATAAATTACAAGAATGAGGTTTTGTTCAGCTCTACAAAACATTAAAAGTGAGTTAATGGCACTTTTGAGCCATGGACATAGGCTCTTTATTCACAACTATGAGCTGAGCAACCTAAAAGAATGAATTCTTTTATAATCTAAGAATTCTGGAGTGGGTTTTTTTCTTCCTTCCTTTCCTAGTTCGTTTTCTCAGATTGTACCTTGCTCTAATAACTATTTGTGTATGTAAGCATCTGCTGGATCAAAGTGTACACAGAAACATTGAGAATGGCTCTGTCATTATGTAATATTTACCAGTGGACTCATATCCCAACTGCATGCTATACCTGGTGTATTATTTTGCTCAGAATATAATCTGATGGGGTTGATAGAACCTACCTATTTCCACCACTTCACAATATCCAACCTATGGACCAAACCCAAAATCTATTAGTGGACTTCATGGCCAAAATAATCTTCACTTCTAAATATATATGCATAATCCATCTTTTTGAGAGTTTTCTTGTGAAAGAACACTCTTTCACAACCTCTAGTTGACATACAAGACTACCATTCTATTTTACACTGTTTTTATGGGATAATGATTATTCAAATTAACTGAAAGGATTTCAAGGTCATACATATTAGTGTTCTTAGTTTATGTTGGTTTCTCATGTTATGATAAAAGCCTTGAGCTGAAAACCTGTGTGACTCAGTTCCACAGATAAACTTATTTTATATTGCTTTGAAAGGATTTCTTAATATTTCAACAATATTCAAAACTATATCAAGAAAACAAAGTCAGCAGAAATAATTTACTTCTGGTACTACTACTTCCAAGCAAAACCAACCCTACTACATGCAGAAACTAGCAGAGGTATTTGCTAAAATGTCTCCAAGACAACTACTCACTAATTCAATTCATTATGACAAACAAAACCCAACTGTTTTTTGTTAGATCCGCACCTAAAGACCCACAAATATCACATTATCACATACACACAAAGAGAATGAGCCAGCTACAACAGAATAGCTACCTGCCCCTTTGTTACTCACTACAAGTCATGGAATCACAAAATCACAGAATGGTCACGATTAGAAGGGACCTCTGGAGATCGTCTCGTCCAATCACACTGCTAAAGCAGGTTCTCTTAGAGCAGGTTGCACAGAATCACAGCCAGGCAGGATTTAATATCTCCAGAGAAGGAGACTACACAGCCTCTCTGGGCAGCCTGTTCCAGTGCTCTGTCACCTTCAAGGTAAAGGAACATTTCCTTATATTCAGATAGAACTCCCTGTGTTGCAGTTTGTGCCCGGTGCCCCTTGTCCTGTCGCTGGGAACTACTGAAAAGACCCTGGCCCCATCCCCCTTAACACTAGTCCTTAAAATTTTGTACATGTTGGTAAGATCCCCTCTCAGTTTTCTCTTTTCCAGGCTGAACAAGCCCAGCTCTCTCAACCTTTCCTCATAAGAGAGATGCTCCAGTCCCCTAATAGTCTCCATAGCCCTGCACTGGACCCTCTCCAGTAGCCTCCTGTCTCTCTTGAACTGGGGAACCCGAAATTGAACTCCTGATGCAACCACACCAAGGCAGAGTACAGGGGGAAGATAACCTTCCCCAACCTGGTGGCCACACTCCTCCTAATGCCCTCCAGGATCCCATTGGCCTCCTTGGCCACCAGGGTACACTGCTGACTCATGGGTACTTGTCCACCAGAACTCCCAGGTCCTTCTCCACAGAGGTGCCTTCCAGCAGGTCAACACTTCAGTCTGGAGCCTGTTACCTATTTCTATCTTAGTCCATTTTCAGTATTGCTCTGAAGGAGAAAAAAAAAATCCACACAACAAAAACAAAAACCCAAACAAACCCACACACAGCCCACAACAGTTTCCTAGGCTACTACTGTCATTATAAAGAATCCTTTTTAAATGAAGTCTGCATTGTAACATGGAGCTGAACCAAAGATCTCCCCAAAATGCATACCCACATACACATCAGATTCTGATGAACTGCACATATGGTCATATGCATATATATGTTTGTATATGTATATATGCATACACACACTTTCCCTAATAGATATGTATAACTTAGCCCAAGCACTACCATCACACATCATCTACAACTATCACCTTCATGATCTTCAATAGTTTGTGTGTCATCAATAGATTTCATTTCTTTCACTCAGAAAAATCATGTATTGTTTACAGATATGTTAGGAAATCTACTGGATATATCCAAGATACAAAAGTCAAAATATTTTTTTTACTGAAAAATCAAAACTAGACTTAATATTCTAATTCCCCGACCTTCAAATTCAATACTGATTAGTTTGCACTAAAGAAAAAAAAAAGCTTCCTATAAACAGACATAGAAAAGACATTTAGTGATACCTACAAGAAAGATTATTGACAGCTTATTGATATTATTAAAATGTGAAAATATCTAAGAGCAACATATTTAAAGTTCATATCCCTATGTATATTACTGTGTGAGATCTAGAAAGTTCAATAGGGAAAAAAACCTAAACCTAGTTTGTTTTAATAACATTGACTAAACCCACCAGTCAGCATGACTGCACTCTGAATAAGAGTAGAGATTTTCTTTCACTCCTTTCCATATTACTTTATTTTAAACACTAAATTTTATTTACTGGGAAACAATTCTCATTTAATTAGACAGAAAGTGAAATGGATAAGTGTAATTTAAACTTTGTCTTCCCTCTGACTTTGTAACCTTATAAAACAAAGACTTCTACAGTTACAACATTCTTAAAAATCATGAGTTCTCATGTCAGTCATAATCACATAGCTCATAATATCTGTTCAGAACAAAAAGAGAAAGAGTGCTACTTGATTATCATTTTCAAGCTTATACAAAATACGCTATTTGTTTTAACACAAAAAACCTTTAACAGTTTATTGACAGCTGCATTTTTTAAGAATGTCCTATAACTCAGTGAAGTGTTAAGTCTCCTCTAGTAAGTATTGTTTCCATAGTTTACTTTGCTAGCATCAATCTCACAGTAAGACACAGCATGGAAAGAAGGGGGGAAAAAAGCCACAACTTGACCTATATTATATTGAATAAGTCACAACAACTACAGGACAGGAATGTGTCAATTCAAGAACTGCAAACATGCAGTTTCTACTTCCTTCCACAAGTTTCCTGTATCTGCCTTCCAGAACAGTCTAACTAAAAGCAATTTTCTTTACCAATTATTTTGACCTATGCTCCTACTTCTAAGTGACCAGCCAAGTTCTCCAAATACAGCATACTATTTCTACTTGCTCCAGATTTTCACTTGGGATACAAAGCCACTCGATTTTGTGACACCATTTCAGCACTTGTATTTACTATTCAGCAGTTAAAATCCAGCACACAAAGAGAACAGTCAAGTTATCTGACAATGCATTTGTTTTCACATTAACATGTTGTCAGCACTTACAGATGAGACACAGAACTACTGTATCAGTCTGTGAACATGAAGAATGCTCGCTGGGTAGACAAGCGGTAATACTCCCACGCCTCAGTTTTTCACATTCATATTTCTAAGCATGAGAATCATTCTTATAATATATGCTGTTCCATTATCAGGCATTAACACTAAACACAGTTAATTATACTTCATTGTTTCTCCAGACATTAGTCCACTAGGAATAAATAACGTGAGAAAGAACAGAACAAGAAGCCATCTAACACCCTACATATTAGTAGGATGAATGCAAATTGCATATTATAAGAATGAATACAAGCATTCAATTTTATTCTGTCTTCCTTTTGCAAGACCCATTCTAAATGTTGAAAGGATTAGATCAAAACCAAACCATCAGACATAACAGTACATCAAACAAGAAACTTTTATAGTTAAAGCATAATTTAAGATGTAATTCATCACTCCTGTAAGAAATACTCACCGAGATCTGTATTGGGGCCAGCAAGTAGCTGCTTAAATTTGTCTAATCGGGATGCTTCTCTTTCAGTTAACGCAGGACTAACCGAGGCATGATAGTCTGCCATTCCACCGACCAAGGGAGGTGTGGAAGTTTGCGGAAGGGACTGTGATCTCTGCATGGAAGAATTTTCACTAGCATTATCTGAAGGGAAAAAGAAGTGTACCAGTTAACCTCAGCTAGTGAGAAGGCTACTATTAAGTTTTGTAAATTCAAAGTAGAATTATATTTTGATGAAATGTAAACTTCCAAGTATAGCACAAGTTTGGACTTCAAATTGCTTGGATTCAGCAGTATTCCACAATTCCTCTTCCAAGCAGTACTCCACAATTAAAATACACTCATTAGAGATCATACTAACAGCTAATTGATTTCTAAAATTTCTGTACTACTGAAAGCTGTTTGTCTCCCTCAACATTCTAAAAAAAGAAAAAAAAATAAGACTGGGAAATCATTGCGATAAACACAGGCCAGATCACATGAGGATAAATATCTGACTCCACATGCATGTTTTTCCCCATTTTTTCAATATACTTTACATAGTAGTGTTTTACTAACACTTTTTTCACAATAGTAGGTATACTATTAATTGCATATGTCTGCAATTGGTGCAGTTAACTATTAAAATACATTCCATAGTGCAACTTCCTTCCAAAACTGAGGATGTATTAAAGCTGAAAACAAAAAGTTAAATTATAATTCCCTACTTCCCTCACCCATGTATTTCTCACACACGTGCTTTACAGTTTAGTATGGTACGCAGTACCCCGCTCAAATCAGTTATCTATTAATAATATTTTCCTATGGTATTAAGAAAAGGTTGGGAAGGGGTTAATGTCTTAAAGGGCAAATATTATAGCTCTCCTCAATTGATTTTTCATTTTTTAACATACCTGATGAATTTGATGTATGACCTTCACTCACTGATTTAACAAGCCGATTATCACCACATGCAATTGAAGTCAGCTCTGCAGATTCTACTTGTTTTTCTTCCTGTAGATTTTCCTCCTCAAATTTATGCTGTTCCTGTAGCTTGCTGTGATTCTGAATTACTTTGTGAGCTGTTTCCATGACCACCTCTGTATTTAAGTTTTCAGCAGCTATTGCTAAGAGTTCATCATCATCATCCCCAAGATCCCAAGCATCACTTGTGTTACTTTCAAATTCTTGGAAGGTGCTGACTTTCTTAAGTTTCACTGGAGTTGTAGGTGGCTTTGAACCTGGTTTTATCAAGCTGTTCAAAAACAAATAAACAGTATTTAAAGAACTAGTAATGGAGTAAGAAAAACACTATGGATAGGGCCAAAAACCAAAAGTCCGTGCTTGACATTACATAGGTAGCAAATATTTATCTCCCTCCAATCATGTTACATCCACCCATGACAAAATACAGCTGAATATGTCAAGAACAAGGGCAGGTAAAAATTGATTCCTCTTGGCTTTGAAAGGAAGCTGAACAAATCCTTCCTTATCTTAAAAAAAAAAAAAAAAAGAAAACCAAACAAAAACAACAACAAAAAAAAGAGACCAACCCCAAAGTCAAATAAAAGGAATACTAATGGAATAGTTTATAAGACAATCAGGACACACTTCACTTCTCTCTCTTTATGAACTTCTGTAGAGATTTCAGTCCTTTCAATGCAACTGCTGCATAACAACACAGGAGCAGTAATCAAGTCATCAGGTCTACTCTTAAGTCATCATAAGCAATCACATAATACAATCACTGCCATAAATAAATCAAGTTTCACCTTAAAGCTCATCACTCCTCCCCATTCAGGCACTCCAGCATAGATTTGCTACAGAACTTTGCTCTTCTCATAAACTAGTACCTGGAGGAAATACCCTGCCTAAGTGCAGCTTGATGAGCTCCTAACATTCTGTCCCTCTTTCCACACAAGTAACCTTCCCTAGCTTGGGATTTATTCTCAGTTACAGTTAGAGCAATCGCAACTTCCTTCAGATTTCAGCTAAAAAAGGCATAAAGGTAAGTGTGTTCCCCAGTTGACTCTCAAAAAAAAAAGGTTCTGCCAATAATTTAATAGCCCTTTCTGGCCATGTTTGTCTTTCCACCTGTGCTAGTTTACCTTTTTTCTGTTAAGGCAGCCAGAACTGGAAACCAGAAGTTCTCACACAATCTTCATACAATGTCAGTAATGTTTCTGTTACGCGTTACAGGGAATATCTTTCTTAACAGGTGCTACAATACTAACACTTTTGCCCATCTTACCATCATTGTCTAAAACAGCAAGTTCTTTCTCCTCTTCTGTCACCATTTCAAGCAATAAGCTCCTAGGTTTTTTAACTTTCTAGTTTGAGTCTCTATAACTCCACATTTTGAACCAATTCATCCCACTCCTTTTTCTTCAGTCCTTAAGGTCACATATTTCAACTGCTTTCAACTCTGTATCATCTGAAACTTAAATAGCCCATGTTTACTTATGCCATTTCAAACCAGCCCTTGAAAAAATCCACTAGAAGTACAGCCTCCTCCCAAGCTAATACTGCTCGATCTAACAAGTTTTTTTTCCCCCCCTTTCTGCTTTGGACTGTTCATTTTATCAGTTATAAAATTTCCCAAGAATTCTCACATACACCAACATTTTAATTTCAAAGGAGTTATGAAACCTACCAACAAACCAGAAACAACTTTGTCTTTGACAAAGCTTAAAACAGCCTTTCAAAAAAAACCCCACAAAACAAAACAAAAAAAACCCAAACAAAACAAGAAAACAGAAGCTGTCAGAATGCAGCACTTAAGCTAAATACCTCAGCCATAAGGAGATGAAAATAATTCACTTGCATTAGTTGTGGGTTATCAGCATAACATTTATTTTGTTACTAATGATGTTTACCATGTTGTCATTTTCATATACATTGTGTTCTGATATCCCACAATTGTGATCTAAGGCAACAAATTTTTAAATCACTGTAAAATCTATTCGACCTGCTGTCTCCTTACTCACAAGCCCACCTTCACCTCAAAATGATCTACACCACAACCTGACTCTTTTCTCTTTAGATAAGAAAAATAAAGTCAGTCCATCAACAGAAAGATGCGTGCAGGAAAGCTGCTTACACCTGAGTTGTAAGCTTCTTCTGCTAAGATTAATATTTACCATACAATTTCCAATATATAGGACACTGCAAACAGATGACAACAGTTGGCAAACTCTGTTAAGACATGAACAGCTGATTTGTTACTCCCAGTACAGCAAGCATCAGGAAGTCACAAAAGAGCACTTAGAACAGAGAATTCAAGATTACAACAAAAATTGAAAAAGGATTGTTAGCAATAAGCTTTACAGACATCAGGGAAACAAGAGCAGAGAAGGCAGAGGAGATCCAAACCACCTGGCATATTTAAGTATTAGGTTAACTTACGTTCCATGCAATAATGGATCAAAAGGTGGATGCTGAGCTCCATACACATGTTGAATACTAAAGGAAAAGAAAGAGAGTTATCACAAAAGTAACAAGACATCTGAGGGTTTTCTGTGTATTAAATAAATAGTCAATAATAGAACTGAAATATTCCAACATTTTTCTGTTTCAAAGAATCCCACATAACACCAAAAATAATGTTGAAATTGAAGTGTATACTAAAAAGTAACTCAATAAAAACCTTAAATTTGCCAAACAGGAGCTCTTTTTGAGGCCTAGGCTAATTTAGGCTGACTTACTTTTCCAACCAGGAACTAAACCAGGAAAAGTTAATTCTGCAATAGGAATCTACACTGCTTTTAAGGTCTTTTTCTGATTCATCATTTCTTCATTTATGTCTTGCAAAAAAATAAAAACTCTCAAAGAAACATCTGTAAAGATATAATCTATGTGTCCTTGTCATCGAAATTCCAACCAGCCAATTCTTAACCATTACTAAAGAACAGTGCTGATAAAGAAAACTGCAAAATATGACATGCTAGAGAAAAAAAAGCCATGGGAGTATTAAAATCACGTGCTTTGAAATTAATGAGCTTCCAAAGACAGATTTATTCACTATGATCTCTAACACAATGACACAGTATGTTACTGTGCAAATAATAAAACTCTACAAACTAAACGCTCCTCCCAGTTTTCAACTATAAAATTATTTTATAAGTAAAAAACTCCATAAAATACACACCAAGATTTACATGTGGCTTCATAATAGAAATTATTGCAAAAATCTGATTGTAAGAGAAGTAAACCATACGCAATGTTAACATCTACTTCACCTTAATCTGTACAAAAAATAAAACCACATAGGAGACAAACACGCCCTCCTGACAAATCCAAACAAACCTCAAGACCATAAATACAAATAAATCCATCCTTAGTAAACCTGAGATAGAACCAAGCCAAAAAGACAGCTGTCACAAATTTTGAGAGGCTACAAGGATAGCATTAAGAGCAGTGAAATTAGCCCTAGAGATGACTGAGAGTGGTGGTTTATACGCTTTATTGATTTTTACATGATTCCATGTCAATCAAAGAGTCAGTATACCTACAGTCTTTCTACACAACTGCATGCCATACACTCCACGATCAAGCCGGCACGCTCCCCTGGTCTACACTCACATGAGGGTCAGATGTCACTTTCTGTTTTGGCATACACACGGAATTTCCCCTTTCCTTCAGACCTAGTCAATGACCAGGATGGAAATTCACCCATAAAGTAACAATGTATAACAAACATATTAAACAAACATATAAACAAAAATAACAAAAGTAACCATAAAGTAACAATAATCTTCTCCACAACATAAAAACCCAAACAAACAAAAGATCAAAAGCACATTCTCCACAGTGCCCTCCTTTTTCCCACATGCCTGCAAGTTAATTAACTGCACCTATTCAGAGACCCTGTGTAACCGAGGAGGGTCAAAAGTTGTTTATCCCCAAAAGAGTCAGCAAAGTTACAAAGTAAGAAGTCCAGACATACAAAAACAGCTGGACTGAAAAACTCTGACTAGAAGAACAAAACCACTACCAGTCAATGCTTACAGGTAACTGAGAATAAAGTTAAGCAATAAGCAGAATTATGTTGTTGAATTCTGGTAAATGCTACGATGTATAGTTACTGTTCTCTGAGAATTAAGAATATGCATTATTCTCAGAATAAGAACATAATACACTGAATTACTCTACTGTGATAACAGTTCAGAGATGGGAGCAAAGAATATTGTTAAACAATCATCCAAACACGCGTTCCCTGCCCCATGCAATGGTCAAAAGAGTTAATGTGACTTTGGAGGTCTATCCTCTGGGAAATTTTGAATGAGAGAATGTGTTTGTCCTAGCAATGATAGAATAACCGGTTCTGCTGTTCACACTAAAGGAAGAAAGTTGAGAAACTGATGAAATTTCGAAATATCAAGCACAAACTGAAATATGGCTATATGCCTCTAAAGTGCAGCTTCCTGTGTAGTATTTCAAAATACCATTGCTTGGATCGAGACAAAGCACTGTAACTTGTATCGTTGCTAAAAAGCTACAAATATGTTCTCTCATTCAAAGTTTTCCAGAAAACGTATCCCCAAAATCACATTAACTCGTTTGACCCTAACATCAGGCAGGCAATGCACGTTCAGATGATCACTGAACCATTTTGCCCACTCAAGTTACAACCAACGCTTGCTGGCACCACCAGCAACCTTCCACCAGATAACGAGGCGCCCAGCCCCGCGACGCTCCGGGCGCCGCGCTAACGAGCGAGGACGGCGGGAGCGACAGGGTGGCGGCACCGGCCCCCCAGCTGCGAGCAGCGCCCGGGCGGACCCGCTCCCCGCCGAGGGCGCGGGACCTGCGAGGCTCCGCTGAACGCGGCGGCCGGAGCGCGGTGGTGGGGAGACAACGGAGCGGGACGGGCCCCGCGGCGGGGCTAGGCCGGGCTGAACCGCGCTCTGCGGCCCGGCACCACCGGGCTACAGGCTCCCCCCGCCACCCTGCGCTGGCGGTGGCGACAGGACGGGGCCGCGGCCGCCGCGGGGAGCCTCCGCCCGCGGGCCCCGACCTTCCCGCCGTCTCTCTCACCTGCCCGGCACCTTCGCGCCGCTTCGCTTCCAAAACTGCTTCCTGCCCCCGTCGCTCGCCATGGCGGACGTCACCTCATCCCCCTTCCCGCGGCGCGGCTCTGTAGCCCCAACCCTCTCCCTCAGGCTTCACTCCCCCCCATCCCCTGCCACAGGAACGGGACTGAGCGCTGCCATCTTGAAACCACGAAACAACACCGCTCTTCATTCGCTCCCTAAGGCGGCCTGGAGCTTTCAGCCAACCAGAAGTGAGAGTGCTGCCGGGTGCGCCAGGTTGCGCCAATCGCAGCGAGGGAGGGCTGGGAGGTGGGTGAGGAAGGCCTTCGGGACAGAGCCCGCTGCGGAGGCGGCCCGCCCCTCCCCTCCCCTCCCCTCCCCTCCCGTCA
>JAVJGJ010000057.1:90160705-90179395 GCA_035590215.1 Microhierax caerulescens
TCCTTTGAAGTGGCTTCGTTTGTAAACATTGTAGATATGATGGCTCTCTTTAGGCTAAATTTTAAAAGCTCTTTTTCTCTTTGCTTTTATTTTTTTTGGACATTTTTCAAAATTGAGTCTCCGCATATAGATGGTAGATGTTATTGAGAATGCCCAAAACATTTCTGTATGTTCCAAATTGTAGAAATGTAGCTGTGTTCTTGGTTGATCAAAATTACAAGTGTTGTAGCTTGCACTAGCAATGTTTCGAACAAATTAGACAGATGTTTATTTAGTGTGATACTTGGTGATATATATATATATTATATATATGTGCAGGTGTTTCAGTAGACATTCATTTATACCAATTTGTTTTGCAGCTTGTCTGTTGTAGAGAGCCTCTGCTAATACAGCTGTGCTGGTATGGTGACACAAGTAAGCTTTTCTGTGGAGGTGCAGTGTATTTTGGGAAAAGAAGCTTTTCTGATGATGCATGGGAAAGTATAGATTGATGCTAAACATAATTAAGCTGACAATAGCACTCCCGTGGTAACTTAGCTATACTCACACCAGGGAGATTTGCTGTGATAAAGTTCTGTAAGCTAGGGAGCGTGTTTTTCCATGCTTATCCTTACATTGCTGTGTCAGCAACATGCTGTAATGTAGATGCAGCTGCAAGGTGTGGTTTAAACTGACTTATTCTGCAAGCTAACAAGACTATGCTTATATGCATTTTTTTGTTTGCTTTAATCAATAAGGAGAAAGAATTTAATCTGAATTCAAATGAGCCACTTCCATGCTGAAGGATTAGTTTCTGCACGTGTTTTTACTGCTTTAACAAACCGGTGGAAGTGCTTCTGAATGTAGTACACAGGGCTTTCTATGGAGGCTGATCATTGTTTCTGTTTGCTCCATGCACATGCCTTTCTACCAAGCCCTTGTATCCATCTGCTTTCTTGTAAATATGATGGAAGAAGCAGTTCTTTAAAATAAAATTGAGCAAAGGGAGTGAAGTTGCCAACCAAACTAACCCAGAAATGTAAATGTCTTTGTCTCTTGTTTCTCCTTCTAGAAGATTGATCAATCTGGGTAGTTCTCAAAAGCTGTCATTCACTAAAATATTAGTAACAGTGCTGATGTTTACATTTCATGCATTTTTATGTGAATGTTTTAGTATTATTTTTGTCTGTGTCACAGCATAAATAAACACGTGATAATCTGACACTGTCTGTTGGGCATAGCCTGGAACAGCATGCTGTGTCCAAGGAGTGCTTGCTCATTGGCAATCCAGTGGATGAAACTGCTCTTTTCTGAAATTTTCTGCAATATGTAGTTGAGGCTTAAATGACTCAGAGGAGGAAGGTTGCTTTGTAAATGGAAGCCTTGGGTAGAAGACAAGGAGGCTGGCAAAAGTAACAGGTCCTCTTTCCAACATACTTGAATTTCCACCTTATTGTGCCTCCTGTACATACAGTGAAGGTTTAAACATAGCACTGCAGCATGACAGAACTCCAAACACAGAGAAATAAATCAATGCGTATTTGGCTCTGAGCCATGATAGTTATCTTCTGTTCATTGCTGATAGAAGTTTCTTTTCCTTAAATTAAACAATACACATCAGTTTCTAAACTTCACATTTAACTTGCTATCAGAACAAGGTGAAAAGTAAAATCATTGGAGCATTAGTTGATTTTTCCTTAAGCTAAAAGGTCTTGAATTATTGGGAGAATTTTAGAGGTGCCAGAAGACCTGCTTAGTACTGTGGCTTGATGAGAAAGTAGGCAATACAATTTCTCTCAAGTCAGTAGGAGTAGGCAGTAGTGTGTCCTTGGAACAGACACAGAACCATTTCCCACACTCCACCCCACCCCCAAAGTTGTAACAAATAGTAAAACTGTTTACTATTGCTTTAGTCTAAAAACTGGACATGAAATAGGGCAGAATGTAAAAGATGGATGTCCGGAGCTTTTATTTTGAATCTACGAATTGTCAATTTATTTTTTTTTAAAGTATCACCTGTAATTAACTGAAGAGCAAAAGCAGATTGGGCATGTAATATGAGAGTGAGTAGGGCTCTCAGATCCCTTAGGTTTCCTTTTGGAACAGCCATACTGATCTTGCTGAGTGGCCTCACTCCTTTTCTTTTAAAAGTTTGTATTATTGAATATTTTTTGGAGAAAGTACCTGAAACAAAGTGTCTCTTAACTCCAAGAAGGAATTTAACAGCAAATTTAGGTAGTTTAGTTCAACTTCTCAGTTTTTATCATTTTGGTTCTAGTGGACAGTTTCATCTTAAATCTCTGGAAATGCACCAGGCATGGAGAGAAGTATATCTCAGCATTATTTATTTTTTGGTTAGCCACTGCTGCTGTGACTGCTGATGCTGACCTGCTCTGACCTGTGGTGTATATTAACCTCTGATGAATTCGTATGTAGAACTTTGAGCTGCCTTCAGTGTTGGAAACCTCCAGACCTATAAAAGTCTGTAAAAGACATGTTCCCTTCAGTTCATTCCCTGGCTAGTCTGTGTTTCCTCTCCTGTTTGATCCATTGTTCTTAGAAGATGTATTCAGCACAGAGAATTGCATGTGGCATGCCACTAGCATCAGTCACATGCTTGACTCCTTCCATTTTATGGTCAAAAAAAGCTATTTAGAAGTGAACCTTTATGTCCTGTGTACGTAAGAAGGAGACACTATACTACACAGAAATTTTGATTAATTATATTCAGCAGATATTTTCAGGTGTTATAACACATCAAGTTGTGTGTTAATAGGCATCTACAGTTTATCCTGAGAACATAAATTTCTTCTCTGACAGTATTTATGACTGACTGCTGCAGGGTTTGATTGGGTTTTGGGTTTTTTTTTGTTCTAGTCTTGTCTTTGACCATCAGGCTCTGTCACCAGCACTTATTGAAATTCCTTTTGTGGTTTACCCTTGGATCTCTATATCTAATTTGAGTCTACCGCTAACATCTCTTTTCATGCCTTAAAGCTACCGTTAGAGCCTTTTTCATGTCATTTGTGTCTGTGCAAGGGATTAAGTTTTGTAGGTGTTTCTTGAGGATAGCAAAGCCTTTACCACGCTATTCAACCTCATTTCTCTCTCAATTAATTTCTCTTTGATCCAAATGTATATTAGAAGGTAATTAAGTTTCACTGTTCGCTTTTTAATCTATTTCTGATTTTCTCTGCATAGCAGTTGAAATGTACACTTAAACCAAAAACAGCCTTATTCCCTTTTTTACTGTTGAACATATTTTCAGTATTGAAATCCTATTAATACAATTTCTGTAGAAAAGGATTAGTGGTAGAGTGAGTTCAGGTACTGTAAGGTGAATGAAAAATACAGGATAGAATATAAACTTACAGTTGGCATTGCAGTGTGTTGCATAGTTAGCGTTTTCAAAAATATCTGCAGTATAATACATTATAGTTATTCAAATAAAGTGAGTTGTACCAACTCACATTTTCTTAAAGAGGAATGGAATTTGCTACTTCAGAGGTATGTCTATATCAGGTCTCATTAACTGGTTTTTATTAGTTGAATCTTTATTGCCTGTTTTGTGGTTTGTGTATGGTCATTTGAATGAGAGCAAATGTAAACATGAGTGATGAGTATAATGAAGATATTGTAGTTGGAGGTTCCTTCCAGCATGACCTTCAGTAGAAAAGTTACTGAGTGCTTCTGTGGTAATGCTGTTGTATTAGTGCACTAGTGCACATTAGTGCACATTTACTAGTAATGCACTAGTAAATGTGGTAACCCATTTACTAGTGAGAGCATTGAGAAGGTTTACAGTTTAGCAACAGAGGGACTGAGAGCTTGGTGAAAGAGAAATCAGCAAAATTATATTGCAAAGAAAACGAGAATAATTCCACAGATACTTGGGTGAAAAGATATGATAAGGATGACAAAGTATTTTATACATTTGCTTTAAAGCATTGCTGCACCATATCTAAGAGGTATACTCTTAGTGAATTGTACAAAGTACTCATTAGCTGAAGATAAATGTTTTCCCAAATTTAAGAATATTGGTGGAACTGGAAAAAAATATAAACCTGCATTGTTTTGTTCTTTTTAGACCTTGTAACTTTTGAGAAAGGGATAGGAATAGTACAAGTTTTCAGCTAAGGGAAAAAAAGAAAACCCAGACTAAAAAGTGAGAACGAAGTATTTTGCTATTCTTATCACTTTCTTGTATAACACAGCATATAGCATCATGTTGTAAAGTAATAAAAGAAAGAACAGCTTAGCTTCTAAACCTTGAAATGAAAATTTGCAATTTCACTTGAATGGTCTTGACAGTTGTTTCAGGACTGGCAATTTTAGAGCAAGAAATGAACTAAAAATACTGACGTAAAACCACCAGAGAGTCCCTGAGTTTTGAAGAGAAAATGATAAGGCAATCACAGGCAGCTCCTCAGAAGTTAAAGCCATTTTAAATAGAAAGAGCTCAAAGGATTAATCTCTTCTACTGAAATCCTGAAGTATAGTGGTAATAATTCTAGTATGCATGGTCATTAAAATAAGATTTCACAAGTAGCCAGAGGAAATAAATATGTTATGCATCATTTTTCAAAAATCTCTCTAACTCTGAAAATCAGCCATGGGCTGCAGAACAGGAACAATATTGAAATACTAATGAAGCTTGAAAACTTCTGTGTTTTCTCCTTTTTGGCTTTGTTTTGTGAGAAAAGATTTGCTCAAGGAGATAGTATCATATACTGGAGTAACTAATGTACCAAAGGAAGAACAGATAGGTTTCTACCAGACAAATCTTCCTCTGTTTTTTTACACAGCCTTAAAAAAAAAAAAAAAAAAAAAAAAAGAGGAGAATTTCTTTGATACTGATGAATAAGGTTTTATAAATAAATGGTTCACATCATATTGTATTCTTGTTCCCGCATTAACAGTACTGTAATTATTAATATTACCAATACCAAGCTGATCCCACACCATCTTTGTTGTCTATGATTTATATTAATTTGTATGTGGCACCCTTCTGTTTGTACCAGTTCTCAGATAATGCTAGCCAACATTCTTACCAATGCTCTGAAAATTCATTAGTGCTGTGCATTTTAGGTGGCAAAAATTAAGAGTTGCAAATAATGATAATGGCAATCATTACTAAAATGTAGCAGAGTCATAATATGATTTAATGGTTGGAAATTAATACTAGAGGAAGATAAGGGAAAATATTTCTAAAGAGTGAAGATAAGCAATTGCCTCATTGGGCAGGGGATGTAGGAGCTTCTCCAAAGTTGATTTCTTTAAATTAAGATAGGATGTCTTGCTGAAAAATGTTCTGTACTTCAGGTACAATTCATTGGGCTTGATTGAAGTTTTTACTGTGTGAAAAATCTTTGTGCAGAAAATCAGACAAGATGATCATAACAGTCCCTTGGGCTGTGCAACCTATGAATTACTCTCAAAGCTATTCCCTTTTGAATTTTTTCTTATTACTCATCTCCTTTTTAGCTTGTGTTAAACTCTCTATTTAAACAGTTACATTAAACTGTTTTAGACATGGCATATGTGTATATGTATATATATGAATGCACATTAGATACAGACACTTAATATTATAAAGAAATAAAACTGTAAAGTGATATTGTTCCTACATCACCAGGAGTAGCAGGGTTTTCTTCTTTGTCACAAGAGGAATTTTAATGGAACAAATTTATTTAAATTGCTGTGTCTAAACATGAGCTTTCCTGTGTTTGTGCAGGTGAAGAAAGGGGGCCACTTCTGCACAGTCTTTAGTCCAGCAAAGATCCTAACTACTGTCTGGAAATGTGCTCTGTCTGTCTTCACTGAGAAGTCAGGAGAGCTGGCTCCTTCTGTAACATGGCTCATGAGAGGGGGTCTGTATTGGGGCCTTTTCCTTAAGAAAAAGTAACACCAGCAATTTCTTCATAGCTCGTAAATAATTAGCCAGTTGAAGTGTGAATATAGGGGTGCAGTGAAGGAATTAATCACAACAGCAGCAGCTATATGAGTTTTTTATAGTATTCCAATTTTCTGTCTATTACACACTGCACAGTAGAAGAAAAAGTCCATTTTATTTCAGTGCTAATAGTTGGCAGTATGCTCAAAACCAGTAAAATTAATGAGAAAAATATTGTGGAAGAGAAATAGCAGTCAGTTTTCATCTAGTGCTTAGAAATTATGGATCTAGGATAAGACTGCCTGTGGTAGGCTTTGTGTTTGGCCACGATGTTTTTCAGAGCATCCTTGTTGTTCAGTAACCTTTCGGCATCTAACTTAGCTTAGGAAATCTGTTGTGTTTTATAAGCCATGTTGAAGCTTGAAGCTTATGTGCTTTTGTTTTCACGCATCTCAAAATGTGAAAGAAGCATCAGGTTCTCCTTTCTTGAAAGCAAAAGACTATTCATCAGTACTCCGCATCTCATTGCTCTTTTCAGTGTGCTCAAGTGTGTCTGGAGAGGGGCTGAGGTGCCCTTGGCTCCACTGGAAACATTATGTCATCATCTCAACAAGATGTTGTAATGCCAGAAAAGGATCAATACTTTGATAAGGAGCTGCTGGCTCAAAACCACATTGTTATTTGAAAAAGGACCACTTGGAACACTCTCCAAAGCATTTCCCATGGTATGAAGCTCTAGGGAATTGATTTGTCTCTCTGCCTAGGAAATTGTGTTGATTCATCTGTAAATATGTGCCTGCCAACCTCAGATAACAAGAAAAATTGTACCTTCTGCCCACGTTAGGCTTCAGCCTTTCAGCCATTTCAACAGTATACTGTCTTTGTGAAGGAAGTACTTCACATTCCAACGCTCAGTGGGGGAGGGAGGAAAATGTTTCAGCCTTTTTCCTGCTGCTGGCACCAGATGAGTCTGGCCTTTAGTCCCTATGCCCGCACAGCCCCAGGAGCACTGCATTGTGTGGGGTGCAAGGTCTGGCAGGCCCACAGGAGCTCGACTGTGAGAGGGTGCAGTGCTGCAGTCCATCCACCTGCCCCTATAGCCGGCGTCCCTGCCAGGCTGCAGTGCCAGCTGCTGTCAACCACGTCCACCTCAGGATCTCCAGCTGAGACAAACTAGGGCAGCTGCACGCCTCTGGGTCAACATGTTGTGAAAGGCAGGACAGCTAGAGCCAGAGGGCTCTCCATCAAAACAAGCTCAGTTCTCCGCCAAGAAACAAGTCTCAGAGGAGATTAGAGTTGTTCAGGGTGCTAAACCAACATCACTTTGTGTAATATCACTGGTATACAATGATCAAGGATTATGCAACTGGTGAGTGAAATGGATTGAAAAACTTTTGGTTTCTGTATCTTCTTCATGAAATCAGAGTTGGCTTTAGGAGAAAGGCTGTATGGAAGTCCTGTAGCTCTGTATGAATAGTCAGTCATCCGAGGGGAAAACACTACCTTGTTAGATATTACAGCTTCATTTAACCCTCCTGTTGGCTCAAGTCCTAAGTAACCCAATTTGAGGATTTAGATGCCCAAATTATTTTGTGAAGTTTTTTTTCTTTTTTTCATTGTAGCGGGACATAATGACTCCAATAACCTTAAGAAATATGAAAGAGGAAAAAGAGAGAACTCAGCATATTCTCATTATATATAGATGTACATATTGCTTTTTATGTTAATTGTTTATACTGTGGTTGATAAAAGCTCAGTGCAGCTTTAAATGAATTTGAATTGTTTTAATAGGGAGAAGTTGCTCATTGGTGTTATCATAGTAAACAGCTATTTACCTGGACAGAAGGCAAGCTTTACAGTGTCAAATCACTTCTATCATACTTGTTCATGTCTGATTTGTCAAAAATGCTCCCTGGTTCTTCCTTGTGTTCTGTGGTGCTGAAAATCTTGAAGTATTCATGTCCATTCTAGCTCAATTTAACTGTTACATATCACTATTGAAACACTGATTACATCATTGGGATTGTAAGAGCTTCAGAATTATTGACAAAAACATTGCTTCATCTTATTTTATGCAAACCTAAACAACACAGAACCTGCTTTTCATACAGAAACATTGGGACTCTCTACATCTGGAAGGCAAGTGCAGCCTGAATATTTATTTCACCTTAAAAGAATTGCTCAGTGTTTGTTCACTGTTTTGTTGCTTTCAGTGGTGAAGCCCTATGATCTTTTCCTCTGGCAGAAGAAACAGGCAAGCAACTTTGTCAGTGCTGTTATGAAAAGCCTTTCATAGCATCCGTCAGCTCCTGCAAACTTCAGTGGGATTGTTCATCTCTTTGATACCAAGGAAAAAGAATCAATATCTGAGATATCTTTTGTAGGCCTAGGAGGCCTGGAGGAGTCTGTGGTTCTCTGAATGTTTATTATTCCATGCAGCCTTTTTTCTGATGCCACCTGCTCATCTAACCTGCACTGCTATAGATTTTTCCATGCCAGGTAGGCCTCAATGTATGCCTATACAGTGCCTGGGAGAAACTGAACCTAGGTAGTAAAGTTTCACCTGCTCTGAGAAACACTGATTTTTATAGAGTCCAGATACAGATATTATGGATTCTAAGGGCCGTAACATTGAACAAAGACTTTTTTTCTCTGAAATATGCTGAGAACTTTTATAGACACCACAAGAAAGAACAGCCTTGTGTACTTTTGAGAGAGGACAGCGCTTCATGATTTGGTCTTTTTCTGTTACAAATAATCTGCTTCATTTGTCCTCTATTATGCAATAAAATGGACTCATTGTAGCATCACTCTGTAAGTGCCTTTCACTATAATTTCATGCAGGATCAATGCTTTTTCTCAACTAATCAGGCAAAAATAAAAATTCCTCTTACTATCCCTCATATAAAAGTATCATCAAAGCCCACTGTCTTGGCATTAGTTTTCTGTGGATCAAATATTGGACTTTCAACATACGACTTCTCCTATTGAAGGAAGCACATAGCTCAGGAGTGTCTTCCCACTTGCACAAGAGGATCCAGGGAATACTTTCCTTGTCACCAATGTTTCCATCCTGTACAGTACGATAAATGGAGTTTTACAGTTACTGATAATTCCTCTTCGTGAAAGAGCAAGCAGTTTCCTCTGAGGCTGCTATTAATGCCTCGTTATGAGATTATGATAAGAGGTCTCCCTGGAATCTGCCAGCAAAACAGCTGTTGGAGTAGATGTGTTGGTATAGCTTGGTGCTGTAATATTCTGGTAATCTCATTCTTGAAGATCAATCCAATTATCATTTGCAGCATGTCAGGTGTCAGTCAGCTGAAGACCAAGGAGTTCTGGCATGATGTTTAAACCTGGCCTTTTTCATGTCAGCATGACTGCTGGACTGCTAATGTGAATCAGCTTTTTTTGGAACCTACATAGTTTGATAGTAACATTAGGGTATTAGGAGGAAAAGTCTGTTTATTACAGTAACTGCAACATTGATAGCGTTAAGTTTATCACTGAAAAAATTTAATATGGGAAAGGAGAAACACAGTCCTTTATTAAATGTAAAGAGCACACCCTACTCCATCCAACACTCAGAAGTCTTGCCCTTATATATAGATGGATGACTGGAAGGGGATTTCTGCTTGAAATGAGTCAAAAAATCTGCATGTTTGTTTATCTAAATTAAGAGGCTTTTTTCCAATTCATATTTTCCCTATACATGCTTTTCAGAGGTTTAGCAGAAGAATATTGACTTAAAAAAGGCTTCTTACTAATTGCAGTGTTATGATAGCTGTGCCCATACAAACCCATACGAAAGCTGTTTGAGCGACAGTAGTAAAGACTGTGCCAAATATATTCAGCTGTTTACTTTCGAGCTAAGCAGTGCTACGGGGATCTTGGCATATGGCCCCCGCTATTTGAAATCTGAGGAAATTCCCACTGGGCCTGGGACCAAACACATTCTTGCCGCCATTTGGTGGGCTTTTACTACTGCAGTGTTGTAAAAGGCTGATGGTTAGCAAGCCTCTTGCTGCTCAGGAATCCAGCTGAGCTGCTTCACAGAGCGCTGTTCAGCTTGCCTTGGCTGCAAACACAATTCAGCCACTCCCAGCTGTGTTCTGCCCACTTAGAGCAATGATTAATTTCTTCCCAAGACTTCAATATAAAAGTCATCTGCACTGAGTGATGTGCAATGCTTCTGTTCTTCTTAGATACATTTTTTAATATCAAGGCACTGAAATATTATTTTTTTACATTAGATTTTTTAGAAATATCATCTCTTACATTCCTGTTTTTATCCTTGTGGCCCTACAGAAGCAGGCTGAATACAAATCTGTAACTGAAAATTGTATTTTTACATGAGGCAGATTTTAATCCCCTTAAACAGTACATATTGCATATTGATTAATAAATAATTAATATATATTAATTAAAAGTGTTCATAAAGTCTCAGTAAAACTGCTTTCCCTCCTAATAATTCATTTTTCACCAGTTTCGTGTTTCTAGTATGTGTGTATTCTAAGCATGGCTCAGGGCATTATAGGGTTTAACTGGGCATAATGCCTGTAAGGGGTGGAAAAGCTGATTGTAGATTGCAAAGTTGATAGCCCAGCACTTTCTACATTTGTTCAAAATAATTATGGGTGCCAAAGGCAGACTCCCTACCACTTCTCATGACAACTGCACTGCTGCAGTTCAGACTAATGCCCAGCCATGTAGGGAGGTCAACTGCACTGCAGCCAAAGAAATTAAATATAGTGATTAAAAACTATTCATGTTGAATATCCTAGAATACTGTAATAAAGAAAGCTTCTGTAATTGAAACATGTTCCAACAAGCCATGAAACTATTCTTAAAGTTGCATCATTTTGCATCCAAGAGAAAAATCTTATTATCTGTTGGACATTCATTGATTTGATGAAAGCTTTTGGCCACTTAGAAAAGAGCTGGATTTTTTGGCATGATGGAAGAACCTGGCTGTCTGAGGGAGCTTCACTCAGGTGCTACAAAGGTCAGCAGAATTCCAAGTCAGCCATTTCATCGCAACAAATAATAGCGAATGAGATTGCATCTTAGGGACTGCATTGTTCATGATATTTTGTGCATTGGTGCTAGGCAGTGCCCTAAAACAATCAACAGTGTTTACTCCTGAACTGTTCCAGACTACAAAAACTTACGTAGGGTTTGATCATTCACTAGTAGCCTACTCTAAACAAGGTATTTAGTTTGCAAGCTGATTTTCTGCTTCTGCTGTCAGCTTTCAAATATGGGTAACTCCATGGAAAACAAAAGATTATGTGCTAAAGAGGAAAATGCATTATGCCTTCCAAATTCATTGGTAGAAATAAATTTGAAATTTGATGCGCTTATGCAGTTTAGCTATTGCATCAGCACGAAAGTATCTTCTTCACCAAACTAAAGTGACTCAGCACTTCTGTGATTACCATGCTTCTGTGTGAGTCAGAGATTTTGCATAAGAAATGCATCCACCCATGGATTTCTGCTCATGGAGAACTGCCGTGAGAGGATTCTGTGTACGTGCTATTAATAAAATTATACCTTTTTGGGTTTAGTTGGACTGACTGAATGCTTATTGACTCATTAATAATCATGTCATTAAGCAATGACCCATGCAATAAGCACTGGGTAGTAGGTGTGGTTTGGATAGAATATACGTAAGTGAACAAGCAGTTCCCATACAGTGTGCCGGAACACATGAAAAAGAGAATGGATCATAAAATAATACTTCAGAGATACCCCAGAAACACATTTGAGTGAACGTGCCCTGTCAGCTAATGCTTCTGGATTCCTAAACCAAAAAGAGAAATCTTCTACATGGGGTTAAAAGTAGCCACAGGTCTTGACGCGTTAACACCTCCTTCTGTAAGGCAACAGCATCTTTGACTCTGAGACTATGAAAATGATGAACATGATTCTGATTTCACAGAACTACCATTTCACTAGCTATTCCTTAAATCTTCAATAAAAAATAGGTATGAAAGGAATCAGAGATTCTATACTACTTACATAAGGTGCTATGGAGGATCATTTGTAGAAGTGGACAAATAAGCAGTATGTGCTGTACTATTGGTGGTCTAGGAAGGACAAATTGTAAGTTACACAGCCAAATACTGATGCTGTAGAGGATGTCTCTGTAACTTCAATCCCAGCTGGGTGAATACAAGATTTACTTGTATAATAGCTTAAATATAGCGAAACTCTTAAAACCCAGGATATTTTAATTTGGTGGTTAATGAAAAGTTTCTACATTAGCTGCCATCTCTTGATGGTACTGAGATAACAGCTTAAGACTCTTATAACTCAACTATCACTTTGTTTGAAACCTGTTTGGTTTTTTGAATACTTGTACTGTAGAAAGAACTTGAAATGCAGTCAAGAGACTATGAAAGATCAGGTAGTGGCCATCAACTCTGAGTTGCTCTAGCACCTTTGATACAAAGGAGGTATCTTTTGCCAGTTGCCCATGGAGATTTGGAGCCTGGAAATTCCTCAGGTGATGTACAAAGACAAGTAAAGGTACAAGAGGGTTATTTTTAAAATTCATTTTCTAAAACACAGAAGCTATTGCACCAAGCAGTGAAGCTGATAAAACTATAAAAGTGGTGTGGCCTAGTGGCCCTGGGCCAAATCTAACTTTTGAATGTACAGTGTAACTAGGTCTATGTTAGCAACTTGATTCAGAGCAGTAATGCAGTTTTGAAGCAAATACTTTGATGGTCTCCATATACTGTGTATTCTTAGTTCAGTTCAGTACCACAGCT
This sequence comes from Microhierax caerulescens, assembly GCA_035590215.1. Lineage (NCBI taxonomy): Eukaryota > Metazoa > Chordata > Aves > Falconiformes > Falconidae > Microhierax > Microhierax caerulescens. The sequence continues at coordinate 90,173,354 of JAVJGJ010000057.1, forward strand.
GTGGTACCCATGAAACAGATTCTGTTTGGTAGGAAGCTAAAGTAGAAAAATTGCTCCAGAAGTACTGTAGTGCTCCTCAGGAACAACAGGTCCCTACCTTGTGGACTATACCACTGGGAGGTCTTCCAGTTCGTCCCTACCACTTTTCCCTTAGCATTGAACAACCTATACAGTGGAGATGTTTGACCTGGGGAACTAGCCAACATCTAAATCAGGGTGAACATCCAGAGCCTCATACAATGGAGATGTAAGGAGCTTAACACCACTCTCATCTGCTGATTGCTCTCCTAGAAGGGGAAAAAATGTCTCTAAATGGTTAGAAGTTCCCTTGGCTAAGACATTAATCCTGGGATTTAGGTGACAAAACACTTGAGGTCTCCCTGCTAGACAGTGTTATCAGAAATGAGGAGTGATATTCCATCACCCAAACCTAGGCATTTAGTGCTATTCTACATGTGGAATAGCTGTAGGGTATCCATCCACCCTAGCTATCAGCTGCTGCTTCAGAGCATGTGGGTCTTTTCTGAGACCCTGTGTTGTATCTGCCAGTCCCAGACAGACATCTTGGCTTCCCAAAGGCCTCTCAGTTGGCATTAGGCACTTTTGTTTAGGCATCTGGATCACAACTGGGTTCAGCACCCAGGTGTACACCAGACTTTGAACAATGAACTCCACAAATCAAATGGCTTCCATGGCTTGCGTCCAAACACAGCGTTTCCATGTCTGTCCAGGAAGTGGGGCAGGGATAGGGAGTGATGGTGAGGACTTTCATTTTAAGTCTGCTTTATCCACAGGTGTTTACACCTTTCCAAAGAGCAAAGTACTATTTCTTCATGCATTTGAAATTGTAGGAGGCAATACTCTTCACATTCTCATTAGGCTGTATTTCACTTTCTGCGAAGCAAGCATTATTTATTCTCATGTATCATACTTTCTGTACAGCTAAATAGATTACCAGAGAGAAGAATACAGGAAGGAGAAAATTTTAAGATTTGTAGGATTAAGTTTCAGGGGCAAAGTCTAGCTGCGTTATAGTTTCATTACTCTGAAGTGTAAAGTAATGGGTGAGGTGTTAACATCATTATTACCAGGTAAATTTGGAGATTTATGTAAATGTTTTTTCACCTGGCTGTGCATACATACCTGCACACATACCCATATGCTTTGTAGTCATAGTGCCTTTGGAGACTGAAAGGAATTAATGTCTTTCTTCAGATTTATTTTGTCATTACTCATGTTGCTTTTTACCTGATAGTTTTCAGAGAACCATGTTGCCATTGATTAACTTACGTAGAAACAGTTCGTGTGTTTTAAGCCAACCTCAAGCTATGGTGCTGTCAACACTGCTATGTGTGTTTAATCTACCGCATGCAACATTGCTTGTCTTCTGAAACAGTGTTTTGTGAGTATGGGGGTTTTTGCTGGTAAAAAAGGGAAGGTGTAGGTTTTTATCTCCTCTTTCTCTTGTCCTGTTTGTAGTTGGGCACTGTCAGCTTCAATGAAGCCTGTAGTTGCATTTCTGTTTTTTACTGAGACTGTCCATAGCATACTTCTCTATTTCTCTCTCCCCACTTCACCGTCTATTCCACAGTGTTTCAAAACACTTCCTTCCAAAACCATAATGATTTGTGATGCTGAGATAATAAACCATATGGTATAGTGAGTAAGTCACATCCTTTCTCAGCAGCCAGTGGTTGCTGGCTGTGAAAGACATACATATCATTATGTTAGCTTCTGTCCCAAGAATTCAAGTCACAGTCTCAAGATTTGCTAAAAAAAAGCAAGAGGAATGAAATGTTGTACAAGTCCATTTTAGACTGAATATTTATTTCAAGTCAGTACTACTTCTCTGGTTTCTATTATAGTTGCTGTTTTGGCCCTTCATAGGTTTATTGTATATCCATCCTACTGTGACAAAGGAAGTTTCTCACAGCTAAATCTAGTCTGAATGTGTTATTAGTTCAAGTTTCATTATTGCATTTCCTTTTCTAAGCAAGGCAAAGAATCTGCCGTTAACAATGTAATCTCTTTTCCTGTTGACTTGCTCTTATAGATACAACCATAAAAGCAATTGGTTTGAATGGTTCTTTTGCACTCGTGTTTGTTTGTTTTTTTAAACATTGATTACTCCTAATTGTCATTTCTTAGACACAGTGGTTTAGAAATACATCCTTCAGTCATGATTTTTGCAGAATTATTCCATTAAATCATCTGGAGATAGTTTGAAGGTGATCGATTTCTCAAAGCACTGAGTGAAGTTTGATTCATAGTTCTGACTAAATGATCTGGCTGACTAAAACCCTGTGCAAACTTTTGAAATTGTATCACTTTTGTCAAAATCTACAATTTCTATAATTTGTATTTAGAATGGCATGTAGACTAGTCAACACTAAATATTTTTCCAATAAAATGGTGTACTTCAAATTAGTCAGACATTGCCACCTGGCAAGACAGATTGCAAATGCTTATCAGATTACTCCTCAGTCTTTGAATTTTCTTTTCAGTATATTCACAACTACTCCAATGATGACTGGCATCATTTTAAACCACTATGAAGTTGGGTACAACAAAGTTCCGTGAATGTATTTGTTTGCTAGAATGAAATATTTTACTTCAGTTATTAACAGATCCTCTTTGTATACCATTGCCCTCTCTTTTGGGTAGCTGTGTCTGATTTTATATTCTGTTCTTAGCTTTCCGTTTAATTTTGAGACCAGAAAATCAAAAAGAGAAGGTCCCAATCCAAGTCAACATGCATGCTGAGATGTCAAAAGGCCTAGTGTAGAAGTACCTCTGCTTTGTGGGTTTTATGCAAAGTATTGGCATGTATTTGCATTCTAGTATCACTGATTCAGACAACTTCATACGAGCTGTCATCATCTCTACTTCAGTAGTCAGCTGAAAAACAATCAAAGTGAAAATTACTCTATTCAGACAAACTGCTTCAATCCATCCTTAATCTGATCATTCAGAATCTTCAGTCTTTGAAAGGGAATGTCACCTGTATTTTTAAGCATTTACTTTAGTTTATATTGTGCTTTTAAAACATTGTCCTAACCACAGTAAGTAACGTTTGTTAAGTAAATCACATGAATTAATTAAACCAGTTTCAAGGACACGATTCACTGTCATTTAAAGACAAAAACTTTCTTCCTTATTCTACCTTAAATACACAAATGCAATTTCAAAAGAATTCACAAACAGTATCTTTGTCTTTGCAATGGTAGATGTTATTAAAACATAAATTTGTGCACCTATGAACTTTCCAATTATATAATGAATCAATAACAAGACTGATGAAACAGTGTCCAAAGACAAATAAAATTGAGAAAAACCTATATATATATATATTTTGTCCAAAAGTAAATAAGATTGAGAAAACCTATATATATATATATATATATATATTTAATTTCATAAACTCTTGTATTTTGTGAATTAATATCATTCTGATATTGTGTACAACTGCCATCTTCTGCTGAAACTGAAATGGGATAATTTGAATGAAAATATGAAACCATAAATCTTGAGTATAAACCATTAATTTTTTTGACATGGACTTTCAGGAAAGTCAAGCCCATGATCTTGCCACTTGTCTTCAAAATGGCAGTATTCACAAGAGAGAGTTTAATGTGTAAATTTTTTTTTTAGTTTAGCCAAATATCTTTGCCCTTCCGAGGATCCTCCTTCTTCATATGGTAACTCTGCTATCTTGTAAATGGTGGCTATGTCTTGTAACATCTCTTGCTCTTATAGGAAGATGGACCTCAAGATACATCTTTAACTGCAATATAAGACAAAAAAATAGTCTTGTATAGGTACTGAAAAAAGCATGAGCTTGTGAATATCAATTGGGTCAAAAGTAGATGTCTTCCAAGAAGACTAGTGGAATATTTGTGTTTCAGGGTACATTTGACAGGTGATAAGTTCCCAAGGACAAAAATTGATTAAAGTGTTGAAGAGCCTTCCAAATATCAAGAAGGGAACAGGAGGACTTTTTGGTCATTAGGCATATCACTAGCTTCTGGGTGAACTCAATGTACTTGTGATCACAGGCATAATCACCTTTTTAGTCAGAAATAACAGTTCAGTGTCATTTCCTCAGTGATAAGAAAAAAATAGTTGAAAATAATTTAAAATAGTCATATAAATTAAGTGTATGTTTCATCTGATTCAGTGTGTATCAGCTAGAGTTTTAATACTGGCAGCTATACAGAGTCAAAAACTTTTTTAAAGAATGTAGATTCTTCACATATACATTGATTTCTGTGTTGTTTATGGCTTTTCAAGTTGCTAACATTGGGAGGCTACAAATATGTCCACTGATTCTTGGAAATGAAGAAGTGATTTGAGTTTCTTGGATAATATTGCTGTTCAGATAATTTCTATTTTAATTTATTTTAGATGATAAAGACCACAGGCAGTACTTACAGAGATGCTTCCATGGTTGTCTAGGTGCTAGGTACTTTATCTGGTTTTATGAGCTAGGTTAATTAGTTCAGCTAAATACATCCTAGGTAACAGTTGGTCTGGAGTGTCATGATAAATAATGGGGCTGTGATTCTCATATATGCTTATTTGCTCATGTTGATAATCTGTTTATTTGTATTTTTATTTACTTTATGTGTTGTTAATAAGGTTATCCAGAACTGAAGGAAGTAAACCAAATTTTTCAGTATAATGATTTCTATGCTAGGATTGTTATATTTTCAAATTATTTCATTAGTTGATTAGTTTAACTCTTATAAATATACTTTCCAGATTTTCCTCTTCTGTTTTAGAGATACTTGTTTCCAATTTAGTTTACATTCTCTTTGGAAAGGGACTGTTTTTCTGCCCCCATAATCCGTGATTTTTTCCCCACTGTGCTTTCCTATTTTTTACCTGCAGTGTTCACTAGCAGTTTTGCAGCATGTTCTTCTAAAAGTAGCATAAAAATATGTCTCTCCATCTTAAATGGAAAAATAATGTTAATTTATTCTTTAGTTTATGAAGGCCACACTCTCTGGTATAAGTTTGAAGAGCCCTGATATTGCCTGAGGAAAGAGAGGATTTAGAGAAGCACTCTGGGAATAAAAGGTCCAGTTAAAATGATTCAATTTAGAGGTCTAAAAATGGGTTATGAGAAAAAATATTGCTTTGGTGATGGTAGGAATATTTACGTTAACAATTCTTTCATCCTGAAGCTCTTTTATTGCATGGATTGGAGCCTACGCTTGAAATTTGTCAATAGTGTCATGCCAGTGGCATGCACGTGCCCTGTCATTGTGTAAAAACCCCTCCAAGCAGAGTTGAAAACTATCAAAAAATCTTACTGTTCTTATACTCAGTAAGTGTAAGAGTTAGTATGTATGATGGAGGTTACTGCTGAACATGATATATAATTTGATAGTAGTTTGATACCTGAACTATATATATAAAAAATAGTCTACCTAACCAGAGTTACTGCTTGCTAGAGCTCTTCCTAAGGACTGGTCCATATGCATGGTTTTGCAAAAAAGCACCTGGGCATGCTTCAGGCAAGGGCTGCATGGGCCTGATAAAGAGCAATTTTTCTGCAGTTTTGAAGGACTGGAAGTATCAGCAAAGCACAGCTTGCAGGCAAAAATATACTAGAACAACTGATATAGTTGAGGAGTAGACAAAAGAGGGAAACGTTCGGGTGTTCATAGAATAATAGAATCATGGAAACATTTAAGTTGGAAAAGATGTTTAAAATCATCAAGTCCAGCTGTTAACCTAGCACTGCCAAGTTCCCCACTAAACTATGTCCCTAAGCACCACATCTACGTGGTTTTTAAACACTTCCAGGGATGGTGGTTTCACCACATCCCTGGGCAGCCTGTTCCAATGCTTGACCACCCTTTCAGTGAAGAAACTTTTCCTAAGACCAATGTAAACTTTTGATAATCACAAGTTGAGGGCATTTTCTCTTTTCCTATCACTTGTTATCTGGGAGAAGATCTACCCCCGCCTGCCTACAACCTCCTTTCAGGTAGCTGTAGAGAGTGATAAGATCCCCTCTGAGCCACCTGTTCTCCA
>JAVJGJ010000057.1:90195442-90211674 GCA_035590215.1 Microhierax caerulescens
GATTTAATTTTGCATTTATGTTGAAAACATGACTGCTATATGTAAGGAAGAGTATGGATTTAAAATCTTAATTCATATGAATGCCCTTCTTTCATAAGCCAGATACTTACTTGAGAATAACAAATAGTCTCTGTAGTCTCTCTGTGCTAGATTTAGTTGCACATTCTTTGAAATAGCTTGGGCTATTCACTGTCAAATATCTGGACTAGGTGTCATCGAAGGGGCAATTTCACTATGAAATCCATGTTGCTGGATTTTGGCGTCATGCAAAAATGGTCTTATACTCAGAATACCTAATTTTCTGAGAAATCAGACATTTAAAATATTATTTAGGGCAGTTCATAGGTGATTATGGGTTATGTGCTTTGACTAGAGGAAAAAGGAAATTGAAAATATTCAGCAAACTTTTACTTATGCTCTTGGTTGTACTTGTTGAGCAGCTACCTTAATTGTATGTCTGTGTCATATTATGTGTAGAAATATTCATTCTGGTGCTGTTATAACATGTTAATGTGTAGGATCTTGTGTTCATACAGAAAACTACTTTGTACCAACCTCTGAGATCATTGCTGTAGAAGAAACTGAACTTAATGAGAAACAGCGTAATATTGGCAGATGGCAAAAAATGGCAAAGCCACATGCTTTCACAGGTAAGGCAAATACAGTCTCAGGATGCTTGTGCTAATTATTTTGTTGGTAGCACTTTAGGGCATACTCAAAACGAATCTTTAGATTCTTTTTAACATTTTAATTATGCATTTAAAAAAACCCCAAACATCCTCACCTGCCAAAAAAAACCCTAAACCAAAACAACCCTGAAACAAAGGAATGAACAAAACCCGTCAAAAATCTGCCAGTTCACATTTAAAGATTCTTATTTCGGAAAATAAAACCCTTCCTTTAAGAACACATGCTGTGTTTAGTTATTTAATGGAGGCTTAACAAATGCCTTATGTTTCTGCTGCTGAGTGACTGCAGCAAGACATTTGCTTTCTCCTACGTGATAAGAAAGTCAAGGGAAAGGCTAGAAGAATGAGTCTTAAACATTTGGGTTTTAAAAAAATTATCCCTAACCATCAGAATGTGTGCATGTAAAGTTTCTTTGCGTTACTGACTGCATTCTTAAAACAAAGTGCCAGAAATAAATTTCTGTTTGTTTTTGGGAAGAGTGGTGACTTCTGTGCTGCAAAGCTGGGGCAAATGTGACTGCTCCTGTACCAAAATTTTATGTTGTGAAGTACTTTCCTCACATGTAGTTCTTCAGTAACAATGATTAGTGATACTGTAGGTGGAAAGGTAAGAGTGTTTCTTGTCTCACCAGCCTTGTCCTTAATGCACAAAAAACCTCAACCTCTTTTCTGAAATTTCAGCTTCATGAAATTGAATTCACCCGTGTTGGTTACATGGGAGCTGATGTGAGGGTTTGGTTTATCCTCTTAAGCTTATGGCATTTTATCTTATGTAAACATTGCAGACTTTCAATATGGATGAAATAATATATAAGCTCAGTGAACTTCTATGTAAGTATGTGTATAATCAGTTTGTGGAAAATGGATTCTATTTATTTTAAAAAGAAGCTTATGTTTGGGTATCTGCTGTAAGGTAAAGACTTAGAGCAAGTTTTTTCATTTTGACTTTCTACAAATGGCCTTTTCATATTCTCTGAATGCTTCTGTTGTTTGCAGAAATGTGTAGTGGGGGTGAAATACCACTTATTTTTTCCCAAGGATAGATATTTTGAAGATCTCTCGGAAATGCATTTGTTATTTCACAGGACTGTGTCATTGTGCCTTTTTAATTTTTTTTTTTTTTTTTTTTTTTTTAATTTAAATAGTGTATTACGTGAAGAAAGACCGAAATCACCGCTGGCGGTGTGGTGATGTGACATTTTCATGTGTTGATGAGTACTTGTATGATCAGTGGATACAGGCGCTCAAACAATTACTTGAAATGCAGAGTAAGTTTGACTAAGCTACAAACACTTGCAGCATCATTTTACAGGCTTGTATACCAATTAATGCTGGTTTGATGTATCTGCTTTTTTTAACTCTTCAGAGGAGCTTACATTCAAAAGTTGAGGAAGCTGAAAGCTGAAGTGTCTCTTTATCACTAATTCTGTTTCTCACATATTCGACAAGTTGTACCAAGTGTTTTACTCTATAATCAGTCAGGACTACAGGTGTCATAATTTTGCCCAGACGTAAATTATTTTCACAAAATATGGACACATTAGAAGCTTAGCAGAGGCTTTAAATGACTGTAGCTTGGGAGAAAGAAAAGAGGACACGTAAGCTCAGAGATATGAGGTACTGGGAGATCTGAGGACAAGGACTGCAGTGATTGTAAGATTTATGTGTGGCTTTTTGTGTGTCTGTCTCGCCTTTCCAGTCTCTTTCATCAGCAATGTGCCTTCTGTAGTAAGAGTTCCCATTAATTGTTTCTAGGACTCTTGTACATCTATTTCTTGGAAGACTAAAAGCAGTTCTGCAGGAGTTATTCCTGAAAGAGATACCTTGACAGATGTCAGGGAGCGGCAGGAGAAGAGCAACTCCATGGCAGAAGGGAGGTCAAGGATGACCATATCACAGGCAGTGTCCCCACCAACCAGGGTAAAGTCCCACTGCATTTGAGGGGTGGGCAGAGTAGGGATGGGGATAGCAGCAGGTTTGATTTACAGCTCAGATGAGATAATCGGGTCTATCCAGGGAGGCCAAACTGGAACAGCAGGAGATGGAGATGGTGGCAGGACTGGACATAAGCTACCTACAGCATAGGTCTGAGGTCCATCTGAGACACCGAGCCAGAGAAGGAATTGGATACAAGTATACCTATGATGTGACTCAAGCAAATACTTAAGACTCACAGAATAAAAATGGCTATTTAACGAAAAATATTCTTCTGAACAGGCATTGGAAGCATACATCTTACGTATACAAAACAAAAACACTAGTTACACAAGGTATGTGGCTTCCAGTAAAATATTTCGAAAAATGAGGTTTGTGCACACATTCAGCACACCTGTGAGAGATGTGGCCTGGGCCACATCTTGGTTTGAGTGCAGGTGTTCATTCTATTGGTAACAATTTCAGAAAATGTGTCAGAGGTTCTCAGAGGGGGTGAGTGGTGCTTTGGGTGAGTGGCAGCTTGAAACCATTCAAAAGGTATAGCCTGGGTGCATTTATTATGCAAGTGTGCTGATTTAATAACTGTTTATTCTTTCATTTTGCTATCTGAGGAAGTAGAGATCTTGTAACAGATCTTTCTGTTCTATACAAAAAAGGAAAGGTCTCCAGGTGCAGCAAGAATTACTGTTTTGTGTACCTGTTAGTACAGAGGTGTAACAATTGTTACATTGCTACCACCAACATAAATCCATAACTGTTTGAACAAACTTGAGATAGTGATATCAAAGGTATTTTCTGCAGGGAAGGAGTTATGCTATAGGACAAGCACTTGTGCAGATACAGTTCTGTGAGGTATTCTTACTGTGTCTTTATCACAAAAAGGAAATATGTTTTAACTATGTTACCAAAGCAAGAACATTATTTAAATAAATTAATGCAAAAGTATTTCTATATATGCTTCACTCATAAGTGCCTTTCCTATTGCTGCCCTTGGTTTATCTTTTATGCCTGTGACACTAAATTGGGATGGTACTGCAAGAACAGTACGCGTAAGAATGAGACGTGGGGTCTGATGAAATGATTCTGAATTTCATCTGCTGTCTTATTACCAATTTGGTCAATACTGTCAGTATCCTCAGTATAATAAAGAGGATAGATGAAACAGGTTTTTGTAGTTATTTAAGAAAGAGTTACAAAAGTTAATAAAGAGTTATAAAAGGCTTATATGCTGTGTTCACTTTGATGTTTACATGTTTGGTTTTGTATAGCTTGTTGAATTTTTGTTTTGCGTACAAAATTAGTAAACAAGAAATCTTTCTTTACTGCAGGGTCTAGACCAAAGCACTTGCTTGTGTATATTAATCCTTATGGAGGAAAACGACAAGGGAAGAGGATTTATGAACAGAAAGTTGCTCCACTCTTTAGTCTGGCTTCTATCTCCACTGATGTTGTTAGTGAGTAATGAACATTTTCATTTCTTAATAAACGCAATATGAACTCTTTAAAACTTGTCTGAGTATTTTAAAGTTTTTTTCTGTTACTTACCTTTTCTTAATAAGGAAATGAAAATAAGTGATAGAGGAGTGTTTTCTAATTAAAGCATAGGTAGCCATAAAATGGCAACCTTATATAAATTTTCTGCTTACTAAACTAAAACTTCTGGTACCTCTGAGCTATTTGAGCTCTTAATTTATAAGATAACTGCCTTTCTTATTTCTTTCAGTTCTACTGTTAAAACCAGTTGTTCATTTGCACAACTTTTTTAGTGAGATATTATTCCATATGTACTACAATGTATGCTTCTTTCAATTCTTTCCGTGGCATAAAATCTTTTGAAACACATTTTATGGGCAGGCTGTTATGGTCACATTGTTAATAGAATTGTGGTTATTAATCAATTAATAACATTTTTATAATATTTATATACAATTTTCTAATAATATTTTATAATAGTAATTTTAATGTGTTTATTCATAGTAACTGAATATGCTAACCATGCTAAGGACAATTTATTTGAAGTTAATATTAATAAATATGATGGGTAAGTAACTTCATTTGCCTTTTTAAAATTCTTTCTCTAGCTAATATATTCTGTAATCTGTCTGTTCTTGTCTCTAACTTAAAAGAGTAGCCTTCATTGCTGATATGTTTATTACCACATCTGAAAGTTCTGGGGTATATACCTTTGTGTAGGAGATCTGCATTTAGGAGTATCAAAGAAAAACTAAACTGTTTCTGTAAACCTGTTCAACACACGATACTTTCAAGTGTAGTATGACAATATTTGCGTGAGATTTGTGTTGAAAAGGTGAATGTAAGATTAATTCTGCTCGTCCAGATGTTGAGCATTCTATGATGGCTTGAAAGCTACCCTGAAGTGTTTTGTGGTGTAGGTGATCTTGACGCATACATCAGTCCAGAACACTGAAACAGGGGCATTCAGACTGTGTGTAAAACCCATGAACTGTTTAGAAATGTTCAGTTCCTTTTGCTACAGGACTGTTCAAATAATGGCTACATCATTTGGCTTTATTTGTGTTTGTTCTGTTGTGGAATTACTATTTTAAAGGAAGCCCTAACTGAATGGTGAAACTGCATTCAATTATTAAATCTGCTGTAGAAGCAGAATATTTTAATAAATAAGTTAGTCATTCCAGTTTCCAGTTCATGACATGAGACAAGTTACATGACTCAAAATCATGAAAATGTATGCGGTACCTATGCAGATAAACTCTCATAGCTATAATATTTTAAAATAGTATGTTGTTGTGCTTGTTGACATTTAAACTGGTAAGCTGCAAAAATAAAACACTTTCTATCTTTTCAGAGTACTTTTGCTAGGGGAGTAGATCTTTATGCATTGTGTAAGTCAAGTGAAGCCATGATGTTGACAAATCATGATAGTAAGAACCTACACTCACAGGCAGAGTTCCTAGACTTCACCTGTTTTAAAATGAGTTGAATTTAAATAAGCAGTTTTGATTATTCTAGGATTTTTATTAATATTGCAGAAATGCAAGGAAGGGAAACTTGAGATCCTAGGAAAACCTAGTTAGTCAAATCAAATGAAAAGGAAAAATCTTAAGTGATTTGAAATAGATAGTACTGATGGTTGATGAAATCCCAGTACAGAGCAGAAAAGGGAAGCAAGTGAACCCATGTCCACTCTTACCAAATTGTTTTTTACAACAAGAGGCAGTGACCAGTTGTAGTGGTACTTGAAGTGTTTTGGCAGATTCAAACAGTCTTTTATTGCAGATATTTTTTTTTATTGCAGATTTTTTTTTTCTTTAGTGAGGTTTTTTGGTTTTCCCTCTAACATGACTGAGCTAAAAAACTGGCCATAGAGCTGCATCTTTTTAGAATCTCATGATTCTTCTATTCCCAGTCTGGGCCTTAAGAGCAGTTATCTTGGGAACCGCAACCTGTCTTTCCAAGCCTGATTTTTGTCCGTCATGTACAGGTCTGTCTGTGGTGAACAGTGATGTTAGTACCAATATAAGAACTCCTTCCTACTTTTTAAATAAAAGATCACATGGTTATAGGGAAGATTTTAAAAATGGTTGAACCACATGCATGTATGTATTTCTTAGACTGACTTTTCTCATGTACAGGAAAAGCTTCTTTGGATTCCTACATCAAGTTGTTGTTCACCAGTCCTCTTAGATTGGTTTTGATAAGTGGCTTTTCCTTCATTCAGTGATGGGTTTTTTCATTTAATCTCCAGATTCCCTATTTGGCAAAGCTATACCTGTAATTTTGGAACTAGATGCAGGATTTTTAATGATAACTGCTTCACTGCTTTCCAAGTGTATTTACTTGAGAGAGCTTATTTAAACTTCTTGCACGTTTCCTGTTCTTGCTATTTTCCCTTATATGAATTTCTGATGGTGGGTGTTCTAATCCAACAGCTCACTGGTAGAACAGCTTCCCTTTAAAGGCAGTTAGAATATAACAGGTTTTTGTACATCATTGTGCAGAACAACTAGAGCATGCTGTAATATTGTGCAGGTAATGACCGTGTTCAGAATAAGTCTGACATGTATGAATAGCTATGCTTCCTTATCCATATGCCTGTTGCACAAGCCTTTGTAAAACTGTTTCAGGTTGTTTTCCTAGTTCTTGAGTTAGTTCACAGTATGGTTGAGATTAGAAGGGACCGTAGTTCTTTTAAAATTCATTTGTCATGTGGACTCGCTTCTCCTGAAGTCCTTTAGCGTATATAGTTAACTGTTGTCATCTGTCTGAAAAGCAAAATGCTTGTCCATTAGAAAAATAAACCCCAAATGTAAGAATCACTCCAAGGTGATCTCTTGCAGTAGTTCTTCAGTAGGGGCCTTCACACGTGTGACTTGCACATTGTTGATCTGATGTTTGCAATGAATTTGGTCATGCTGATGTTGTGTATGTAAAATTCTTTGTGTCACTAGTTAACTTTTAATTGGTACAGACACTCATACCATTGTCATCTCTGAGCCTGGTTATATTATATGTTTTAAATAGAATACTACTGAGACAACATTGACCTTGAACTGATTTTTGTCCACTTAATCACTTTCTTAGAGTCTGCAGAGAGAGTTGAGGCACACTAAAGTTGAGGAATAACGTAGTTAAGCTATGAGAAGAAAAATTGATTATAAAAATTAAAAACAAACATCCTTTTCTTCCTTCTCTCCCAGTCTCTTAGGTCTTGACTTAGTTGGACAGTGTGTATTTTTAAGACTGTCCTCTCCATTCATGAAAAAATGACTGGGTTTTTTTCAAGCTTTCCTTCTGCTGAAAATACAATAATAAGTGCATTTTAATCATCAATACTTAAAAATTAAATAAACTAACTTTTCCTATGAAAAAAGTGCTCATTCTGCAATATCTGTTGCTCGGTATGTGGAAGAGTAAGTATTAGTTTATGCATTAGCAATGATTGCTATAGATAACAGTAAACATTCCTAAACATGCATGCTGGGGACTACATACATAACTTTGGATTTGTCATGTGTTTCTTTAAAGTATTTGAATTAGTTTTTCAGTTAAAGAATGTTTATGCTTTTAGAGTGCAGGGTGTGCATTTGATTATTGCGCATGAAATGTGTACTGCTGTAAAATAGTCTTTTACTTCCTAGTATTTGCTTGGCTGTGGACTCTCTGCTGAGCTTTAACATGTTGAGGATCTGTAGCTGCTGCACCAGCTCTGACCTGAATTAAATTTGCAAAACAAAGTTTTGCATCTGGTAACATTTAGAACTCTGTGTTTTATTATGAATGGTCATGTAGAGATACATGACTTCTGTTTGTTGGTGGGCTCTCAGCATGTTCAGAAGAGCATGCAAGCATGCACTTTTCTGTTTTTTGACTTTCATATAATGTATATACCTATTAAATTAATAGTGTAAAATATAATTCTGCCTGAAGTCACAAATATTAACTTAATTTTCCCTTTTTAGTAAAGGTACCCTATTTCCATTTTGTTTACTCAGAAAGCTGTATGTACAGTCCTGTTGGGTGTTTTCTTTGTATAGTGAATTTCCACTGATATTTGTCTGTCTGCACACAGCAATAGAGGATAAAGACATTTTATTTTTTTTTTAGGTTCCATTCCAACTTTTTTTTCTAACATGACAGATGTGTCTAGGTGCATTTGCAGTTGTGTAGCTTAAATATTTTTTTTTCTGCTTTTTGTTAATTGCCAAGTTGACTGTGGGCTACTATATCCTGTAAAGATGGAGGAGGAGAATAGAACAACTATTTTTGACGTGTCCAGTGCATGCCCTAAGTAGAACACTTGCTGTGTTGTTTATTGACTGTTAGTGTGCATTCTAATTTGTGTTTCCTGGCAGTGTTGTTTGTGTTGGTGGGGACGGCATGTTCAGTGAAGTGATGCATGGTCTCATTGGAAGAATGCAGAAGGACTCTGGCATAGACCAAAATAATCCCAAAGCACCATTAGTCCAGTGCAATATAAGGATTGGCATAATTCCTGCTGGTAAGAAAGGGTTAACTTTCAGTTTACTTTATTCATTTGTTCTTGAAATTTCTTCGTACTCAGAACTTACTGAACATAGGCTGAAGTGTAAGGTATGAGCAATGATATTGCATAAAGACACCTAGCTAAAGCTGTTTGTATCCTGATATAATCGTTGATCACATGCAATTTTATTTGGGAAGGATACTTTGTAAAGGAAATCAAACTTAATGTTCAACTTTAGAATTTAATTACTACTTTCTGGTTTTTTGTGGCTTATTGTGTGGTAATACAGTATAAGATGTTGAAAATAATACCTTTGCCCATCTGAACACATCAATTTATGAAATTTACTGAACAGAGACTTACTTAAATGATAAACATTTTTCCAGTTCCAAATGCTTCACAAATTTAGTTAGAATTGTGATGAGAACCTCCCACTGGTCTGGCAAACTCCAAACAAATGCTAAGATTCCTCCTCTTCTACTCCCCCCACCTTCCCTCTAGTTGTCATCACAGAAAGCATGAAGCAACTACAGCTGAGGAACAGTCCTCGGGTTCCAGGCCAAGTTGCAGGGTTTGCCCCTTTTTAGAGGTGCTGTACCTTCACAGGTCTCACTTTTTCATGCAGTCCTGACTACTGTCTGAGAGGCATTTGAGAAAACTCATTCTTGAAATTCAGATCTTTGGTGATAAACTTAGTTTTTTGTTGGCCGTAGGTACTCTTTGGATCAATCTTGCTGTTAAGTCTAGTGTCTTGGGTGTTACCTCATCGCGCCCAGTTGGTCCCCAAGGTTCCTTCAAAAGTGGACTTACAAGATGACCCTCTCTTCCAGGACTGGGTTCAGTGTTGCAGCTCTTTTTAATAGCATTTGCAATTTTAAGGACTGTGCGGAAAGACAAATGGACAGTTTGGTGTCTTTTCTATGCTGTTCTCTTTTTCTTGTCAGATTCTTGAGCATAAAGAACTGGGATATGAAATAAACATTATGAGCTTCAGAGTAGAACTGAAACACAGATGTTACGAGAAGATTTAGCACAGGTTGTAAATATACACGAATGGAAATAGTGTATTTGTACCCTCAGGCTTTAGGTGACTAATTTTATATCCTTATATCTTTGTTAAGAAAGTATTTGAACCCAAATGGTCTGAATTGTTGCTTGGAAGAAGCTTAACCCTTTCTGCTTGCAGTACTATAAGGGTTAGATATGTAAAAGTTGCAGTGCGAATACCCCCTTACAGTTTTTCATTCTCCTTGTTAGCTAGCACATTAAGGGTTCTGTATAACAATTATGATATTTAAGTATATTCTGATTTTTATTTGTTAAAGCTTTGAACTAAAATCAGTTTGTATAGTAAATTTAACAAGAATGGAGTTTGAAGTGTTCTACCCTTTGTTTCCCTTATTTGGGCAAATTTCTTGAACTAAAGGTTTTTGCTTATACAGCTGGTTTCAGGAGATTTTGCCTACTGGTGATACTAATGATAATAAGAAGATAGAACAGAAAAAGCCAATTCTCTTAAGAACTATTTCTTTGTCCTTAGGAAGTTAACTATAAGCATGTTAAAATTGAAAGATTAACCTTGTTTTTTCAACAATTTCTTAATGCATTTTTTCCAATTGCAACCCAAAAGTATGATCTTCACTGATATTTTCATATTGCTAACATGTTTCAAGTCACTTTCTTCTCTTACATACTGTAGTGTTGTTTGTTTTGTTTTGTCCATTGTAGCTGTTTGCTATTTGTATGTATACTGCATGCTCTATTCCTCGAACTAACTTGAGGTACAGCCTCGTAATCAGTACTATGATTCAAATATTTTCTCTAAGTCATTATTCAGATCCCTCAAAAATTATTTGTAATGGTGTATAAGGAAGCTGGCATTTCAAAATTCTATTGATTTAGGTTTTGGAAGTGCAGAGTATAATACATGTCTTGATCTGTTGTATATTGTACAATATTTAAAACAATCAATTACTGAAAATATGGACAAGTGCTTATTTACTGGAAAAGGGGATCAAATCACTGAACAAATCGTAACCCTTTCTTAACAGATCTAGCCATCACAGGGACCTTAAATTGTGTATGAATCAGACAAACCCATGCATTGCAAGATGGTCAGGAAGGCAGGGGTGGGGTGGGGGGCTTGGTGAAGCTGTTTTGTTCATCTTTGCTTGATGTAATGGAGCTCTGACCATGACCTCAACAGATCCTCTAGTTCCAAAACTGGTGCAAGAAGTCTGTTCCAAAATAAGTTAAGATACTTAAAAAGACTTTTTTTAAATGACAGTCCTAGAATACAGCAAGTCAAGAGGAATAATGAAATATAAATCACGCGTCTAGAAAAACATCCATGGTGCTCTTGTTAGTTCTTTATAACCAGCCTTTTTCCTAAAATCCTAAGAACTCACAGATCAAAACCAAACACTAACCGGAGTTTAGAGGTTAAATTCTAAAGCTCTGTGTTCTCTGGTACATGGAGACAGTGCACTCAGTTAGGACAAGAGCTTGTGCTAGGATGATGCTGAATCAGTGTTTTTTCCCTTTTTTATTATTTAGTTCCTAATGTCAAGCTGTGATAACAGAAGCGTGGCAGGTTGTGGTTTGTGGTCGTGACTAAACAGTGTCTGTATTCAAACTAACACTCAGTTCAGCACACTTAATCTTTGCTTAGAAACTCAATTTAATTGTACAAAGGTTTGAAATAACAAATGAAACAGATTTAATGCTAAAACACTCTCATCTATGTGACCATATTTGAGTAATTTAGCTTTATCTCACAGGCAGAATCCCATTACGCAGGCTCTTTTTTTTGATGTTTGATGCTACTTGTAAATCTTTTTGCAGAAAGCCCCTTCTTGGTCCCCCTGGGTTTTTTTGATCAGATGTGTCTGTTTTCAGGCAGTCTCTTTTCTTAGTGTGTCTTCTGGTTAAAAAATATCACTTATTCTTATGCTTTATGGTACATTTTTATGAAATAACTTGTGTTTTTATTCACATGAATAAAAGCTAAAGTTTTTACTCAAGTGGCAGTTGTAACTTCTGAATTTCTCTTAATTGCAGCCATTCTTCAAATCTGGCAGTGTAAATTGACTGATTGCTGTTGTAAACACATTTGCTTTTAAGAGTACTTGGAGGTTGTAGCAACCTGACAAAGTTTTGCAGTGCAATGTGGTAACTACAGGTCTGTACACCTACGAAAACTTTTGTTTAATTATTACTTCTAGTGCCACTTAGCCTTAAAAAGCGCGTTCAGCCATGGTTTCTTGCTGTATTCAGAGCAGTATTTTGCTGCTATAGAACTTAAGAACAGAGAAACATTTCTCTTACGACATGTGGCACTGAGGTTTCATCCACATGTTTTAGTGTTAAAATACTCCCTCCAGAGTAAGCCAGAGTAATTAGCTCTTCTTCCTAAACCTGGTGTAGAACAGAGGATAAAGCTGTCAACTGCCGTTGGAGGACTCTTTAGTAAAAGAGAATGGATTAGATTAAATACTCTTGTGATCTCAGCAGGTGGAGAAAAAAAATCCTACATCACTCTGTGCTGTGGTGTATTAATAATACATTTGTTCTTCTAAAACACAAGTCTGCCAACCTAACCTGGGGATAGGGCAAAAATCCTCCAAGCACTAGGGAAGACTGAGTAAAGTGTAGATACAAAGTGTTAGTTGCTATAGTGGTTTAGGTTTCTAGTGTATCCAGATCCCTCTCATTTTTGTTGTAGCCACGGTATGAACTCTGTAATGTCTAGGGTTGAAGCATGCGGTATGATTATGATCAGCGTGTTGATGTGTAGCTGTAGAAGAATGCTGAAGACAGTACAGGCTTCCTGAAGGTAGTATAGAAAAATGTGGGAGGATTCATTCACAAACACATGCAAGTAGAATCATAAGGCATGACTGGACTCTCATACTACTGTCATCTAGGTTGTAAAATTTCTTTTTGAAAAGGTATTAGAGCATAGCATAAAAAGCTACCTAATTATTTTTTTTTAAATGACTCGAAGTGATGTGTCCACAGCCTTCTCTGTTACAATATTAGTAATATTTAATGATATTTGCAGTTTAGTATGCATCTCATTTCAAGGTTCGGTATGTCCTGTTTGAAATCTGAAGTTCAATGTTTTGTGTTCCTCTTTCAGTATTTTGAATCTGTTATGCTTCTGGAAATAACAGTCTTAGAGCTAAATACTGCATTTAATATGGTGGGGCTGCTATGAAGATGACTAAGTCAAGATTACTTTTCTCTGTGATGTTAATTTAATCTCTTAAATTTGCCATTATTTTATTGATCCTTTTTTGTTGTACTGTGGTACCAAACTTCTGCTGAAGTGATTATGTACCAAAAAAACCCCAGACAAAGTCCTCCTGAACTGTTCTATTTTAAGCCAGTCTGTCACTTTGTGGATGTTAAACTTGATTTCTTGGTTTCTGGATGCAGAAAGGAAGTTGTATAAAACCTTGAATAAGAACATGACTGTATGCCCAGGCCATTAATTTCTCTCTGTAACAATAGCTTCTCCCCTTACTTTTGAATGCATCAAATCAGACTGTTGCGCTTTAAAACCCCCAAAGAAAATCTGGCAGAGTATGTATGTAATTTTTCTGTTGGTTTAACCAGAACAAACAAGATCCACCACCTAACATTAGTCAAGAGTCATGCTCTGTGAAAACTTCTTGCCCAATTTAAGTGGTCTGGAAGTCCTAAACTATTAATCAAGGGATATTAGTCAAGCTATATTTACATTCTAATCCTGCTTTCTGTATCAGATTTATACTGATGAAATAACCCAGACTTTGGTGGGGTGTGGTATGCATTTATTCAGAGTGCTGTTTCAGCGGTAATAGATTCTGAATCTATTCATGACCCACCTAGAGGTCTAGATTTCTTGTTTGGTTATGAAGTATTCAAAGAGATTCAAATCTTTAGTTGTCATGAATATTTTGGTGACCTTTAAACTAGTACCATTAGGTTCAGGCTTCGTGTGGTGTTATGACTATGTATATTGTCTTGGAATGTAAGTAAGGAATGCTAGTGGTTTTGTTGCTTCATACTACTGGCTCTGAGAGAAAAAAACAAACCCAACAATATTTTACTGTTTGTAGTTGGTATTCCACTGGCATTTCTCAGAAGGAGGGAGGATTGGACAGTTGACACTGTTAGTGTCTTTGCCAGTCTCCTGTTTTAGAATCTCAGAATTAATTTCAGACTTTAGATCTAATTTCAGTACTCCCTTGCTACTTAATGAATAGAAATTAAAATAAGTTCCGTAGAATTACCTAACAGATAAGTTGGAGTACAGGGAGGTAAGTCTCCAGTGTTAGAATGTAGCTTGTATCTACTCCCCTCTCCTTCCACCTATGGTGTAAGACTGCTTGGAAGCTCTGTTTACATCAAGACAAACATGGCTTAGGTAATTCTAGCAGCCAATTGCAAACAGATCCTGAAGGAGTGAGAACGGCTGGATGAAATGTACATTTAGCAGTAAAAGTTCACATCAGATATTTTTGTGGCTTTTTTTTTTTGGTTGCTTGGTTTTCTTTTCAAAAGTAATAATTTTCTTTTTTGCCTAACTGAAATTCATGAGTATAGGAAGCAAAATGAAGCTGAAAAAAATTGGCAGTAAAGCATACCGTTAGTATCTGAACTTTACTTAATATTTTCTGCTGTAAAACTCCAAATGTGGCGTGATAATGTCATCTACCTTGTCTGTGACGATACTGAAACTGGAGTCCTGTTTCCTGTGCAATGGCATATACTTGTAATGGTACGCTTGCACCATCTTCAACCTCAGCCTTTAGAGACAGATCTCTTTAGTCACACTGTTTCTTTTGTTCTGCAGTTTGTTATACTTCTAGTCTCTTCAGTGGGCTCCCAGAGCTGCTGCTTATTCACTGTGTCAGGGTTCTGCACAGCGTTTACTTGATAGAAGGTCCTCTTATGCCCTTCACTGGGAGGGAAAGTGGTGTCCATTTCCTGAGAAGTGAGTTGGACGAGAAAGAATTTGCTTTGCTCCTATTAATAATTGTATATGACCTTACTGGTTTCAAAGTGATAAAGAGCCCAAAGTGGATTATAAACAGTGATTTCTCATTCTTCCATTTTTAATTTTCTATTTCAGTTCAATTAGGCCTCAGAAATTAAACGCATTAGATGTAGAGCAGCTCAGATAAACTGTATCGGTAACAAATCTGAGAATGTATATGTGGACAAAATAAGCTTTTGTTTTCAGATATCCAGACTTGACTTTAAAGGAATTCAGTTTCAGGGAATGGATGGGAGAAACTACCAAATAAATTTGGGGTTAAGGGCTGCAACAAATATGCTTCAGTACATCTGACCCTGACTTCCAATTCCCTGCTGCAGAGTAGAAATCTGAACCCTACATTAGGCTTTTAGATTGTTTTTTATAGGGATTGGGGAGAATTGCTTACCTCTAAACAGCACCAAAAATACTGAACAGACATAGTGACTGAGGAGGGCCTAAAGGTAGTTAGGAACAAAGAATATGGGTGAAAGCTAAGGCTTCTCCCTTTCTGCTTGTAGGTATTTTGCTCAAAACTGCAATGGCACATCTGTCCACTTTGCTCCCCCATCTATGAACTAATTCTTGAAAACAATTAATGACTAATTTTAAAATAATAGGACTAAGCAGGAGTTTCTGGTTTAAGGTGCAGCTGGAGGAGGAGAGGATGTTGACAGCTTAGGATTTAGATCAGTCCCCCAGAAAACAAGAGACTGGTCGATGTCTCTTTTTTTTCATGAGATCTCAGTGAGTAAAAAATCTTAAGCAATGGAGAATCAGTGTATACCTGCCTTCCTCTCCATCCTTAATTGGTATAAAAGCTGTAATGTAATCCTGAAGTTTTTCATGTGACTTACACTTCACTAACTGATATTTATTATTTATTTATTGCTTAAATAGTGAAAATCTTTGTACTTTGTATGGAGAGAAAGACATTATACTTATGGCGGTGGGGGCGGTGGGGGGGTGGGGGGCGCGGAATTTAAAATTTAAATCATACTATTTGTATCCTTGTATTATTTACTTTGTTCCATAAAATAGACAGAGGCAAGCCAAAGGAGCATAATGCTTTTATTTGGAAGGACCACGCCAATAATACTTGTTTTCAAAAGATATGAATTAATCTCTAGTGGTTTGTTGTTGGTTTTTTTTCAGGATCAACAGATTGCATATGCTATTCTACTGTTGGCATTTCTGATCCAGTAACATCAGCTCTTCATATTATTGTAGGTGGGTGATCACAGTTCGCGGTTTTGTTGTGAAAATAGGCAAACAAAATAAGCCTTAACCTTCTAATCTCCATAGGTGACTGTCAGCCTCTGGATGTGTCTTCTGTACATCATAACAACACGTTTTTGAAGTACTCTGTATCATTGCTGGGTTATGGTTTTTATGGAGATACATTAAAAGATAGTGAAAAGAAGCGGTGGATGGGTCCGATGAGATATGACTACTCAGGTAACTTGTGTAACTGTTACATTCTTTTGTCAACATGGAAATGTATTGGAGCAGTTGATGTACTGTGTCCAAACCAATCTTCTCTGAAGCTTTAAAACATCAGAAACAAACTGAACCTGATTTTAAACTCCTTGTAGTACCATGTACATCTGATCACATT